>JBBDHG010000024.1:762500-1157500 GCA_037951165.1 Lophius americanus | reverse complement strand
TCTATGTGAACTGACCCTGTCCTGATGGGAGGGTTACATTAGTTCATTTAGTTGTGATGTAACTTCTCATATGTTTAATCCACCTTTGTGTCCGTATGTGTGACTGCATTTACACTCCAAATCCATTCAGTCATTTGGTTGTACTGATAATTATACTTCACTCATGTCCACTTTATTCTCTGCTCTGTCCCTCTTTCTGAAAATTGCACACAGTCTTTTAATTTGACACATACTCATTCACTCGTGTGCCTTTCTGCATGCTCACTCAATTTTTAGACTCTATCAACCACGTATCTCCCCCAACGTAAGTCACATGTAGACTGTAGTTGTACTGGCAACTCAGCATAAAAAAGTGGAAGTATTTTGCTTGAGTTTCATATTATGTGTGAGGAAGTTGTCACATATCCTTACAAGATTTGAACCCATTTAACTGAGGTCCATACATTGATGTCTGAACCCTTGATGTCAGTGATGAAGGTAAGCCTTTGATTGAATGTTGTCAAAATCTTTCTTTTTTTTTTTGTATCGTTTTTTATTTCAACATTTTGTTTTGAGCAAAACAGAGTTTCATTGTTCATTTGTTTATGTTTGTGCTGTTTACATACAGTATTATGAAATTACTCTTAATATCTAAATCTAATAGACTCACCAGTATATCATAAGGATTAGGAGATGCCTGCAAATTTCTTTTTTGATATGATTATCATATCTATTGCTTATTTACTGTTCACTCAAAATAAACAGACAAACTGCAAAGACGGGTAAATGTTCATATTAGCTACATTTCCTGCATTACATATTGGTGAGATTATAATATGTAAACAGTGTTTGGCGCCTTGTGGTTTTTCTATTTTTCGTTTAGTGATGAGTGGAACTTTCTATACATTTTGCGTTGTGTTGTCTCCATAGAAGCATGACTATTAGGGTGAGCCTAAACATTGGTCTTATTTCGACTATAGCTGACAAAATCGGACTTTTCTTTAAAATTTTTGTGTTTTCCATAGAAAGATGATTTGATGAACAATTTTAAAAGTATGATTATAAAGTCAAAAAATAAAGTTGTATAAACTAAGATGGTTGTTAAGATAACAAAACATGTTTTTAAATTTAAATCAATAAACAATTAACAATCTACTTTTATTTTCTTGATAAGATAAAGGATGATGGGAATGCTGAATACATTTTAATGTGATTTGAACAAATAGCTTTCTGTCTTTGATAGAGAAAGGGAGAGGGAGAGAGACCATCAACAAAGTAGATGGTCATTCTGTTTCCTGGAAACAAATGCAGGACGGATACAGGTGTTCCTTTGCATCCTTGTTTCTCTTCCTGTTGTTTCAAAGTGAGGGGCGACCGAGCTTTCTCTGTTGCAGCCCCAAAACTGTGGAATGAGTTGCCCCCTCATGTCAGGGAAGCCCCCACTCTGCCGTTTTTTTAAATCTTATCTTAAGACTAATTTTTGTTCCTTGGCTTTTAATCCAGAATGAGTTGTTGGACTTTTAATTCATTATTGTCTTACTTTTTTTATTTGATGTAACCTTGTTTTAATCTTTTGTCTATGTTTTTATTGACTGTTCAGTACTTTGGACAGCTCTGTTGTTTTTTAAATGTGCTTATAAATAAAGTTGAGTTGAAAGCAGTACTGCAGTATGCAGTCAGGATGACTGCGGTTTTTCTCCCAGAAAAATCGGATTATTTGAGTTATGTAAAATATTGTTCAGCTCTCCGCATAGAGACACAACTTCATTTTAGTGGTTAAAGTGAACTCTCAACAACCAGGAACCAAACAGACCTTTACTGCAAACACTGACCAAAGCATAATGAATAATGTGCTATTTCACTCATGGGAGAGCATCATTGACTACCTCCCTAATTTTCTGTAGCATGAGGTGCTGCAGAAATGTTAATTTTCTTTGCAGTACAGCGGTTTCAAAATTATCCCAAAAAACCCTTCTTTGAGGCCCTCTATGCTGACAGGTCAATGACTGACACGTCATGGTATGGTATGGTGTTTAAGTTTGCATTTGAGCTTGAATGGAAAGGACATACAATAACCCTTCCAAAAAATGCTGACATGAAATATATGTTTGATCTGAAGTGACTTCTTTGTGTCAGCAGTAAAAGCAAGGGAGCAACAATGACTCAAATATAGTCGGCCAGGAAAACAGAGGTCCAAACCCTAGTTTAGCTCTCAGTGAGGATTTTTACATCCAATCAAATTCTTGGCAATAATTAACCACAAATGAAATGACTAACACATTATTTGTGTGATAGATTGTGTAATTCCAAGTTATGGTAATCCATGCCTTTGTTCTCCTATTGTTAAAGGTTCCTGGGAAATTATCTACCAATAATTCATTTTTTTGAGTATCATTTTCTTTTGATTCAAATAATGGTGGAGGCTATGATTGGAATCTTTTAATGGGATGTTAGCTCGACTTGAACAGGAACCAAAAATTGTATATTTTCTTTCAAAATCCTCATGATGTAAGGATGACTGTATTGAGATGTTCTCTGAGTACTTTTGATTTTAAAACCCCGAACAGATAGTTATATCAAGTAGAAAGCATGTTGTTGAGAATTGTGAATTATGCAATTTTTGAGGATGTGTATTAATTTTCTGAGACTGTTTATGAAAAAATTTAGCATCCAGTGCTCTCTGATTGCTTGTGTTTGTCCAGGCCTGTCGAGACTTCTCGGAGCTAGCAGAGACTCACAGTAGGAGGTGGCACAGGGCGTTGCAGTATGAGCGAGAGCAGCGCACTCATCTAGAGGAGACCATTGAGCAGCTAGCCAAGCAGCATAACAGCCTGGAGCGTGCATGGAGAGAAGCCCCCACGCTTGTTTCGACCACACCCAGTGCCAATACCAACAAGGGTGAGACTGTCTGTGAGTTATGTCTATGAGCTATACTCCTGCCGGCCTCGGCTCACTGTACTGGTAAAACAGTCATGTGTTGCATGTGGCTCAATATTATAGACATCACTTGTGTGGAGAGAGGAGGTTTTAAGGTGAGTCAGTGGATATAAATGGATTACCATTGCCTCGGAGATGGTAATTACCTTCACAAAGTCTAGTTTGTCATTGAGATAAAACATCAGCTAATGTTAGTCAGTGAGAAGAAACATACACAAACACACATATTTAGATCACTGAACCAAGTTCAGTGATCTAAATGTGCTCTATACTAAATGTTTCTTGTTAGAAACAGAATATTAAAATTACACCGTCTACCACTAGTGTCATTCAGGTAAGTTAAGAACAATGTCAGTGCTATTAAAATCATTATTCCCTTAATAACGACCATGTGTATATGATTATATGCTGCTCCTTCTAATGTGTAAAATACAAACACACTGCATGTAGTGATTGCATTTATGGGGACTTTTAATGCGGTCTTCTTTAACTCACAAATGTGTGTCTTCCAATAGAAGAAAAAGAGAGGCCACATAAAGAAGAAGCAAGTGATGAAGATGATGAAACCGAGTACTTTGACGCCATGGAGGATTCCCCTGCATTCATCACAGTGACTGCTGCTGAAAACACACAGCACAGGTCAATTCCATGCGCCTATCCATATTGTTACTTGGTGAAGATTTATAAACAGATACAATGATTAAGCTTTGGTTTGGTATTAAGATTTAGTCTGAATCTGTACATGTGCAGCAATATAATATAATTCTGATGATGGTTCATGTGCAAACCACAGACGGATGTCCTTTACATTTTGCTCCCATGTTTCTCTGTGAGACAGACAAGTACAAATAATGCTCTTCCCCCATATGCTTCCTTGCAGCAAAAATAACCAATATTTGGTTCTAGATTCGATTTTTACATGATTTTGCAGATGAGATGCTTTTATTTTAGTTTTAAAAAAAACATCCTGGATAATTTTTAACGTATTCTTCGTCATCATTGTTAATGGCTCATCTCTTAACAACATATTCCTTAACTGAGTGGCCCCATTACAATTATGTAATCTGTAAGACAGTATTCAACTTCAATACCCAACAATTATTCTGCGTTGTGTTTTGTCTTTATATTGTGTGTGCGTGTGTATGTGTGTGTGTGTCTGTGTGTGTTAGCCAGTGGGTAATGAGACATGCTGTCATCGTTGTTCTAGGCGATCTCAGGGTAATTTGAGCAGTGCAAGTGGAGGCCATCCGAATGACTGGAACCAGGACGACCATGTAAGTTTCTGTCCCCCTAACAAGTGTGACTAATATTAAGTCTGACATCTGTGAGCATTGCTTACTTATCTAATATAGATTAATTTGCACTGCTGGAGACATTACAGCTCAAGGATTCATTAATATAACCATCTTCACTTGCTGTTCTTGTTCTCCCCCTTCCCCCTACCTGACGCTCATACCATGCTCACACACATACCAAGCTGCCGTGTGTGCTTACAATGGTTTTGTTGTCACTCCTGTGGCACCACAAGATACACGGCTGCTTCATTCCAATCAATCTTAATTACCATTCAAACATTTGCTCTTCTCTGTCCTTAGCTCTCCCTTTTTCTTGTACTCTCCGCCTTATCTTCTCTCTACTCTTCCCATTTAGTGATGTATTGCCATGCTGCCCATGAAGTTGAAAGTATTTTTGACAGTTGTTCACAGAGAATATTCTTGCCAAACCCAGATGTCTCCAAGCTGTAATGATGTGTCGGGGAAGGAGCTGCAGCCCCGCAGAAAGAGGCGTACTCATGTTCCAGACAAACCCAACTATTCCCTCAATCTGTGGAGCATAATGAAGAACTGCATCGGCAAGGAACTCTCCAAAATTCCCATGCCTGTACGTCAATGACACACGCCCCTCTTTCTTGCTGACAGGTTAACCTGAATCTGTGTAAATTTTTGTCTGTCTCACGTGCTCTTAATATACCCATTCAGGTAAACTTCAACGAGCCCCTCTCAATGCTGCAGCGCCTCACTGAAGACCTCGAGTATCATGAGCTCCTTGACAAGGCGGCGCGCTGCGAGTCCTCCCTGGAGCAGATGTGCCTGGTGGCTGCTTTCTCCATCTCATCCTACTCCACCACGGTCCATCGGACAGCCAAACCCTTCAACCCTCTCCTCGGCGAGACATACGAGCTCGATCGTCGACAGGAATTTGGCTACCGCTCACTGTGTGAGCAGGTAACAAACCAGGGAAATGTTTTACTCACTGACGTGGATGCACAGACATGACACACAAACTGTAGCACACAATATTTTTCTGAGTATATCCAAACAAGTTGTTGTTCATATGAACACATACATTTTCCATACTTAACGTCTTCTCTCTCTTCTAAGGTGAGTCATCACCCCCCAGCAGCTGCACATCACGTGATTTCCAAACGAGGCTGGACCCTGTCGCAGGAAATCACCATCGCCAGCAAGTTCCGTGGCAAATACCTTTCCATAATGCCTCTAGGTGAGCGCTTCCCTTTTCATTGGGCAAAGCAAACAAATTATATGTGTAAATAAAGGTTCCATCATGCAAATGTCACACCAACAGCAGGTATAGCTAGGTAATGAGCCCTCCCACTTCAGAGTACTCAGTGACCATGCTGCTCTTTTACTTCTTGTCATCTGTGGGGTGCCATGTAATAGATAAAACTCTGAAGTCAAAATCATTTATGGTCAAATTCATGTCATCAATCTTCAAGGGTTAGGTCACACTAGAAATAGGTTGAAATGTAATAATAATAATAATACATTTAATTTATAATGCACTTTACATTTGGATCAAACTACCTGTTCTCAGGGCATAATTACCCGACATGTTTTTCAGGAGCTGCAAGAGGAACTTAGTACGCTTGAAGACAGATTTAGAATCACAAAAGCAAAAACATATGCTACATAATAAAAATTTCAGGTCTGAAATTGCATCCTAGCAATGAAGAAACTGTGATATGTCTTTATTTTCATAGCCTTTGTCCACGTCTCCTCCCCAGGTGCCATTCACCTGCGGTTCGACTCTAGCGGGAACCACTATGTGTGGAGAAAGGTCACCTCCACTGTTCACAACATCATCGTGGGCAAACTGTGGATTGACCAGGTCTGCTTTTGAGCACTGATATGCAGTTCAAAACCCACAACTTTTCGTTAACACCTCTGCCCTGTCAGAGTAGTTAAATATTTTCCCTCGCTCCATGCACCAGAGCACCATGAGGAATCAAGTCAGAGCAGTCAGTCAGTACATGGATACAATAGCTACCCGTTAACTGTCCTGTCTCTCTCTCTATATATATATTAAGGGTTAGGGTTATATAGGGTTATATATACTTTTGGGGAAATTGTTTTTATTATATTGGAACCTTTTCTTGCATTGTAATGCAGCCTAACCAAAATGATTAAACCAATAAATATCCAAATTAGCTTGTAGTAAATTTTGTCTCTGGCATGTTAATTGGAGATACCAGATTTATAAAAACTGTTACTGCATTCACACAAATTTCTTCTCAGGGCCTTTAAGCTACAGCTAAGCAGCTAAGGTTTTCACTTTTCAACACTGTTAAACCCAAAGCTTTCAGGTTAATTTTGTTGGGATATTTCCCTTTTTGTTTTTTTATCCGCTTACTTTTCAGATTCAACTATGAAAATGAGCATAGCTGTATGCTAAATGTGATGTAACTGTGCATCAAAGAAAAGAATATTGTCTGCATGTTACTCTCTCTCAATCTTTGTATATATATTTATTTGTATATGTGCAGTCGGGGGAAATGGAGATCGTGAATCACAGGACCAAGGAGTCTTGCCAACTCAAGTTCTTTCCCTATAGTTATTTCTCCAGAGATGTCCCACGGAAGGTAAACGCATCCTTTCTAAACCAACTAACTGATCTTGGCATGATGTGATACAATAAAGGGTTAATTTGTGTGATGTTGCCTCCTGCCGGACAGCAACAACGAATAAATCCTCTCTTGCAGTAGTGTAATATAAAAGAGGCTCATGGTATATTGCAATTTATCGTCCATATTGATGACATAATCTATTTTTGCCCCTTTCAGGTGACAGGTGTGGTTGCGGACAGTGGGGGCCAGGCTCACTACATCCTTTCTGGTACGTGGGATGATAAAATAGAGAGTGCAAAGATCATTCAGAGCACCCGAGGGAGCAATG
This sequence comes from Lophius americanus, assembly GCA_037951165.1. Lineage (NCBI taxonomy): Eukaryota > Metazoa > Chordata > Actinopteri > Lophiiformes > Lophiidae > Lophius > Lophius americanus. The sequence continues at coordinate 1,150,391 of JBBDHG010000024.1, read as the reverse complement.
GATCTGAGGGCAAGCAGAAGACAGTCTATCAGACATTATCCCCCAAACTGCTGTGGAAGAAATACCCTCTTCCGTAAGTGCTGACATCAGTCTTGAATGGCATTAAGATATGACTAAGTAGGTCTATAACATTGCAATGTTTAGTTTGTTGATCTAAGAGCATCGTACTGTGTCCTCATACCCTTTCAGGGAGAACGCTGAGAACATGTACTACTTCTCTGCGCTGGCACTGACCCTAAATGAGCAGGAAGAGGGAGTTGGACTGACGGATAGTCGCTTGAGACCAGACCAGAAACTGATGGAGGAAGGTCGATGGGATGAGGCAAACCCAGAGAAACAGAGGATTGAGGAGAAACAAAGAGCCGTGAGGAGGAGGAGGGAAGCAGAGGCCTCAGATGCTTTGGATGACGGTATGAAATCCAGAGCGATTGTGTGGATATGATGTGAGTGGTAGTCAAATTGGAGCTGATTGCGAGGCAGTAAGAAAGAGAGAGAAGAAAGATGGTACATAATACTAATCAGCTTGTCTTTTTTAATCAGATTCCAATTAATGTTTCGTCCATTTTATGAAAAATTTATTTTGATTTGCACGTGTTAATCCAGTGTCTGTAGCAGAGATAGTTGAGACTTGTGTATTCACTTCTCTGTAGTTAAGTACATGATTCTCAGAAATAGCTGGTTGAACGGACTAGACCTACGCTGTCATCCCCAACATTAAGGGTGTTTCCACGAAAAGCAATATCCCTGATTGAACTCCTCAAATAAATGTAACTCATTAATTATCTCCAACAGTCTATATTGACTCAAGCTAATTATTCTTATGAAGTCAGCAATATGCTCTAATGATAAGATCACATAATGACTTAATATTGAGAATAAATACAGTTAACTCTGTAATAAATCAGGACAGATATCCATGTGTCAATTTAAATGAACTAAATTTTGACATAACTGAACTCATTGTTTGGAAGTTACGAAGAAACTGTTTTCCACACAAAAAAAACCCCTAATGAACTAAATACTATTATATTGAAATAATATATATACAAGATAGATCTCCTTTTGAAGATTCAAACGAGCCAATTTGGACATAATCTGACATATGGTTTGAAAGTAACAGTCAATACAATAATTAGTCATTAATTCATTAATCACTAGAGTAAGAGGAGGAGGAAGGCTTAGCCCAACATCATCAGACTTCCTCATGAAGTATGAGGAATCATGAGTAGGAGAAGGCAGACTGAAGCTTTTGAGAAACTCAGCAGAAATGTTTCATCCTGGTGGTATTCCAGTGTGTGTGCGTGGGTTTATGTGTGTCTGCTGGACTGTATTTGATGTCACACCGACTTGTCTTTCTTTTCCTCCCTTTATTGGTGTTCAGAGTGTGATAATGACTCTGGTGAGTGGGGGTTGTCCAGTGTCCCTCTGTTGTACGGTTCTACCACACATACCTCCTCTGTGTGTCTCCTGCGTGGTCTTCCCATGTGTGGAAACTGCATGATACCCCTCTCATGCCAATCTTTCTAGATAGTGTCCCAGAAGAAGAAAACAAATCCTTTTTTTTCCCTGCATACATTCAATGTTACATTTTCATGTACATATACTGTATATTACATGAAAAGACATGTACGCATCTGAAATCTACTAGTATTGGTTGGTAAAGCCACATTTGCAGGTAATTACTTTCCTCTGCGTTGTCATTCTGTTTATCTTGTTGCTTGTGAGAACTTTTCTTGTGCTTTGAACTACGTTACTGATTTGCAAAAATGTTTACACCTCAGAAATTTCTACTTTTTGATCGACTTTCTGTACGAAGAAACACATAAATTATTCAGTTCACAGGCTTCCTTATGTTCTCCATCATGATCCATGTAGGCTTGGAATTGCACTTGGTGCTATTTTTTTAATTATATTTCAAATTCAGCCAAGTTCACATTGGAGCAGTACCAATGATCAATTCATATGTATGAAGGCAAATTCATCGGTCAGTTAATTACCTGCAGGTGTGTTTTGTCCACAAAAATGCAAGTAAGCTACATATATTAAATCTTACATTTGTATCCTCTTGCAGGCCAAGAATATGAAGGCTACCAGCCGTTATGGTTCCACCAGAGGAGGAACTCAGTCACTGGAGAGACAAACTTTGTATACAAGGGAGGTTACTGGGAGGCAAAGGAGAAACAGGACTGGAGCATGTGTCCCGACATCTTCTAACGCATAAATACATCCAACAGCTCTTCAATCGGTTCGCAAGGGAGTAGCTGGCTTTTGTGCACTATGTGGACCTAATGAGCATGAGAATATGTATGTTACAAGTTCTCAGATTCAACTGTACCTCTAAATCAGCAATCTCATTCTGGTTTTAGTTTGAGGAAAAGAAGGGATGTTCTCTGTGCAGTGATCTCTGACAGTGCAGAGACAACAGCAGAGAGATAATGTGCACATCTTCGGTGATTCTGCTGCCAAACAATAAATGCACCTGCATACTCCTGAAATTAGGTGATATTTAAATCTGCTCTCTTGGTCACGACAACAAAAGCTCAGAGGCAAAGTAATAAATCATATTGAAGGAAAACCTCGTCCCCTCTTTTACTCCGAATATTGGGTTTATGCTTGACATTGTAATGAATTGTTGAATACTTCCCTCGTTTTCCACACAAGAATGATTACAAGTGCTCATTATCTGGCTCTTTTGGTTGCTTAAGAAAGACACCAAAGTCTGAAAACATTGTGTGAAAAATTCTGTCTTTTATGTTGTTAAAAGAAATAACACATTATGAAAAAAGTTGCTGTATTAATAACTGCAGACAAAATAGGTAATAAAATCAGATTGTTGTGAAATACTCCAATCCTTGTTTTACACTCCTCCAACCTACACAGTAAGAATGCTTAATGCTGCTTATTTTTGTTTTCACAGTCAGTTCTTCTTAATTTGTATCTTTATTATTTACCTCCACTGGAGGTAAATAATTAGTTTTAAGAAGTTATCTTTTTATCAGCATCTGTATTTTTTTGTTTGGATGTTAGCTGGATTACACAAAACTATGTTAAAGTATTTCCTGAAACTGGGGTGGAGGGTTGGGTGTGTGTCAGGGAAGAACCCATCAAAATTTAGTCTGGGATGTTATCCACCTCCGTTAACAATGCTAGGATTGGCCTGCCCCATCTTTTCCAACCGTGACACATGAACTACTGGACGGATATGGATGATATTTGAGTTACGGGTTGGGTATGGAGCAGGAAAAAAACTTTGAAATTTTAGTTATAGCGGGTTGAATCCATTCAAATTTTTTCACATTGTGGGATTGAGCTTTTTTAGCCTTTAATAGACTACTTGAGGGATTACCATGAAACCTGGTGGGACAATTGCCAAAGGAGGCCAATTTTCACTCACTTTAACATAGCAACGACGTATGAGCGCTGCCTTTCTTTAGTGTGTCCTGTTAGGATTAGGGTTGAACACTAGTTTGAGTGTGTTCTAAATTGAATGCTCTTCTAGTGAACTATTATTTATAAGAAATAAAACTTGATAAGATATTGTGAAAAAATGCAGGATGAAAGAGCATTTAATGACCATGAGTGGTTATGGTTGTTTTTTTTCAAATGTATTTGATTATGCAATTCATAATTATCTGATTATTTTCTATCTTGTCTGTATTTATTATCATTTGCTGCATAATGCCTTATTTATTTAATAATCTAACTAATGATTGATTGTTCCCCTCTCTCTTATACAGTAGAGACTGGTATATCATAGCTGATGAAATATGCTTGCAGTGCTGAAATATATTTTATTTGGGAGTATCCATCATTATACAGGAAATGACATGCATCAATGTCAAGTGTCAAGTCAATTTATGGTTAATGTAGACATTAAGTTGAAGTTGCCTCGGTGATTCTGTGCATCTTGGTCATGTAATCATACTTCACTAAAATTCCATTGTTATCTTGATTAGTAGAATTCTGCACCAGTCGGTCATTTTGTTGTAACCATTTAGCGAAAAAGTAAAACGATCAAAATCTATAGCCCTCTGATAGGAATCTCACATCATAGAACTGAATGCACACTTTTAACTGTGTTCGACCAACTATGGTACATATCTGTGTGTTGATGACAGATTTCACTTTATACATGTTCTTTGTCTTGTCCAGCGGTGCTTTCCCATGGCAACACATCATCATGTGCCATCGTTGTCCATGATCATATTATGTCTGCATTACATCTCTGAGATATTCACAACCCCAATCGGCTTTAGCTGACAGGAGGTGATAGAAGCAGACAGGGCTGGTTCCTCTGGCGCGCCTCTGTAGCTGCTGCTTCTGCCCCAACCATACATCTCACAGCTTAGTCTGTTCATTCCATGTTTGTGGGTGTGCTGATTTGGGGTCACTAAGATACCTTTAGTCTTTTTCCTTTCATTCACTGAAGCAAGGGAGAGGGTCCCCCTTGCTTCAGCACTGCACGCATCCTGTGAGAAGAGTTTTGTTCATATTTTATGGTAATTATTGTTAGGAATATAGAGTTCAAGGCTGGAGGTCACGGTCTGGACTTTTTGGTGTGAATATTTTGTGATAAATGACTAGATACAGTAAAAGTAATAATATTCATGCTAATCTGAACATAGTGATCTGGAAAGAATAGATGAAATCTGAAAAAAAAAATATGGACTGAGCCAGAAGTGTCTGCTGTAATTATAATTTTTTTTTAATAGATTAATTTTACCAAGATGGGTGCCCACTCTGAGACACCCTCAATTTGGGGGCATTTCTTGTTTTATACATGCACAAAAACTGTCATAACACTGAAAATATTTTTTTATAGCGTCCTTGGTACTAGCACATCAGTCACCCATGGTACAGAGATGGTTTCATTGATCACCACATTTAATAGCTCCGCGGACGTGCAGGCCGTAAAGATGTATTGGCAAAGAAATAAATCCACTTAGACTTTCAGAAACTTAATATGAGCTGATGAAATGTAAAATGTTTGACTGTAAATCATTAACTCTGTAAAACTGAATTCATAAAGGAATAATGATGTTACTTTTGAACAAAATGTGCTTATTTTACTAATTTCCATAAAGTGATTTGATGCGTTATTAGTTTGAGGTTATCATGAGCATCATTTAATCCGTCCCCAGCTCTCGTCCAGAATTACAACCTGAAAGTAAAAATGAAAATAGTAGACAACAACTAATAGTCAGCTGTGGCTGTTACCCTGGTGAGCAGCAGCAAAGTTAAGATAAGAATCCTCTGGCTGATGTAAGTTAAGCAGATAAAAAATGCATCTTCCGTCTTCTAATAAAGACGCAGGAGAGGTTTATAGAAGTAAATATGAAGCTGAAGCCAGTGGCTCCTTATCTTAACTGTGGCTACTGCTTACCAGGTAGTCCATTAAATGGAAGGTCGGTTGTACTATATCAATTTCGACTGTGTCTTTTGTCAAGATACTGTTCCCTCATTCCTATTCCTATGAATGTTTGCATTAAAGTGGCAAATATATTCAAATTTTTTGAATAGTTGGTAAAAATCTCAGTTCAATTAGCTTAGCATAAACATAGGACACAGAGGGAACAACTAGATCCACTGATCCACTTTTGGTATCCAAAAGTGGATCATCTGTCTCCATCTTGCCCTGTCCTCAGCATCTTCCTCTTAAACACAAACCAAATGCATGTCCTCTCTCACAATCTCCAGGTCAGTGGGAGGTTATCTCCTTTATGGAAGAACGACCTACAGCATCCTTCTACCAATATATCCACTATCCCTCCTTTGCACATATCCAAACCATCTCAATATGACCTCTCTTACCTCTTACTTTCTCCAAAACTTTTAACCAGGGGTTTTTCCCTCTTATGTGGTTGTTTCCAAATCTGTCCAGCCTTATCTCTCTGAAAGAAAATCTTAGCACCTTCTACTCTGCCACCACCAGCTCTGCCTCCTGTCTTTTGGTATGTGCCACCGTCACTAAACCATATAGCAGAGCTGGTCCCACCTTCATCGTGTGAACCTTTCACTTCACTCTAGCTGCTACTCTTCTGTCACAGATAACTCCCGACATTCTTTTCCACCCACTCTATCCGATATACACTCGCTTCTTCATGTCTTTTCCATCTGTTTTCTCTTTTGCTCTGAATAGCCGACCCTCAAGTACTTAAACTCCTGCACCTTTTTCTGCACCTACCTTTTGTAGACTTTCCTTTACCTGCTCTCACTACAGATCACAATGTCCTCTGCACACTTCATAATCTACGTAGACTGCTGTCAGGCTCCTACCGCCTCTCTTGTAAGTCAACGTGTGCTCCTTCTTTGCTAGAAATTCAGCACTACCATTTCTTTCCTTTTATGCAAAATCTACCATCATCTGTTTTTCCTAACCTCCTGTCCATAACACCATATCTGCCCATCACCTCCTCAACTCCTCTGTTCACTTCGCCAACATGCCCCTTGAAGTCCGCTCCAATCATCACTCTCTTATCCCTCGGAAAACTTTCCATCACTTCATTTGACTATCTCCAAAAGTGTTCTTTCTCTTCCATCTCACAACTTTTGAGGCAGAAGCTCCTCCTCCTCCAATTTCCATCTTCATACTCATTACTGTCCAACACTCTGTTCCCCCATAGAACACTTTTCACATACTTTTGCTTCACCATCACCCCAATCCTGTTTCTCCTCCAGTCCACAGCATGTTAAACAGAAATGCAGTTTGCACCTTCCGTCGCTGCTTCTACCTTGCTGCCTTTCCACTTGGTCTCTTGGACAACAAATATATCTACCCTCCATCTCTCCATCATATCAGCCAGCTCTCTACCTTTACATTTCATTGTGCCAAGTTCCTGCTCTCATCCCCACACTCCTGCCTTTCCTCATCTCTTGCTGTCTGCGGACATGTTTCCCGCCTCTCAATCTACTTTTTCTTCAACCAACAGTAGCATAGTTCCCGACCGATCCAATTTGGAAATCAATTTTGTGTTGCATATTTATTTGGCATAGTTTTTATGTAGGATGCCATTCCTGACTCAAATTCCCCATTTATCTGGGCTTGGGAGCGGCACTAGAAGTGACTTCAGCCCGATAAGAAAGAGCCACAAACTTAATACAACTTGTCCCTTTGGGTTTGTGCAGATAATACGTTAGATTTGAATATTTAAGCTTCTGAGTTATTGGCGGGTGGAATTTTCTAACCTCACATAGAACCAGACCTACTGTTTCTTTCCTTTTACCCCAAGATTTAAGCTAAACTAAGATGAGAAAATCAAACAGCTGTTGGCTTAGGCCTAATGGTGAACAGACTGACTTGAAGGCTGTATAAATGATGAATGAATGATCATCCAATTTTGGGCAAGAAAGCATGTTTTCCAGAAATGTTTATCTTTAATTTTTTAATTTTTCTTTTATTCTTTGTTTCACACAGACTCACTTCCAAACATTACATAGATTCAAGCTATTCACACAGGTTGAGTGCAATGAAAATCATATCAAGGCTGTCTAATTTTGTTAATTTTGAAAACTGTCGATATAAGTGCAGAGGTTTGACAAATGAAAGGTTAATCTATGGTTTACTTACTCAGTGATGAATTACAAATTACTAAAGATTTACTCTAATATATTATTTTGGAATGATTTTATAATTGAGAATGTGTGTGACATTCAGAAAGATTGTAAACGGGTTATAATGTTTTAACCAGGGTATTTCTAAATAATCTTACTTCGGTACTTGAGAGTAGGTTCTCCTACTCAGGGCCTGTTCAGTCTTGGACAGCTGTAGCAATAAGGCAGTGCAGCGCTGAATTTAAGTTCACCGCTGTAGCACTTCAGACAACATTTGTCAACCTAGTGCAGAAAGGGGGAAAGAAAACGACCAAAGTACGTGGAGAGTGCTGTGAAACCTCCTCACCTGCCCGTCTGTTGAAACCTCTTCACCTGCCCGTCCTATCATGGAGGGTTTTGATTTAGACCCCGTCCCCCGTTTCTCACATTATTTTACACTGCTCAAATTGTTAGCTCTAAATTATATGATCTAATTTTCAGTTCTGGATTCCAACTTCTGATGGTTGTCATTTATCAATGTTGGAGTTTTAAATCTGTTAGAATGCCTAATGGAGTTGATTTGTGTGATTCTTAATCAATGCTGCTCAGTTTGGAGGCAGGAGTTAACAAAGACAGAAAGAATAGTTTTGACCTTTCTGAAGTAACCCTTGTTCTCTTTGGACAACTTTTTTCTGATATGGTTTGGATGTTCTTTACCATAATGATGATGAAGAAAGTCATGACTCACATCGAAAGAGTGGCGCAGGAGGTCAAAAGTGATCTTCCTTGACTTCTTTTAATCCCCAGATCCACACAGGGGTATTCATGTGTAACTGTGGATAAGGTAAACTGAGGTTTTGCTTTTTTTTTAAATTATGCAATTTCTCCTTAATTTATACTTGTATAACATTCTCTTTGACTAAAACAAGACACAATAATGAAAATTACTATAATAAAGTTGTTAGTGTTGACAATGGATATGTCTTTATTGTCTCTTTCTCCGCTAACGCCATAGGAGGGAAGTGTTGGAAATGTTATGAAATGATTTGTTGGCCAACTATGACAAAATATTTCTTTCACTTCACCAATGAAGCCCTGAAAGGCCAGGCAGAAACATATCTGAAAGATCCTACCCTATTTCCCAACATCTACTCCACATTGTAGGGATACAGACAACCAAACCACGATTTGCGTGCAAACCCTGCTACAAATGAACAATAAAAAGAACAAAAAAATGTCCTTGTCTGTGCCAGACCGGAGGCCCACGAAAGGAAAAAGAGCAAATATGAAGAGTTGGTCGTCGACTGCCGCAAACGGGTTTGGAAGGCAAGGTGTCTGCCCATCAAGGTTTGCTGTAGAGGTTTTACAGGGCAAAACCTTTACAAAGCCTTGAGTGCACTGGCGATCACCGGGATAGCAAGGAGAGCCACCAAAAACATAACATACCCCCCCCATTCCTTCGAAAAGAACCAGGTGCTACGCGCCATTACGTCCCCGTATAACTTCAGCACGTCACTGTCTGTTTACCCAGCAACGCTTGAGCCACATACAAGCACAACTACGAAGATAAAGAAGCTCATCGTCTCCATGCAAGTGCTGTTCCTGCCGTTGCAAGCCTATGTTGAGATCAAGAGCTGAAAAAAAAAAACTTTTGTTATTAATTTTAAATAAAAAAATAAAAAATATTATTGCTAGTTTAGGATAAAACTCACTAAGCTGTTGTTTTAGAAAAGGCGGTTCAGTGTTTGCGCCGGTCTTGTTAGTCACAGTAACCCCGCCCTAAGCCCGTGACGTAATCGGTTCTTGGATCTAGACCAGAATAAAGTCGATGCTTGTCTGGAACCAGTTTTGAGAGCCAGGAGCTGGTGCTTAGGTCATCGAAAAGCAAAGAACTGGTGCTTAGTCAGGCTCTGGCTCCGAATTAACCCTGGAACCAGCTCGGTGGAAAAGAGGCAACAGAGGAAACGGAAAAAGCCTCCATATGGCTCTGGATCAGGAGCGAAAACCCATTAGGGGTAGTCAATGCCACCCGAACACAAGTCGTGTCTGATCGACCAAGGCTGGGTCGCCTGGGTGAGTGTATCTGACGTTGCGAGACCCCAAACCCCTAATGACCCCAGGTGACATCATTGATGATGTGTTCAGGAGTAACCAAGAGATATTTTCAAAAAAAAAAAAGTTATTTTGCTGTAAAAGCTTGTTTTCAAATTGATGAAGATGTTTTCTATATGAACTTTTCTTAAGATACAGTGTGTTTGCCCCTGTCGGACACCATAAAATAACAATTAACTGTCATCAGCTTCACAAAATCACAAAACCATAAACTGTGGTGGAACGTCGGCTAACTTTAAAAATAATGTTATCTTTGACATCTCTGAACTCATCGCAGTTAAGTTTCTACATAATATCATTGTTATTTACACCATTATTGATTTGGGAGATGAGGCGTTCACCGACTGTGGAGATGGATACCATCTCTATGTTTATGAGTATGGAAAAATATTAAATGATTAAAATACTGAAATTGAACATGTATTTATGTTGGGGGTTTTTGACCATATAATCCATTAAAAATAAAATAAATAAGTAAATATTTCCCTCCAATACCTTAGTCAAGTTCCTCTTAGGGGAATTTGAAAACACTTCATATGTACTTAGTCATCTGAGGTTTGGATATGTGGAACTTAATACACATATTTACAGCTTTTTACTCCCTTAATTTACTTCAGTGAAGGAAGTGAATATATTCTAATTGTCTTATTTTAACTATTATTATTCAATTATAATGTTTTTGTCAAATTGTATGACTCAAATTCGATTTAGTTGTTTTCTTTGTTGTTGAGTCACGGTGGATAAAGTAACTTAGTCTGCTTGAATCAAATAAATGCAAATTCATACATAGACCTCATGCATTAAAAATCATATAAATTATTAGAAAGACACATAATTACATATTAATTAAATTACTTACTATTAAAGTGAAAAGCTCAAATCAGATTCCGTTTCATGTAATTATCAACACTCGTAACTCACAAGTTATTTCATCTGCGCACTTTGACTCAACATGGAAGAAAAAGTTTGGCTTAATGAGACTTTTGAAATCATATTAAAAATTACATGGACATTTGACATGTAATTTAATGACTTAAATATGCAGTATTTTAGGATAATGTTTCTTTAGTGTTCACCACTGCTTATGATTACCTAACCAAATCTCTTCGTCGGATTCATTTTTGGGCTCCGTGCGCGCGCTGGTCCCCACACCCTAATGAGAGCTCGAGCTGTTTGTCCGTTTCCCTGGCAACCAACTGAAGCTACTGTCAATCAAACTCAGCAGCTGTAGGTGAAACTTCCGCGCGGAGAACTTCAAGTTCCGCCTCGGTGAAGGTAAGTAACGATATTAAGGCAGTGGCGGAGATATGTGAGGATTTCTGATGTGATGGTTCTTTTGTTGTTACAGCCTACTGTTTATTCTGACTAGACTATGACTAAATAGAAATCTTAAAGGAGTTTTAGACTGACATGCCTCAGTAATACATGTTAAATATGTTTACGGTCATGTCATAACTTAAGTATATTTTGTAAATAAACTATAAAGGTGAAATGTAATGTGAAAATTCTTCTAAGTGGGCCTGAGAAAAAATAGCCTTTAATAATGTTATTTCTATTTACTTTGAAGCCTTTCAGTTGCAATAGCCAGACATTTAAGTTTGTAAAGGGTTAGTCAGTGAGCTGAGGTGGGCTGAATGTTCAGTTCCTGTACTTTATATTCAATCTGGGTGATGGCACAGAAAGGAAAGCTCAGGAATTTATGGTCTTCTGTCTGAAAAGCAGTCATTTTGAGTTGCTAGCAAGCTAGATTGTCCTGGTCTCCTGGACAACAGTGAAGCAGAAACCCCCCACTCCTTACCACTGCCCACTCAGGGCCATATTGTGTCTTTGGGTTCTGCTGCATGTCTGCTTGTTTGTGTGCAGCATTATGACGGACAGAGGCTGTGATGGAAATGGAAGAGATGCAGAGGACACAGGAGAGATGCTTTACTCTGGTCTGAGCCCTCATGATGTATGTCTCATTGTCTGTGGAGTTTGCACAACTCTTCATATCCACTCTGTCTGTCTGCAATCACAGATCTGAACGACAAGAGCAGCTTGTTTGGACCGGATTCTTCGACTCTCAAACAGGACTACTGTGACCTTCTCCTAGATACTATCGATGCTCAGCTCGGTCAACTGCAGGTCTGGGATTTTATTCTGTTTGTCTGTCTGACTTAGTCATTTTATGAAACTCAACCTCTCATTCACTACATCTTTGAAGACAATATTGTTTCTTTTTTGACTCAATTTATTGAAAATATGAATATTATAATATTTAAGTTTAATTTGATTTGCAGCTTTTGAAATCCGTTGGCTAATTCATAATTCAGTTGATCCGCTGATGATTATAATATTATTATTATTTCACAAACATTTCATTTGCAATAAGAAAATTTGATCAAATGCAGGTTTTATACGTCAGGAAAACAAAATATAAAGAAGGAAAAAAAGAGGAGTCAGTAATAAGTAATAATTATAATAAACACTTTCCAACACAAACCTGTGTCAAATTCATCAATCTAAGGTATTCCAATTATTTAATATGTAATAATTTCAACTCATCATAATCCTGAAAATGGGGCCCCATATTTTGCCCCCCTAATGTAAAAACTGTCTATATCTAATTAGAGAAATTGAAGGACATCTGTGAACTACTGGAAGGATTTTTAATTTCTATTTAGTACATATATATAGTATAGTATATATATAGTATACATTGCAAAGAGACAAAGGAAATATCCTTTTTTGAAATGAACAGGGAATGTAACGCCGAGGAGAATCCAAACCATCTAGTGAGAACATTTGGGTCAATAATGTTATTATATGATGAATATTATTTTCAAATGGACCTTTACAGAAAATTAATGCATTTATTTTTAAGTGCTAGTACTATTGAGCTGTAACTGAAGTACCATTTTGAATGCAGGATATTGACTAATTTTACACCACAGTGTAATTAATTTCACTCAATTAAACATCTGACAAGTACCACCACCCATCTTTCTCCCTGCCTGTCTGTCTGTCTGTGTCTAGTCGTGTATTCAGGATTCATCTTTCAATCAGTAAGTGTGATTGATGTTTGCAGGTCCAGCCGCAGAAACATCCACTTCTTGCCAGGGAGCACAAAGATGCAGGTTATTCATGTCATAACACACATCTTTTGACATATTTGGAGATACATTTTTTGGTGATACTCTGTGTTTTTTATTTTCCTGAAGCTCCTCTTAGGTGGAGTCAATCTCAGGACATGGGTATTGAAAGTATAACTGAAACATCTGACATTCCAATATCTGGTCTTGATTTAATGCAGACTTTGATGGTGGAAAAAGCATCAGGTTGTATTTAATACCAGCATCGTTATAGGAAATATTGAGATTTCTGACTATTTCCAAGCTGAATGCTGAATTTCCCTTCATATCATTGTTTATTTATAAACTTTTGTCAATGGAAAAACCTTGACATAATCTAAATAATAAGCAACATATGTGTAGTGACTGTTTCAAAATACACCAGGTCCATCAGGCGATTCTAGAGGAAGATCGTTGATTAGTGAGTCTCATTCAATCAATGTCAAACTAGGAACAAGACATACAAATCAAACCTCCTCCTGCAGAATTGATGTCGTTGAGAATCGTCCCGATCTAGGAAAAAAAAAAAAAAAAAAAGTCAGAAGCTGGCTTTTCTGCAGATTAAGTCACCAATGCACACTTTTAGTGGGTCTTAGACTTTCAGGGGTCTCAACTCTGTGAAATTCTAACGTGAATGAAAGGTTTTTCCCAATGAACCAGTTCAAAGTGTGCAACTTTATCAGTCTTGACTGCATGATCTGTTAACATTATCAACAGGTTCGTTCACACTTCCCCTCTCTTCTCTCTCCATCTTTCATAAAATCAGTCTATGCAGCTGGCAAGTGTCATCCAACATAGTAGTTATGATGTCAATAACATATATAGATAGTTAGATTATAATAAAGATAGCTATTAAAAGGTATCAATGCACCATCTTTAATAGAGGGAAGCGGAGATGAATAAAAAATATATAACATCACGAGTTGTCAAGACAAGTTACAGTATCCTCTTCCTATTGACAATGAAGAGGAATGTAGAGTGACCTTTAATGACAGAAAAATTAACCACAGACAGCAAGAATCAAACATTGTGCATCTCTTAGGTGGGTGAGAAAATCATTTTTAAAAAATGTAATAATTGATAAGGGGACCTGGGGACCCTCAGGGGAGTGTCCTACCTGTGTTTGTGGGGCTACACTCAGTAGGCTTCTGTCCCCAGTCTAGAAACATGTAATTCAGGCGAATTGGTGACACTAAATAGTCTGCAGGTGTGAATGTGTGTGTGAAGGGTTGTTTTTTCTGGCTGTTGACCCTGTGGTGAACTGGTCACTTGTCCAGGATGTACCCCACCTCCAACCCAATGTTAGCTGGGAGAAGCTCCATCCCCTGTGACCCTGCACAGCATAAGCAGTTATAGAAAATGGATGGATGAATGAATTTCTGGACATGCTTCAACACCCCAAAAATAAGTGAAGACTTTGGCTATTTTAGACAAGTAGTATACAGCCCACACATATTTTTGACTGAAGTCCAGCTTAGTTTACTTTCAAGTACTGGTTGTCTCCAACAGGGTTTTTATGCTTGCATAATTCGTGTGATTGACTTTGCTCCTTGAAACAAAAAAGGGGATACCCACTTGATAATAGAGTTAGCCAGGTCTCTTAATTATGTTAGATTTGTTTGTCTGACATTATTGTCTTATATTTCAGTACCACCTACTACAACATCTACTCATTCCACAGTGAGAGAAGAAAATCCTATCTCTTGTGAGGAAACCAAACAGACGTTGGACAGAAGATCAAGAGACAAAGAAGAAAAAGAGTCTAGGAGGGAGCAGATCATCTGGAGGCTTGGGAGACTGCTGGGAGACACCTGCAGCAGGGGTAGGATGGCAGGAGAAAGCCATTCTCCCTCAGACAGCATCTGCACCGAGGACTTTGTCAGAAGCTTCAGGGATGAGATGGTGGAACTGTCACTGCCCGAGGGGGATATTCGACAGCTAGATGAAGAAGCAGAAAGGGCAGGGACATCTGACTGGGACTCTCGCCAGAATGAGCAACAAGTTCTTAATGGTCATGGAGAAGTAGAAACATCGGGGAACAACAGCAAAGGCACAGAGACTGCTCACTATTCACACTCCCACCATCCCCGTCAACACGAGGGGCTGGAGGAATGTCTCTTGGAGGCCTATCCACCATGTATTGACAGCGTAGGAGCAGGAGAGAGATGCATCACCCCAGAGAGGCTTGGTGGTGATGGCAGCAGTAAGTACTCTCTTTACTAGGCGTCACAAAATAAACAAATATTGGTCATGAGTCAAAGAGAAAAGTCATACATCTGTCCGTGTGTCTATCAGGTTACCTCCTAAACTAATGCCAGTTGATTTATTATGGATCTAGTTTTTTCCCTGAGGTTTATCTATTTGATTTACTGACTGTAAGCTTTCATCTCAAACCAAAGACATGTTAAATGTCATCTTTATCAGCGTCTTGATCCATAACAGAGCATGCAAGAAATAAATGTCTTTGTTTATTTATATATTATTTGCTATAGAGGAGAAAAGTGCTTTAGAATTTTACATCTTTTATCCTCTGACGATTTCTTTTTCTGTCTCGGACACAGCTCACAGGCCAAAATATCTCACGCACATATCCCCATGGTGATAAATTTTGTTGAACACATGTATGCCTCCAATTAGAAATACCTCTTAAAAAAGGAAATTAACATTACATCGTAATTTATTACTGTTGGTAACAGCTCGTTGTATTGAGTGATGTAGTTTCTCATTAGAGATTCTACACCACCTAAGGCTGCCTCCAGACTTTTTTCATGTATCGTCTCAATGCTTCTCTCTCCCATTTCAGTTTCTCACAGTGCACAGGTTCTGAGAGAGCATGGACCCACCCGGCAGAAAAACAGTTGTTCTACAAAGACCAGGGGCTCGGAAGGTACCACAGACAAATAACTGCATCTACTAGCACAGTGTAGCTCCTCCTCCTGGAGATTCCTTCACTACAAACAGTGACTGAAGGCTTCTGTTCCTTTACAGGAGTACCTGTATGGAATTTGGAAAGCGTGTCCACTGACAGTGACCTTCACTCCGTTTGCACAAAGCAATCAAGGAATCATTTTAACCCGTGGCCCGGTGAGTGATTGCAGACAAAGTGGAGGGAAGTAAGTCTCAAAGAGTACGTATGTAATGTCTCCCATAAGACTTTTCCTTCTTTTTTCCCTTTTTTTATTACAAAGGTCACAGAGAAAAATACAGGTAGGCTCAGTGGGAGACCAACTATATAAACATCTTTGTGTCTAATTTAAAAATGTTTATAGACTATATATTTCTTACTTTACGTTGTTTATATTTGTGTATCACAGACTTGTCTGCTCTCTGGGTGAGAAGGACACAGATGAAGAAATAAGTGACTGGAGCAGCGGATGCAGGCCTGAGAGAACATCAGAGAAGATGCAGTCTGATTGGTTCAAGATCGAAGACCGTCTCTATACTCTCAGACAAGTGAGAACAGACGGCGTTATTTTGGTAACATAACCTCCGTCTAAGAGGTTATGCTCTTGTTTGTCTGTCTGTTAGCAGGATGGCGACTTGACAGATTTGAATGGAACTTGACAAAGACTAACCGTTGTTTTGAAGTTTGGGATTTAAATGGAAGAACACTTTCTTTAACATTTCTCATGTTCCATCTGAAAATGTCTGAAAATCTATTTTTAACATTGCCAAATAGTTATTTTTGGATCATTCTTGACAATTACACATAAACGGCTCGACAGATTACCAAAACTGTGTGGAAGAGTTGTTCATGCAGGGAATAAATCATCAAATTTTCAAACAAGATCCTAAACACAAAACCACTATTAGTGAAATATTAATTTTCTCGAACTATTTATGGATACCATAATGATTTCAGGTTCTGGAGGGAGGCTTTCATGGTCAATGAGTCAAACTGTGACTGATTTGTTTATGTGTATCCTATTCTCTTATAAATTAAACATTCAATCCTTTAAAAAAACAACAACCCAGAAGTAAAAGCTAATGTAACCACTGGATCCAGTTAACAAGGATGAAGTCAAAGCTATTTGAATTCCCAGTATATTAATTTTTTGCAATGTCTTGTGCAATCATGGAAAACCTCTCACATCATCTCACCTTTCGTCAAATTTCCATTTTACCATCTCATTGTATTGACTCATAATAGTCATGACCTTTTGCCTCGAGAAAATCGCTTATTCCTTTTATGTAATAATCTTTATTCTTCATGCCAGCCGATTTATTTGCCAGAATGCTGACAATTAATAACTAAGGGAAATAAAAAGTGGATTTAGTAGAAATTCATGCTGAAAGCAAAGTCGAACCTCAAAATAACCCAAAAATCGCTCAAAGCATTTGTTGCTGAATATTAGCAGGTAATCCTACTTGGTTAGTTACTCTTTGAATCATGGATTTAAAATGTTATTCTCAATAAAAAAAACAACTCAGCTTCTGTCAGCAAAATGAGCAACGGAGAACCTTTAAAATCAATTCCTGATGTATTTTATTGATTAAAGATGAAACATAAAGCTCATACAGATGCATCTACAGAATGACCAAATCCAGAGAAATCTGTTTGACAAGGCACCGATACAATCCAAAGTGCCCTCTCTGGTTTTAGACAAAGTAAAAACTTTAGTTTGTTGGCACCGGAATTTTCAACGGCAGCAGAGCTTCGTTGAAAATGCCTGCTCTGGTTTTTGTGTGACATATTAATATTAAATAAGACCATTATGAGCCACTATGCAGCATTTTGACGACACACTAGTAGGCAAGAGAGGAGTCCAAGCTAGTTCTAATCCCTGTGACTGGAACAGCAGAGCTCTCGTGTATAGATTAAAGATGAACATGAGTGCAACCGCAACACTGAATGCTTTCATCTCTGAACAGTTTGAGGGTGTTGGTGGTTCATTTGACCCTCCAGGTGGCTACTGTCAGCTCTTTTGACTGAAAGAGCTGGTCAAAAGAGCTGGTTGAGTTAGTGCAGAAGGTGCTGGTATTTATGCTAACTCGGTCCAGTGTTTCCTCAAAGACAGCGTCTTTAGCTGCGTTCAGACTTAAGCTTGCATCAAACTCTGACCGATGTGTTGGAAGCAAGGAAATGGGCAAGAGTGAGGACCTGATGGACTTTGACCAGGGCCAAATTGTTAGCACCTCCTAAACTGCAGATCGTGTTCCTGTCCACCAAATTGACACACAGCCGAAAGAAATTACCATGCAACAGGGCACCATAAAACAAATTTAAGAAATCAACAGCAGCCGAGTAGGACGCCCCCATGATCCTAAGTGACGATGAGTTTTTAGCCAGAATAGATCCCATTACATTTTGGTGTAGATTCTGATACAGAGGCAGATTAAAAAAAAATGTCCCCCTTTATTTCACATTGCAAGTCATGGAGTTATTAAATATTGTTATGTCAGGGAATACTGCATGGATCTTAATGAAAAGACATGCATTTGTAGGGGGTTTGAGTTTATGTGTTTTAGTTGCCTGCAACATAACCTGCAATGGCGTAGAGGGTCCTTTAACTTTGAGGTAAGAGAAAATATGTTTATTTGGGTCACTGTAAACAGATTTTAGAGGTTGAATGCTTCAAGGAGGGAGTACTCTGAATATTGTAATATATCTGCCATTCACATGCTCTAATATGTCAATTTAATCTGTTCTACACTTTTTTCTTCTTCGCTGCCCCTCAAACAGCCCGGTGTTGTCATGTCAGCGCTGGAGAGGAAGGAGATGGACAGACAGATTGATAGTGCCAAAACAGAACTGTTTGTTGAACAGCGCCGTGCAAGAGAGAAGCTAGAGTCCGTGCAAGAGGTACTGTATCTATAAAGCCCCCCTAGGCCGTATATGCAGACATTGCAGAAAACATGTTGATGTTGATAGAAAGGGGCCCCACACAATATCAGGCCGGTGGTTTAATGTTATAGCTGATCCACGTGTGATCACACAATAAAAGACAGAACTTTAAATAACTAAATAGATAAAATAATCCTACAAAATTGTAAATAATAACAACAGATTCTTATTTTTATTTTGATATGATGTGTTTGTGATTACCTTATCTATTGGATATAGAAAATAAAAAAGTTTAATTTATTTTCCCAATTGTCTGAATTAAAAAAAGTGTCCTATTTTAGTGTGTTCAGCATCAAAACATCATTAAGCTGATGACCTGACAATCTTGTTTCTGATTTAAAATGATCGCATTCAAGTCTGTTGATAGCAGGTTCTAAACTTTATCTCACCTTTTTTTAACATTATTAAAGTATGATTGTATAATCTTAATTTGTTGCTCTCTCCTTGAGCACTTGGAGTGAAACTACAGGATTGCTTTTGTGTGACATGTGCTGATGTGTGACACCGGGGCAGAAATTGGAGGAAACACTTGAGGAGCTCCAGAGGGTCACGGAGGCTGAGAGCTCACTGAGGAGCAAGTGCGCTAGTCTTCAGGAGAAACAGAGACAGGAGAGGGATCAGATCAAGGTGGCAGCTGATGACATCAACCTATAATTTCTAAAACAAATACAAATAACCAGTTTGACCCAGTGCTGCACTGCCAACATCTACTTTCTGGATAGGGTGAATTCTTATCCAGATTTTGGTGACATTTTTTTTGGTATATCTCTTTTCCACCAGGCAGCAGAGTTTCAAGTAGGTGAGCTGCAAAGTGAAGTGGCAGAACGTAGGATCAGACAGGGTACTCTGGAGACGAGGCTTGCTCAGAAGGAGCAGCAGCTACTAGAGATACAGGAGACATGTGAGGCCTCACAAACAGAGAGAGACAAACTGAGGGGGGAGCTACAACACCTGAAAACTCTGCACACCGGCTCATTGAAAGAAGCCCAGGAGCAAGCCCATAGAATGATAGTAAGAGGCTTATTAAATCTTGTAGTCATGATTCATCTGATTCCCTCTCATCATCTTATGTTTCTAAAATCATGTAACATGACGCTGGAGTTCCTCTTTTTTAATTCAGAGGGAAGCATTGAAGCTGCAGAAGAAAGATTTGACTTTGGCTCATGAGCAGCAAATCCAAACGGTGACTACCATATCTATAAAACCAAAACACTGATTCAACAAACTCTCAATTGAATTATAGTAGTAGTTATCCTTCTGGCTGTTGTGGCTGCAGATTAATAAGCAGACAGAAGAGGAGAAAGCATATGCTTTGAAGGACCAAGCTCTGTCTATCACGCGTCACATTGAGTCCTTGAAAAGTTCCATACAGGTCAGTGCGTTCCCCTCATCATGAATGAAATCCACTGTTACATTCTCAAGATAAAATATTATCTATGTAAAGTGAGTAAAATCAAAACAAAGAGTTGCCTTTCAAAATGAGATCCCATCCCATTCTTAAAGCTGAAAGAAGAAGAGGCAAAGAAGATAAGGGATTCCTTGGAACAACTAAAGCAGGATGCAAAGAACCGTCAGAAAGAGCTGCATGCAGAATCCATGGAAAAGGTACTCTGATTATTCTCTGCCTCACATTTGCAATTATTATCAAAATAATAGCATGACAGTATTCTCCTAATCAGGTGAAAAAAGCAATAGAGGAGGAGAGGAGGAAGTGGGAGCTGGAGAAAGTGGAAGCTGCGAAGGTGCACTGTGCGATGATAGAAGAGCAGAGCAGAGACAAACTGGAGAGCATGAGGTGTGAGATGCAACGAGAGAAGAGTAGAGCACTGGCTCTCCATCAGAAAGTGGTGGAGCTAAACACAGTAGGTGACTCACCCGTATTGCATGATATGACATTGCCATCTTAAATAACTCAGTTACATTCTATTTCTCTCTGTGTATGATCTCATTTTGAAGAAGCTGCAGGAGTTAGAGAAGGAAAGCTGTGACCAGCGGAGAGAACAAGAAAGTTTGTTGTCTGCGGTTTGCAAATCATTGAAAGAGGAACACGAGGCTGAGCTACAGAGTATGCAGCAACAATCGGCACAGGTACAAGAAAATCCAATCAAACAATTATACATACACTGATCGGCAATAACATTATAACCACTCCCAGGTGAGGTTAGAATAACATTGATTCTCTTGTTGGAATGGCACCTTTCAGAGGGAAGCATGTTAGGCCTCAAGTAAACATTTTGTCCTCAAAGTTTATCTGAGTGCAAAATTATGATGGCAAGATTAGAAGACTGGGACAGAGCGTCTCCAGAATTGCAGGTCTTGTATGGTTTTCCCACTGTACATTGGTTAGTACCTACCAAAGTGGTCTATGGAAGGACCAACGATAACAGGGGCATGGGTGTTCAGAGTTGATTGATGCCCATGAGGAGCAAAGGCTAGCCCAATCACAAAGAAGGGCTATTGTAGCACAAATTGCTGAAAAAGTTCATTTTAAGTCTGATAGAGAGGTGTCAAAACACACAGTTGACTTGGCCGATCCGTGGAGGCCATACTTTGTAACTTACAATACTCAAAGGATCTGCTGCTAATATGTTGGTACTCGATCCCCCATCATATCTTCAAAGGTCCTGCGCAATCCATTTCTAGATTGCTGTTTTGGCAAATGGAGGATTCAAGATTTATGATTCCAGCAGCATTCTTGTCAATTCTGCAGGTACAAAGAAGGACCTGTAGGCAGCTGGTTATAATTTTGCGGCTGAACAGTTTATATAGATGAGGAATTGCTCACATGTTCTGGTTTGCGTTAACAGGACAGTCGGATGAAAGTGCTGCACCTTGAGCAGGCAGTTCAGCTGGCGGAGAAAGAGGCAGACAGGCTCCAGGATCTGCTGGAAGAAAGGGAAAGCAACCATAACCGAATCACAGCTGACATTGAGCAACAGCTTCAGCTGTGGACCAAGGAGATAGGAACAGAGTGCCATAATCTACAACTCTTAGTGTACCAGAGTAGAGCCAAACATGGTTCTTCGCAATTACCTCCCAGGTATTTTGACCTTGTCCGGCTCAAAGACAGAATTGAACATTTTGTGGACAGCATGGTGATTTGATGATGAGATCTTAATGTTTTGGTATGCTGCAGTCCCACATCAGCTGAGCCTCTTACAAACCTGCCAGCTTTAAGAGAGCATCTGAAGGATGTCACAAGTTGTCTACAGCTGGAGCTTAACTCACACACAAAAATGACCGAGTTTCTGAGAAATGAAAAGGTATAGTTTAGACATGTGGCACAAAACCTGCTGCTTTGAAAAACAGCACATTCAATGTCTTTAAGTTTATTATTTTTAAGGAGCGAGAGTTGAGCATCCAAAGTTGCCAGCTGAGGATGGAGAGGGACCAAGCTTTGAATTCCCTAAAGGAGCGTCTCATCCTGGTATGAGCTTTGCTTTTTGAGATACAGTGCCCTCCAGAATTATTGTCACCCTTTAAAAAGAGTTAGTGAAATGACATATAACAAAACGTCTTTATTGTCTACACGTCTTTGATCAAAATTGTGTACAAAAATCTAACCTCAACTCAAGTAATAAAGTTTAAAAAAAAAAACATTACATTCTTAACATACAACATTTATTTTTCTCGCATTTGATATTTTGTGCAGCCTCCTTTTGCCACATTAACAGCCCTGAGTCTCCTTTTGTAGAGTGTGATGAGGTTTAAAGAACACGTAGAAGATCTGAGACCGATACTCCATACATACACTCTTCAGCTTCTATGGAATCCGAGGTCTTGTAGACTCCACTGCAGAAAAATCCCACAGATGTTTTCAGGGGGCTGGGGTGGCCATAAAAAAAACCTTTGTTTGTGATCTCGGAATCATTCTTGGGTTGATTTATCGGTGTGCAGCGGACCGTTGTCCTGTTGTAAGGTCCAAACACAGTCTACTTTACAAAAGCTCTTTTCATCCATTATCTGTTGGTATTTGATTGAATACTTAGAGCCATGTATCTTGACAAGATGTCCAGGTCCTCTGGAAGAAGAACAGCCCCAAAGCATCAGAGATCCACCACCAGACTTCACAGTGGCTATGAGGGGCTTTTTCCTCTGTCTTTCATTCTTGGTACGCCACACCCATCTGAGATTTTTTATTTTGGTGTTATCTGACCTATGACCTTGTCCCACTGAAAGTCAATGTAATGTTTGGTAAACTATAGGTGCTTTCCTTTGTGTTTGGATGACAGCAGATGCTTTTTCCTTGCTAGCCTCCGAAGGGGCTTATGTTGGTGTGGGTGCCATCTGATTGAGGTTAGGGAGGCTTTCTGACTTCAAGACTCAATTGACCTCTGCAATTCTCTTGCTGTAATCTTTGGAGAGTGTTTCTCCAGTCCAACCATCCTCCTCAATGCATGCTGTCATTTTGCATACACTTCCCCTTCCAGGCTGACTTTCAACATCTCCAGTCTCTTAAAACGTATTCATTATTAATCTGTTTAATCTGGCATTTTTAACTGTTGAGAGATTTCCTTGTATCCATTGCCAGATTTGTGATATCAGGTCTTTCCCATAGTGAAGAACATCAAATAGAATTATGCCTGAGTCACATCATATTTATACCCCAGTAAAAAATGAAGTTGTTGAACGCCCATTTCAAGGTTCCTACTCAAATGGGTAAACCTAAAGATATGAAATAGGACTGGAAATATGTTTCAACTACCTTTTAATCACAGCATTTCCCAATCCCAATTGTGGCAAACATGTTTCAGAGAAAAATATTTGTTTTAAGATAAGAATATAATGTTTTTATTTTGTTACTTGAATGAAAGGTTTGATTTTGAATGAAAGATAATATGAGTAGAAAATTAAGAATTTTTTTGCATCTCTTACTCATCTTTTAAAGGGTGCCAATAATTCTGGAGGGCCCAGTTCACGCTGGTGCATACAGACAGTGAAAACTCTTCATTCACAGTAAACCTAACTGCGCCGTTATGCCTTTTCATATTTTTGCAGGACCACATTGAGGAGATAAGTAGTCTGAACTGGGAACACATGTGTGGTGGAGCGGCTGATGGAGGAGGAGTAGCAGCATCTCTTCGGAGACAGCTGAAGGCAAAAGACCTGGAGCTCAGACAGGTTCAGCAGAGCATGAGTCA
The DNA here is from genome assembly GCA_037951165.1 of Lophius americanus. Classification (NCBI taxonomy): domain Eukaryota; kingdom Metazoa; phylum Chordata; class Actinopteri; order Lophiiformes; family Lophiidae; genus Lophius; species Lophius americanus. The sequence goes on along the minus strand of JBBDHG010000024.1, from coordinate 1,126,653 downwards.
GTGGAAGGAGCAGACTGCAGCTCGTCTGGCATGCAAGTTTAAAGAAGAGTTGACGGATGAACTGGAAAGGTAACAGTGCAGGAAAGAAAGTCAAAATACAATCTCAATCCTTTCTGTATTAAGCCGTGTCTGTCCAAATTTTTCAATCCACAGAACCGAAAACGAAATATTCCTTTTACAATTAAGTTTTGCCCTAATGTTTGCTGTCCAACAGGTGCAGGGCAAACTTGTTGCGGGGGAGGTATCATATTTCTGTGTCTTTGAAAACTAGATGAGAAACTAACCCGCTGTCTGTCCTTAGAACAGCATGATCCTACCACAACCTACATTCTCTCTCATAGACTTTAGCTGTTCTTGTAACTCCAAAAACACCAGTGTGATCTGCCATGCATTTATGTTAATATTAAAAAGTGCCAGCCTTTCAAAGTTGAGTATGTTTTCCAGAAGATTATCAAAGACCGGAGAGAAGAGTTGGAGAACATCTGAGAGGCCGGGAGGACAGATGACGCTGAGTGCAAAGGTACATTAAATCAGTTTTAAAGCTCCAACACATCTTTCACAATATTACACCAATGATGCTTTGAGACTCATTAGATTACTGACATAAACCTCACTTTGTGTCTTTTCCTCAACCAGGAATCTCAGAGTACAGTGTGCTCTCCCTCCATCCATGTTGCTGCCTCTCACAGTCCCTCAGATGTGGCTTCACTGAAGCTCCTCCATTACCTCCAAAGCAGAGTCAGGCAGCTTCGGATGGAAAACTTGGCCCACACTTGCAGCCCTTTGTCCTCAAATAAAATCCCAGTAGATTCGTCAGGATCTTATCAGTCAACAGTGAGTATGTTTTTTTTGCTTTTGATCAATCCCTCATTCATTCTTTCATTCATACACCATAGCTACATTCACAATGGTGATAAATAAGTCTACAACAACATTGGTCATAGGCATTCGAGTCTCATTCATGCATGTGGGGAGATGGTGTTGTCTGACCTCATAGAAGAGCTACTGTAGCAAACATTTTGGCTCTGGTGGACAGATGTAAGAAAACCCAAAGCATCACCGAGGTGTCTGCAGTAAGAGGCAGATCTACATAACATTATGGCGGATTGGTGTTGTTCAGATTTGAAATGTCTTTTCTGCCAAAATATTTACAATTATGTCTAAAACTATAAAAATCAGGCTAAATACAACTGTAAGCGCGGTGGAATAACTTATCTGAAAAATAATAAATTAATAATAATCAAATAATACATTTAAATAATAATAATAATAATATTTCAATAATAACAATAATAGTGTCACCTTTATAGATCACTCAAGGTCAAGACATTACTGGGATTCAGAGCCACTCATCAGCAAGGACAGTTTCAAGTTAAAGACATGAAGCTTTACGCTCTTTCTCTCTCTTTGTGTATGTGTGTGTGTGAGTGTGAGTGTTTCACTTACTTCCAATGAATCTGTGTCTTAAGCATTTCCATCCTTTTGTGGTCATAAAAATTAATTATTCACCATTTTAAATGTGTAAAAGACCAGATTAACAAGGTCACCATGCCAAAAATGACTCAACCCAAGATTAAGTTCACATTCCTTCATGTGCAGGCAGTAGAATTTTATGGCTTAATCACATGGTGAACCGGGATAATGTGATGAGCAGACATTTCACTGGAGATCATGTGGGTCGTGGAAGAGAACCTCATAAAGCTAACAGTTTTCCAGGCTTACATTGGAAAGTCAGAAAAACGTCACGTGAAAGAGCTGTCCTTTATTGAAGGATTAGTGGAAAAAAATTGATTAGCATTTAGTTTTCACTCTAACGTCTTTACCAACTTTGTGAAACTCTGTATGTCAATGTAAAAAATCTATTGGGGCAGATGCTGGATTTGATTTCCCTAAAAAATGAGCTAAAATGAATCATTCACCCTGAATTAACGCTGACATGGCTTTAATTTACCTAAATGGTTTTGGACACAGTACTCCATTTTTATTTTGTGTGATAAAATGGGAGGTTGTTGTAATCATTCATTTGTTGATGAGTTATAACCATTTTTCGTATTATTTTCATTTTAAATAAATGTATATCTGTCTCTATATAGGTTACTTGTGGTCTTCCACTTGGGTTAATGTTGTTTATGTAATCTTATATTCTGTATGTGAAGATTAAAGTATGAAAATGTTCACCCAACAAGTGTTTGCTTCAATTTAACTCGCATACAAACTCGTTATGCCATGAAGGGCAGCTTCATGGACACTTTATTTAATAACACTCAACAGCTGATCGCAGTTCTAAGAAAGTGCATTAGAAAATGTTATATAATAAAATAATAAGAGAATGATAACTCCGACCTAGCATATACCTAAGCACTATAGGAGAGATACTCTTTCTGCTACAAACTCAAGCAGAATGCCATGCTGTGAGAAAATGTGAACACACAAGTCCAACTTTTAATGATGGCTGGGAGCTGAATATAAAAACCATACACAATTCATGTGCAACAAACTGACATAAGTATTACAGAAACAAAAAAATGCATCAGACTTCCTTGTCCGTCTTGGCAAAACAGCCAGAAAAAATCCGTCCAGATTTATCACTAAATTATCCATATATTTAGAAACTGTAAAGCAGGAGATGTTGGAAAATTCAATAAAATGAATGATGGCTTTTCCATGAAAAGCTGAACTAATCAACCTCAATAGCTTCTGAGTTTTTAGAATAATTACGCATCCAGTCCTTTACTTTGGCATGGCTTCTCAAATCATCAAGCAAATTTACATTTCCATATCCTCCTCTCCAGAGCTGTGGGCAACAGGAAAGCTGTACAGAGACGAATGCGTGTCCACAGAAGGGCTGGAGGGGCTGTGAGGAGTGGGAGATGGACACGGGGTGAGGGGCTGCTGAGATACTTTCAGTTGTTTACGTTGTTTCTGTAATGTACCCTTCCGCCTCCGACAAAAAGGATCATCTGGTGGCCGCCACAACACCAACTCCATGCAGGAATGGCTCCTGTAGGAAGAATGAAGGGGGAGATACGGGTCTGAAACTTTTTGCTAGCAGAAAACATTGTTTCTACACTGAACATTCTGATAACAAACTAAGAACAACATACACAGACTGGGCTACTGTGTGGGGTAGGATGTCACTGATGCCTCGCTGTAGACCCTCTTTCAGACTGTCAGAGATCACCAGCACTGGTCGTCGTGGGGCTGGCTCTACATCTAGATCTTCATCGTCATCATCATCCTCCAATGTTATTCTGTGAGAGGACAACATCACATATGTCACTGACATGGAAATGTCAAAATAAACCCCTTGTAGAGGTCATTAGTTATAAGACAAGGAAAAATACCATGACAGTAGCTACTGGAGTCGGTTAGAGGGATAAATTATCAAAAGACATTCATCACAGCAAGGCAGTATTGATTTGATTTTGTTAAACTGTATGTCATGTAAGTCAAGTACTGGCACTCAAACAGATTAACCAAATATTTATTTGCAGCAAAATCCGCAAATGAGAACCATTCCTAATATATATCTTCTTCTTGTCTGAAGATTTTGATACATTTAGGTTGTCATCATTCATGTAGGCTCTAGCCGTGACTAAAAATATTGAGATATCTTAATTCTAACAAAATAAGCCTGACATCGTCAGTATCTTCTGCAATGGGTCTATTATTCCACTGAATTAAGAAGTTATTCAGGGTGTCTCGGTTAATTGCAATTCTTGTTAATTGCATAAGTGAGAAAAGGATACATTTTCAAAATCGTGAAAAATGAGTAAATAAAGTCTCAAAATTCCCAAAATATCTGAAGGCAAATCATCCAGCACATGAGGTGTGTACATAATTTCCTGTGAAAAATATTGTTAAATACATTTTTAGCTTGGAAAACCTAATTTGCAACAAATCTTACTTAGAATGACCCTAAATTAAACTTGTAACCAAGGAAACAAATGCAAAGAATGACTAAGTGGGTACCAACTCAGTCCTTCTTTACAGTGATTTCTTTCTTTTAATTGAAGCGCATTTGAGAGCTGCTCCTGAAATGACATGAACCTCCAGATGAATATATATCAATTGTGACCATTGTGAAACATATTTTGCTGTTATGTAAAGAAAGTTTTATGAATAAACAGAATCAGGAAATCTGCTCTGGAAACATAACCAACTCCCAGAATTTATCATGTCCAACTCATAACCATGGAATCAAAAAGAAATAAAAAAAAACCCTTAACAGCCAAAGTTAATTAGGCTATTCAGTACTTTGTTGTTGTGCTTCTCTTCCTCTCAATGCTAGACATGGCTTCCCTTAACATTCTAAATTAACTGTCTACATTAACTGCCTAATTAGAGCAGCGTCGTATAGAAAACCAGATGTAGACTTGAAGCCTGTTACCCTCAAATAAAACCAATGTCTCTCTTTCTGCCTGCTATTCAGCAATCTCCCCATCCTGCTGTCTATTTCGAAGCATGGGACACCCACTTTTGATCAAGATCTGCTTTAGGTTTGAGCCTGTTAAAAGGCAGTTTTTTTTGTCGCAACCCACCTTTGAGCAGGATCTGCTCAAGGTTTGTGTCTGTTGAAAGGCTTTATTTTCTCAACACTGTCTCCAACAGTTAGATCTCTGTACAATAAGGAATACGTGTCTTGAGATAAAGTTTTGTATTTATTAGGTGTTGTAAGAGGTCTTACACCCACTTATATTATATAGCAAGTTTATTAGGATAATAATGTCACACCAGGTGGATCATATTCTGATCTTTAATAGACGGTGACCTTTCCAGGGTGCTACAATCCACTCGCTGAACTCACCTTAGAACCAACTGTTGTGTCCCATTATACTGCACGGGGATAATTGTAACGCAATTGAGTATTACTTTATGGTTGTTTATGTCCTCTTTGGCATTTGGCTGATTTAGTATGGTCTTTAAAGTTTCTCTTTACATGTAAAAGCATCAATGATGGATGATGAGTATTTGTATTTCGCCGTCAGGAGAGTGGAATCCATGTATTTTGCATACCTGTCTTCGATCTCCCTAAGTTTCCTATGGGCTGCCTCTATCTCCATGCAAGAGCTCTCCGTCCCAGGTCGGGACAGAGAAGAGGAGGGCTGCAAACTCAGTTTCTGAGATGCTCTGCGAGGCTGTGGAGATGCAGGGCTGGCTTGCTGTGCAGACACAGTAGGACAAGTATTTGATGTAGACCAGTCAGTATACGTGCTGGTGCTTGAATCCTCTGGATTACACTCTTCTGCCTCACACTCTAACCTCCTCCTTTTGGCACTGCATCCTCTTGGAAAAGATGTAGATATCTGTCAGAAAACCAACATTTGACTTTTGCATGCATTTTCAGATGTTTGGTATGACTGATTTTTTCTTTGCAGCACTCACTCATCGTCAACTCTCCTCCTGTTCTTTCTGAGGCATCTTGTTTCCCAGTTACTGAGGGATAGAAGATAGGTGTGTCAAAAGACGATAATCATGCCACTTTAGCATAGTGACAGCAAAAAGTTCCGCTGCACACCTGTTAGATGGCTTTTCTCTCTGTGTGTGGACAGACGTGCATGGTGATCCGAGGTCAAACTCAGGAAGGCTAGTGGGGCCTGAAAATGAATACATGGCTGGCAGAAAGCCTACTTCGTTGGTCGTGGGAGCTGAGTGATGCATGGTGGTCCAGTTGATTCAGTAATATGAAAAGACACTGGTAGACAAACACAAACAGGCCTGGGATAAATATTATTAATAAAAAGATAATCAGATGTGTGAGTTTTTTGTATATGATTCACAAGTTATAAATATAGCTAACATTATGTGAGAACAACGACCTACAATAATACTGATAATTTAACGTTAATGCGATATACAATTCCAACCGTCAAACCTGCGCTAGAGAAACACCATTCATAAGTCCAACAAAAACATATGACGACCAACCTGTGCAGTAACCCTGCCCCTTGATGTTTGTTTTGCTAGCTACCCTCCCTTCGCGTCTTCCTTTGCAATTATTACACTTCGACATAGCAAAAAGGACCTGCGGCGTCATGTCGCTGTAACATTACATAATGACATCACCTACAAGGAGAAATAACCCCCAAGTTAACGGTCCATGTACATCGATGTACTTGAAACGCAGATAGGCTTTGACTGACGATAGCAAGTTAGGTATTCTGAAAAACTGAGTTGCGTCCGAAGAGTAGTAGAGTACGCACGTTGCGTAAGGTGCATCATGGGAATTGGAGTTAGTGTGGACAAACCAATCCTTACACTGTTGTGTTTGTGTTTTACATACAGTGCGACAGAGAAACAATGTTGACGAGCGTTATCTGATGCTTTTTTTTTTGTTCAAACACCACTTGTGGCTTGCTTATTTACTGAAAATGGTAATTTACTCACCGGATATGTCGTAACTTGTAACCGCCTAGAAGACGATGTATGTCAATGAAGATAAGTAATCTTCTGTTTTTATATGTTCGTATTAACAAAGAGTAAATCTAACAAAGGATAGAAAAGTCTCCCAACATCCTGTTTATGTTCGATCTCACAGCCAAGTGTTTAAAGGAACCGCCTAACTATCTGCCTTGTCAGCTCAAATAACAGATCAGGTGACCGTTTAAGACTTGAATCTGTCTTCTAGTGTAGCTGATTTCTCGAACTGGAAACACTCTTCTCGCAGGTATGATACATTTACTCACTATGACATTAAGAAAAGCTTACAAGCTAAGAACGAAACTGACAATATTATGCTAATAATCTAATTACAAGAACCAAGCATCGTCCAGTGTTTTGTAAAATGCCCATGGACAGTTATTTCAGTAGTTATTTCAGTTATTTCCAGATTCATTGTTTCATATATGTACAAACAATGATAAAATCCTAATTTAACAGTATATAATTCCAGTTCATTTAAGCAAACTGATTGATTGCTGTTATTTTTTTCAACTGTTTGTGTCATCCTGTAGGTTTGCCGGAATGCTGTCTTTAGTGATAATCACCGTTATACTCGCTCTTGCCTCTGGCAAACCATGTGGTAGGCTATGACCTTTTTAACATTTGGAAACAAATGTAAATACTAATCATCAAAAACGTTGCATGTCCTCACTAACTCAGGGTAAAGCCTAGATTACAGAAGCACTCTGGACATTCACCGACTATGCAATGACCTGACCTGCTTCACGAGTCTAAATGGCATTCTCAATGATTTGTTGTGATAGATTTTGTGCAATAGTCAATTTAAAAAGGGATGCGAGCACACGTTTAATATTCAATGGTGAGAGTGAAATATCATGTAAACACTATGATTATTTAAACCTGACACAGAAATGAAAGTTAAGTAAGTAATTCTCCAAAGTTGTTTTTCATCTTAGTGTGACTGCTAGCGCTGCAGTTCTGTTCTTGCGACACATGAAATGTTTGTAGTAATGTCAGCAAGATAGAAATACTGACATAATAATAATAATAATACATTTAATTTATAACGCACTTTACATTTGGATCAAATCTCAAAGTGCTAAAATATACATATATATATATATATATATATATATATATATATATATATATATATATATATATATATATATATATATATATATATATATATATATATACATATATATATATACATATATATATATATATATATATACATACCTCAATGTCTGTGATGAAGGTTTCTGAGAAAAATTTCTTTTTCTTAATATTTTAATTAAGACACCGAAGGATCCAACAGGGAGCTTCTCCTGTCAGTCAATAAGGACCTCCTTCGTTCTCTGGAGACGCAGGATGTGCTCCCCAATCCTAGTGTCCATTTGGCATTAAGGCTGTCCAAAAATCACAACCTGGCCAAGGAGAGCGGTTACTTGAACGACCTGAAGAATCATTTGCACAATAAAATTCAGAAGTAAAGCACTCTTTGTGAATGTTGTTATCTGACAGAGAAATTAATTATATACATTTAAATTGTTTTTTTTTCATTGATGTTCTCATCTGAACTGTCATCTCCTGTGTGCTTCTCAGCTATCTCACCAACAGCCAGTCAGTGGTTGGGCTAATGGCACTCTACACTCTGGCTTTGAAATCCTCCTGTCATGACCTCTGCACAATCACCTTCACCGTCAATGAGAAGAGCGATATGCTGCTGACACACCTGAAGAAGCAGATGGAACAAGAAAAAGAGCATATTGCTTGTAAGATTTATTTTGCACTTTTAAGTGGTTGACATTCATAAAAAATGTTCACCATCCCATAAGGCATTGTGCTACAGAATGAGTTCAAAGTTTATTTAGTGTGAATATTTCTCAAAAATGAAATACCCTTGTCTGAACTGGCTGAATCAAAATGATGTAATTAATCTTTTATAAAGCATATGGTTAGTATTCATGCATTTGACTCTACTTTGTGTCTTCATCTTGTATTTTTGTCATAAGAGCAGCGATTAACAATTTTTATCCAAACCAAAGGAACATCTGTAGTTGCATGGAAGTATTTCTTCATTTCTTAAACATCATTTTATTTCTTATCTTTTTTATGCAGTCAGTCAGCGCCCTTTGACCAACTACTACCAGTACTCACTGGGTGTGCTTGCCCTTTGTGTGAGCGGCATCAGGGTCAACAACCATGTCAGCAACAAGCTCATCAAGGCAGTACAGCAGGAGCACTTAAAACACGGAGACTCTGACAGTGTTGGTAGGTGAAACCTGCCAAATGAATGACATTCAAGAGATTTGCAAGTTCTTATAGTAAGAATTGTTAAGTAAATATATGATAATCTGCTAATTTATGTGACAAATTACTCTTATTTAGGTGCATTTCCTTATTGAAGTTAAATAGTGTGAAAGGTAAAACAAGCCCTTTTTTGTGTTTATTGCTGTATTACATTAACAGTTATATTTCAGGCAGGTTAATCCCATGTAGTTAAATGGAGTTAATGTTACTAGAGGTCATGTCACAGAAATTTGCCAGGATGAATGTTCATGGTGGCAACTCTCTCTTAACACCATTATGATGACGTGTGAGAGGAATTCAGTCACTCTGGTAATAACATCTCGACTTCTTGTTTTGTTTCACTTGTGCTTCAATTAGAACTCCTCCTGTCTGTCAAATATACATGTTATGATGTATGTTCCCCCCCTAGATACCTTGGCCATGGCTGGAATGGCGCTGCAGTGTGTGAAGGATGCTAATTATCATGTGCACAGTTCTGCTGAGCTTGACACAGCTCTTCATAAGATCAAGCAGAAGCTCTTGTTATCTCGTAGGGCTGACGGTCACATTGGAAATGAATTCAGTACCGGCCTAGCAGTTCAAGTAAGGATCTTCTGCTTTTTCTTCAGTTTCCCCTGTAATGAAATCTTGCACAACTGAATCATTGCAGCTTAAATTTATTATATGATGTGTTCAAGGCCCTATTGGCAATGGGAGTCCCAGTTGCAGAGTGTGCCGAGTCAATGGAGGCCATGAGGAGGGATGTCAGAGGCAACGTATATCACAACCCTATGGCCATGTCTCAGATCTTGCCGGCTCTCCACCAGAAATCCTACCTGGATGTTAAAAACAAGCAGTGCCTCAATGAGGACGGTACGTTCGGTATAAACTCTTCTTCCTGGGGTGGTTTCTGTACCGTCACTTTTTTCTAATAGCGTCTGCCTTCCGACAGACACACTGGTGCTGGAGCCAACAGATCCTGTGAAGGCCTTACCAAGTCCGACTAAAGTAGCTGTAAAATTGGAAGTGGTGCCATCTAATGGGGAAAGTACTCTTTACTCTCTAAATGTGACAAAGGGCAGTACGCTGCTGCAGGCCCTTGAACTTCTCAAACTGAAAGATGTTGGCTTCACGTGAGTTAATATCATGTAAATTTGTGCACTTCAGCTTTTGTTGTCTTTTGTGAAGTCCTGCATAATTTCTTAAACTGATTTATATTTGATGCTATTTGCAGGTTTGACACCGAGTCTAGTCTGTGGGGACCTTACTTAAGTATGGTGAATGGAGAACAGGCCAGACAGAGCGATCGCAGATACTGGTCCCTCTCGGCTTATGATGTTGCACTCAATGAGGGTGAGGTCACACGCAAACACATGCACACGCAGACACATGGTTTCCTTTTTAACCTCTGCCTCTACATTTGCTGTTCTTTTATTTTATTTGTTTTGCTGTCGTCTCGGGTTTTGGATTCTGATTTAATTAACATACAAGTACGGAAGCAAATTCTGGATCACTTATTCATTTTCTTCAACATTTTCAGACGGGACCATTTTCTAAAATATCGCCAGTATTATGAAAAATAATAAAAGTTAATAGTCCAAACAAACAAACAACAAAAGAAGGCATAGACATGGATAAAGCACGATGCTCCACCACTGTGTGCAACCGGATCCAGGTCCAGATCACAATGTAGATCTTTGAAATTAAAATATATGTAGAGGTGGGCAGTATTTATTAGGTCACTAACCCACCATGACTCAAAATGTTAAGAATAGCTGTCCAGGCGCAATCATATTATTTAATTTGGCATGGGCCGATCAGAATAAAACATGGCAGACTGGCCACTTTCTTTTTCTTAAATCATTACTAATGTGATACACCTTGGATGAACAATGATAACAGTATTTTTGTTTTAGATGGCCTTTAAACTATTGTTCAGATTGTAGCAATATTGCATTCACAGTAGCGTTGAGTTTGTTTAAACATATCCTGGTTTTCTCCTTAAGGTGTCGCTGATTTCAAGATTGAGACAGATCAGAAGATCAACCTGCGAAACACAATCTACTGAGAGTCAGTAACTGCTGATGATTAATGTTCATTAAATCACAAAAGCTTTTCAATCTCTATTTTTTTTCTATCTTCTGTTGTATTAACAAGTTGATTAAATTTGAAATTGCCTCTTGCCATCATGTCTGAATAAATGGTCACACTAGTTTCATAAAACTTTTGAACTTCAAGTAGGCTCCAGTTTGAGCCAAACTGCAATCTGGAATGAAATAAACAAACTTTAATAATATTAGTAATATTCTACTTACTACTATATAAACTTGTGTGCTAGATTGTAAGATAAATAAATGAATGCTAACTTTTTTCAATCACAAATATTGATTAAAACAACGATGAGATTTTAGCTTGAAAGGATATTGTTTACATGATAAAAACATGTTGAGAATGTTCAAAATGGCTGAAATAAATATTTCCATAAAGGTCAATATCTCTATTTCTTTATTTTTACCATTATTTTTTTCTTTTGGTTTCAACAGCTGCACTTTTTATTATACAACATACGATACAATATTGTTCCTGCTCCAGTGAGACATATTTTTCTGGTGCTAAGTATCACCGCATTTATCCAATGTTTTTCATCAATCGTAAATAACAAAAAGCAATAAAGACATCTTTTGCTCAGCAATACATATATTGCACGTTGTAGCAGTAAAATGTGTGTGTAAAGTATGAAGGTTCAAATTAGTTTTTGAAATATGTTTGCGGTGTGGTGGTGGCAGTAAGGGTTGACAAATGTAGTTTGTAAACAACATTACATCCATGCATAAGATGTATTAACACGTAGCACTCTCACCATATATGTATGTAAAGTGTAAGAAACCCAGCTAGTATGAATTTATTATTCATCACATGTTTTCTCTTCAAATGGGTCCGTCCTGATCTTTGTGTAAATTCTTATTCATTCAGTTCAGAAGCAACTGGACTTCATAGTTGAAGACGATCCACCTCTCAGTATAAGGAGGCTTCAATAGTTCTAAAAGACTGATGGGGAGTCAGTTAATTATCCTCCTGTGAGGTGTATGATTCACTGAGAGACGTTGGGTTACCTGTGCACGGAGTGTGGGAGGGGAAATGTACAAAAAATAAATTCAAAGTGTTTAAAAAAAGGGTTTTCATGTGTGAACAAGAAAAAGAGCATATTGCCTGTAATATTTATTTTGCCCTTTTAAGTGGTTGACATTCATAAAAAATGTTCACCATCCCATAAGGCATTGTGCTACAGAATGAGTGCAAAGTTTATTTAGTGTGAATATTTCTCAGAAATGAAATACCCTTGTCTGAACTGGCTGAATCAAAATGATGTAATTAATCTTTTATAAAGCATATGGTAAGTATTTATGCATTTGACTCTACTTTGTGTCTTCATCTTGTATTTTTGTCATAAGAGCAGCGATTAACAATTTTTATCCAAACCAAAGGAACATCTGTAGTTGCATGGAAGTATTTCTTCATTTCTTAAACATCATTTTATTTCTTATCTTTTTTATGCAGTCAGTCAGCGCCCTTTGACCAACTACTACCAGTACTCACTGGGTGTGCTTGCCCTTTGTGTGAGCGGCATCAGGGTCAACAACCATGTCAGCAACAAGCTCATCAAGGCAGTACAGCAGGAGCACTTAAAACACGGAGACTCTGACAGTGTTGGTAGGTGAAACCTGCCAAATGAATGACATTCAAGAGATTTGCAAGTTCTTATAGTAAGAATTGTTAAGTAAATATATGATAATCTGCTAACTTATGTGACAAATCACTCTTATTTAGGGGCATTTCCTTATTGAAGTTAAATAGTGTGAAAGGTAAAACAAGCCCTTTTTTGTGTTTATTGCTGTATTACATTAACAGTTATATTTCACTCAGGTTAATCCCATGTAGTTAAATGGAGTTAATGTTACTAGAGGTCATGTCACAGAAATTTGCCAGGATGAATGTTCATGGTGGCAACTCTCTCTTAACACCATTATGATAATAATAATAATAATACATTTAATTTATAATGACGTGTGAGAGGAATTCAGTCACTCTGGTAATAACATCATTAACATTAAAGACAAAATTAAAGACAAGCAGTGCCTCAATGAGGACGGTGCCTGCGGTATAAACTGTTCTTCCTGGGTGGTTTCTATACTGTCACTTTTTTTGCAATGGCGTGTGCCTTCCGTCAGACACACTACACACCGTGTACGGAGTATGGGAGGGGAAAGGTAAAATGAAAAATCAAATGTTTTTTTTTTTTGTCCATGTCCCCTTCCAGCCTTTGTATAAGTCTGTTATGAGTAAACAGTATTATACACCATTATTTCTCTAAATATTTTTAATGAACTATTTTCGATTTAAATAGTTTTTTGTCAACCTTTGTTTGTAACCCCAAAAACAGGGTACATTCTTACTATTTTCTGTTATTTACTGTAGTTTTAATCATTCTATTATTATTTAATTCTATTTTGTATTGTTACTGGATAAAATAAAGGAATTAAAACAAAACAGTATTTCTCTATTGTGCATACGTGGACCTCTAGTGGTATGTTGGGGTTCTGCAGGGGGTAAAAAAAATGATTTTGAAAGATATTAGTCATGCATGTGGGTTGAATCTAAAGCAACCGGACTTCTGTTTTGGGTTGCAGACGTTTCACTTCTCAATAAAGAGGCGTCTTCAGTTCTGAGAAGTCAGTCCAAATAATACTGTTTTTATTGGGAAATTAATCTCGTGGTAAGGTTTACGGTAATTTACGATATGTGAGAAAATGAAGGAACCTGCCTGTGCTGTATTAGATATGTTTTAACTTGTTTGTTGGAACTTTACTATTTACCTAACCTGCTTTACCCACACAGAATAGCCGGCCTTGCCATTCTCTTTGAGGAAAAACTACTAACATTCCTTTCACTCTCTAACATTTGGACATTAGTGGGATGCACAGAAGGATACCAAATTGAATTGCATTTTGCTGTTTCAAACATACAAAGACTGCTTACTTACATGGTTTTACACTGGTAATAAATTGGTTATTTCATACCTGTTATGTTTACATAACTGCCATCGTTACACATGTGCTTTATCTGTTTTATTCAGGTGTCGTTATTGTCATCTACTAAAAGACAGCTTGGCATTGTCAACCATTCCATATGCCTATAGATGGGTTATAAAGGGGTCGGTCGCTTGGCAAGTTAAAATGAAAACGTGCTGTGTAGTATGTTGTGATTGTTTAAATACGTCAATTCCAATTTAATACATGTCTGGACTTTGCCTTTTTCGTAGTCAATGTAAGAACAACACACCCATATGTGTGTACATACATATATTTGCTTATTAGTGGAAATATTTCATACATCTTTGATGCACTTAAAACAGCTACAATAATATTTTCAACCATCACATGTTAAAACATAATTTGACCATTGCATCAGTGTGCATAGCATGTCCTGGAAAGGACAAAATGTGCAAACGAAAAACATTTCTGAAATATAAAGCATGATACAGTCCCTGGGAAGTTAATCATCTAGATATAGTTCATTGTTTAGCAGCTGCCTCATATACTGGTCAACTGTTTAAGGTGCATCATTTGTTAGTTTAACATTGTTATCTGATGATAGGTTCCTGTAGATTTGGAACACATCTTCATCAGAGATGTCAGTCACAATTCCATGTAACTAACATTTTTGGTACATACATCTGTAACCATGACACTGACCAGATGTTTCGAGCTGCTGTTCAATGAATCCACCTCAGCCACATCAGTTTTATTCTTTCTACGCCAGAGTGGCTTCTATCTTAAAATCCTTTCAACATGCATCTGTAATCTAACGCACTTCTCATCGGGATCCCTGATAAAAGTCTTCAAAGACTTTTATCTTTTACTTGTATACTCAAAACATTGCTGCAATGATCCTGATGAGACTGCATAAACACGAACACATCACCCCAGTTCTTCATTCCCTTCATTGGCTTCCCATCTCACTCACCAGTGCATCCATGGCAATGCAACCCCCTACCTAAAAGGACTAACACGATCCCTCCGTTCTACCCAATCAAACCGCCTCCTCCTTCCCCGGACTAACCTCAAATCCATGGGAGATCAAGCCTTCTGTTCTGCTGCCCCTCGTCTGTGGAAGGCCCTCCCTGACCGTCTGAGGGCTCCACAGACGACTGAGACTTTTAAAAAATGACTTAAAACTTTCCTTTTTATCATAACCTATAACTTTTAATTAACATTACTGCTTTATGGTCATGTTTTTATATAATTATTATTATATTTTTTATTGAAGCCTTTATCTGCTTTTACCTTGTAGCACTTTAAGGTTTGATCCAAATGTAAAGAGCGTTATAAATTCAATATATTATTATTATTATTATTATGTGCATCAGCAAGGAAATTAAGTATTTCATTTGCTATGAAGCCGGATTTAAAGTAATCCTCAACAGGGTCGGCTTAGCCAGCTATATTAGGATGGGCTGGTAGAAAAAATAGGTGGACAACTTGGACAGTATACAGACCATAGCTTAGAAAAGTGGACTAGTAGTCTAAAAGCCTACTAATATTTTGATTGTATGAGTTTAGCTCTCAAATAAAGGTAAATCCTACTGCATGAGCCTTCTCACTTTAGCCAATATTTACCTAAATAAAACAGTGGTCTTATTCAAACATAAAATTGATAAAGAAAACATCTAAATATAACTATCAATCAACCCTATACGCAAAATTCAATGTAACTGTGTAATCCAACAGGACAAAATGAGAATAATTTTCAAAACTTTTTTCTTTTTTTCACTTAGCTAACAGCAGCCAACAGCAACCTGAAAATCCATATTTAAAGCAAATCCGTCCCCTAATTTATTTAATTATATTAATATTATAATAATATTTATGTCCTTTTCATCTATCCATCTCTCCATCCATTCATTACACCACCATAATTCACTCACCCATCAACAACAGAAGACTTTTGTTTCCCTCCCAAAAGATCCCCAGAAATTCATCCATGTCAAATTATTATTGATTACATAACGTAATTTGTTGAGAGCAAAATAAGGTAAGAACGATCATTGGAAACCAAAAGCATTAACCTTGTTGAGAAATGGTATGGATTTAGAATCATAATCAAAATCAAAGTGGAAAAAAATTAGATCCCAGGCTAATCCAACTTTTGTGAATAACCCAGAGTCAACTAATAATGTGGCTCAAAATTGCGTAAGGCCTCCACGTGACTGAATGCATTCCCTGCAGCAGACCTGTCAAACTCAAGGCCTGCGGGCCCTTTCCGGCCAGCACAACAATTCTATCAAGCACGCGACATAATATTTAATTTTTATAATAACTGGTCACAGCGTAAATACTACAGCGACTACAAATCCCAGAATACACTGCGATAGCCGTCACGTCAATCAATAGTGATAGCGCTTGTCCCTTATCCTCTGTAATTATAAACATTAGGGTCATTCTTAGAAGAGATGCTATGGAGGCCGGGAGGAAATAAAGTTGATCAATCTTTTTTTTAAATGATAAATAATAAACGTATTAGTAAGTCGTTCGCGCGTATTATTAAAATACAACGCAAGTTTTCATTAATTGGCGAGCTGCGTTCACGTCCTCCAGCTGTTAAACATGTGTCAGTAGTGTTACGTGTTAAACAAGAAAAAACATGACGTTGTTAACATTTAATGTATGTATATATAGTCTTCTGGCTGTTGTTGATACCAGTGAATAAAAACTTTTCATTGTAAATATTTCTGTGAAACTTTGCTGAAAGAAAGGATCTCCCCCCAGACCTGGATCAGGGCTTCAGTAAGCTCCTGGACAGTTTGTTGTGCGACTTTGGGGCGGTGGATGCAACGATACATGATTATTCCAGATGTGCTCGATTTGGATTCAGGTCTGGGTAACGGGTAGGCCGGTCAATAGCATCATTGATCCAGGAACCGCTGACACACTCCAGCCACATGAGGCCGGACAATGTCATACACCAGAAGGAACCCAGGGCCCATTGCACCATTATACGTTCTGACGATGGGTCTGAAGATCTCCTCCCAACAGCAGTCAGGGTACCCCTGGCTAGCACATGGAGGTCTGTGCGGCCCAAGGATATGCCTCCCCAAATGTTCACTGACCCACCGCCAACCGGTCATGTTAGGGGATGTTTACAGCCAGAAAAACATTCTCCACTGCGTCTCCTGACTTTCTCACGCAAGTTACTTGCTCAGTGGGAACTTACTCTCATCTGGTAAGAAAACAGGGCGCCAATGTTGAATCTGCAAAATTCTGGTGTTCCCTGGCAGTAGTGTAATATAACTGTCAATAATCCACAGCTATTTATGTTACAAAAAAAACAAATAGACTCAAATAAGATGTTCATAATTTGGAGTTGAAAGTTCATCCTCCCATCTTCCTGGAAGGACAACTTTCCGCACATGAAATAATAACGCAATAAGAACACGCTCAACACAACAAATTACAAATCGGATTTGTTAAAAAAAAAAAGTGGCAACCATGACCCAGAAATGTAATTCCGGCTGACAGTTGATTCCGTAAAAGTGTTCATTTATTTCTACCTTGTCCCTGGTTGGATTAAAAAGACACTTTTGCCACAAATTACTGAGTGTAATTATCGATCTTTTAAAATGAAAATTAATTCTGGAAGAGAAACGCCGGGATCCAATGTATAGATATTTTGATCCGCACGTCAGCAGGACAGGGTCAGTGCTTGTGGAAGCTGAGGTTACGGGAGCAGTGGCTTGGCCCACTTACGTACTAGTAACAGTATCGTCAGAGGTGGAAGCAGCACAGGGTAACACTGGGTTTACACGCTTAAAAGGCGAAAAATGTAACAGAAATTGTTGTAAAATAAATGAATGGAGATCAATCTCTGAGCTTTCCCAAAGCAGCAGAGCATTCATGAATTGAGAAAACGAGTTGACTTCTGAGAACAGTCACTGGGTAACGGTTTGCAGCGGAGATCTCTGCTTCCGACTAGGCTGTGTGGAGCTGTCCGTTACGAGGTGTGTTGGTGACTTTCGAGGCTGCCCAAACAATCAGAAGCTAAAAATGGTATTATTACATTATATACCATGTTCCCATTGGCTGAACAAATAAACAATAAAATAATAACATTTTCTTGACTTTTGATTGGGTAGGCAAGATGCAAATTATAGCTGACGCCGGTCTCGATCCTCCCTGCACTTGCAATACATTTGTGACAAATTGTAAAGGGTCACATGACAAAGAGTTTCGCCAGTGAAAGAAAACTAGAAAAGGCTTTATATCGCGGAGTGTTCAGCTGCTCCTTATTCAACTTTCGAGAATCTGTTTGTCCAAATGCTTTTATTATGAAAGTACGATGGTCGTTCACCGGACGTGATCCAATGCGTTTGCGACAAAGTGGGCGTTTCCATCTGACTGTACCACCAGTACATATGCGAAAGATAGAAGCGTAAACTCTACACGAACACTTAAACCAGCGCCTAGGTGCTTTTAAATGTAGTTTAATATAGCTACAAATCGATTATTTATGAAAGAAGTTTGCATCGTCACAAAAAGGATTAGCTAGCTTCCATGAGACGAAACGGCGGTAATGTAAACTCAGACATTTGCGGATGATACACAGATAAACATTTCCTTACTTTAAGTAGATGCCTCATTATGTCAGTCTGATGCATCGACTAGTTAAAGTCAACAATCCTTCCACTTTTAGGAACCACGCATGTTTTGTACAGCTCATGAGATTTGGATACAGCGCATCTTCCCCACAGTGGAACGTTAACAACCTGCGAGCTAGAAAACCTGCCATCATACAGAACATTAGTCCCCTTAGAGCTACTATGACTAATACGTCTGGCAATGTAGGGTTTTCTGGTTCAAGATTCCTCTGGAGTTCCAGTGAGGATGGAACAGTCCGAGTGAAGAGAGTCTCAATCGAGGGCAATATTGGTACCCATATTTTACAAATAAGATGACAGACTCTCTTCCAAACTTTCCCTGGTGTTCTAATATAATCTCATGTTTTCTGTTCTTTGTCATATCAGCTGTTGGAAAATCCACTCTTGCAAAAATCCTTCCTTCGGCCTCTTCAGACTGGGAGGTGATGGCAGAACCGGTTAGCAAGTGGCAAAACATTGATTGTGGAACATCAAAGGTTGTGCATTTGCTGCATTATACAGTATATATTTTCAATGATCCATCCCAAGCTGAAAACTGTTCATTGACAGGGGAAAGATGCATCCCGTCAGACAGCAGTCAGCAACCTGCTGCAGATGATGTACCAGGATCCTCAACGTTGGTCCTACACCTTCCAGACATGCTCCTGTATGAGCCGTCTTAGAACACAACTTCAGCCACCTCATGCTCGCCTGCTCAAATCAGAGGGAACACCTGTCCAGGTGTATGAGCGCTCAATCTACAGCGACAGGTGAGTGAAGCGAAAGATCAGTTATCATCCTTCTTTAACAAAACTGCTCCAGCCGGAGTGAAGCAGAGGGCTTAAGACCTAACCCATCATCTGTTCATTCTCATAACATCATTTTATTGTTATACTTTTTTATATATTATAATACAATTATTATTTCATGGACTCAACATATGACATATAAAACTTTTAGTCATAAAGTTAAAACCAATCGCATAATATTGTGTAGGTCTTTCTTTTGTCGCCACATGTGCTTTTCTGTCAGAACCAGAATTAACTTTCTCAGCAAGTTGTGCTCCAGTAGCTCTTCGCTGGGATCCGGCTAGACTTCGCTTTCCAAATGCATCAATGAACTTTTGGCGCCTCTCTCTGGGTCATCAGTTGTCCTTCCTTGGATCTCTTTTGGTAGGCACTAACCATTGTAAACTGGGAAAGCCGAATACGACATGTGGTTTTTGAGATATTCTGACCTGGTCGTCAAGCCATCACAATTTGATCCTTGTCAAAGTCGCTGATATGCTCATGCTTGTACATTTTTCCTGGTTTCTAGGCATCACCTTTGTGGACTTAGTGTTCATGTTATATAGAAGAAATTCTATAAATTTTGGCTTCCCCTGTCAGTGGTTATAAGGTGATCAGTATATGAAACAGTGGTGACTTTTGCCATTTGTAACCACTATTTAAATTGTTTTTGAAAAAAAATTAAACATCAGTGTGACGTGTGAGTTTGGAGTGTAATTTCATGTATCTCCAACAAACTATCAGCCATATAATAAAGTAGTGCCTTTTGATTTTAAGACATTCTCACAATTTTCCTTTTTGTGTGTCCATGGCGACGACAAATCCCCATGGTCAAGAAAAGATTTATTTATTTTTTCCACCTCATCGCGTGAAAAATATATCATTACATTTGATTGATATATTGTAGGTGTATGATGAATGATGCAAAATGCACCTTTTTATGCATGATTTTTATATTTATTTCTATCTCACTGCTAAATTGTAATCTATAAATGTGTTTGTGCAAATACATGCCGTCCTGATGAGTCTCAATAAGCAGTTATTATCGGGATACAGTTAGAATCCTATGAACATATCCTATGAGCCCCGCAAGTTAGATTTTCATCAGCTTGTCTGAATAAAATTAAAGTTGTCTCTCTGCTTGTCAGATACATCTTTGCCCTGAACATGTTTGAGCTGGGTTGTATCAACTCGACTGAGTGGGCTGTCTACCAGGACTGGCACTCCCTCTTGGTGGAGCAGTTTGGACACAAGGTGGAGCTGGAAGGCATCATTTACCTCAGAGCTCCACCAGAGGTATGAATTTCTGAATAAAGTAGCTGATGTCATTTTTTTATATTTTCACTGTAACATTACATGTATATATATTTTGTGACAGTTTTCGCACTAAGATTAATTCATGTCATCTCAAGGAAGACAACCCAATACGGTTCCTCTGTTATTTCTCAGATATGTATGAAACGTCTGGAGCAGAGGGGAAGGGCAGAAGAGAAGGGAGTTGAACTGGACTATCTGGATAAGCTACATGTTCAACATGAGAGATGGCTCGTTGAGAAGAATACAGAGTGAGTGCTAATGATTTCCTGTCTGCTTTTGAGTTGAGGCCTTGGTGTTTTGAATGTTTCCAGGTATTACTGAAACCTAAATATTGCACAAGTCAGCTGTTACGAAGGGTTAAAGTAGCCAATAGAAGATTTTTAGACACTTTAATAATCAGGTGGCTTCTGACTTAGACCTGATGTGGAGAACTTTAAATAAAATGAGAAAATAAATTTTGAAATGGTGTTTAGCTATCATCAACTCTACGTTATCCGTCCAGAATTGTGTTGCAGGATGCTACACTCAGATCCTGTGTGAGAGTCACCTTTTTGAATGCCTGTACTCACAGCTGTTTGTTGCTCGGCTGTGAACAGATGATGGCCAGCAGTGTGTGGTCCGAGGAGCTGTTAATACAGACCAATGCAGCGCATCTCTCTCGTTTCAGAATACATTTTGAGAAGTTGAAACAGATTCCTGTGTTACAACTGGATGCCAGTGTAGACTTCCAGAGTGACCCAGAGGTGCAGGATCAATTTATTATAAAGGTATGTTTACATGGTCCATTTTGACATATTAGCTGATTCGTCAGGGGACCACCATGTTAGCCAAAACCTGATGTTTGAGACCTAACTTCTCAGCCTTGTGGTCCCGACACATTTATGTTTTCTGATCTGATTCTGTTGTGATCCTAATGTACATTTTCTCACACAGGTGAAGAACTTCTTCAATTCTTTATGAAAAGACTAGCATTGGGAACAATGACAAAAATCGGACCCAACTACTGACAACTTGCTCTTTTTTCAGGACCATTTTACCATAATAAATGTACACTTTTGTTTTTGTATATGTTGCTTCCACGATTGTTAGATTTTTCTTCTGCTATTTATTGTTTGCTTGTTTAGATATTTACTGCTTAGTTAAATTCAGACCTTATGCTTTAATATTTATTTCAATTTAAATCTGTTTAAGACAATTCAAATGCCCAAAGTAACTGAAGACACAGATAAAGTTCTGTGTTACTGTCTCTACTAAGGCATAATGCATCTTGAAACACAGTGCATTGAACAACACACAGTTTGTATGTATGTTACTCTTTAACACATTCCTGAAATAACAAAAGACACATATTGTATTTGTTGTTTCTTGAATAAATACGTTTTTAAAAAAAATATTTTTTGTTATGTTCAGTCATTTTTTAATCTTTTTTTTTTTTTTGTTCATTTTAGAATATCATTATGTGTGAATCAAAGCGGACTTAATGGTTTTCCAGCAGATCATTTCTTAATGCTTCTCTGCATGTCTAAAGGATTAAGCCCCTGGACAGACAAATATGGCCACGCCGTTTAAAAGGACAATGACCTTGGCTAAATGTTTTTTTAATTCTGCTACTCTTGATGCGCTCTGGTGATCAGAGGGGCTGTTCAGATTCCTGAAGTGGTCAAGGGTCATCAAAGGGCAGCTGTCCACTATAAAGGGGCCTGGCTGAAGCTGCATCTGTACAGAGCATCATTTTCGCTTGAGACCAGCTGGAAAAAGGAAGGAGATCTTTGCCTCTTCTTAATTTTTTCGACTTTTAATCAAAATGAATGCCGTAGTTTTGACAGTATTCTGCACATTTCTCCTGGGCTCATCTGGAGTTGTGCTCTCACCTCCCGGACAAAGCTATCATATGACCCACCAGGCCGGTGTAGCATTCAGAAATCTCTCTTTGAGTCATCGCAGCAGATACCCTCTCTACATGATGCAGCTGTACCGCTCCTTCATTCTGGCCGATTCTTCGTCATCAGGTGCTTTAAACGTCATCACCACACAGTATGACAACCCGTCAGTGCACAGTTCTGACTCCGTCCTCAGTCTAATGGCCAGAGGTGAGTCCACAGTTAAATTGTAATGTTTTTACATCAATGCACTAGAATAAATATATATTTCTATATTACATGTTAGATTAACCTCAGGGTGCTCTATACTCTAGCAGTGCATTGCTTGGTGCATTATCTCTGTTATAAGATCCTCCCTTTCTACAACCCAGCAAGTGTCAAAATGCTTACTCGACTTTAATGGCTTTCTCTGTTTTATGTGAGAGGGTGTGTGTTTTAGCCCTCAGACGTCCCTAAACAGAGGTGCTGAATACACATCCTGTCCTCCTCGCCCTCCTGCTTCAGCCTCTGACATTTGTCCAGGGACCTGCTGTGCCCCACATCATCTAAACTGCTGACTGGACTGCTCTTTGAATTTCAATTCTCATTTAGGTTTTTTTTGTCCAATATTTAGGTTGCCATGAAGTGGGTGAAAGATGGCTCATCACGTTTGACATGTCGTCAGTCTCTACCAGTGATCCTGTCCAGCTGGCAGAGCTTCGGATCAGACTGCCAGCTTTCTCCAGCGCTAAGCATGCCACTGTGGATTTATATCACTCCAGAAAGCAGAGTTGTGGTCCAGAAAGCACATCATGCCAAGATGAGCACCTTTTCCTGGGGAGCTTTAGCACATCACCCATAAGATCAAAATCTTCCTGGAAGGTTTTTAATGTGACTGCCCTGTTAAAATACTGGCTTTACCAGGGAGGTGGAGTTTTGATCCAAGAGGCCTCAGGAGAACCCGACATGGACCTTGGGAGTGGTGCCTTTGAAGAAAGGGAGAGACCTGACACATCCCTCATGAAGAATCTGGGGTTTAGGCAAAGGAAAGTGCTCCATCCTACTGCAAACCGGGTCATGATGGTCATCTTCTCCAAACATACCCTGCCTCAAGATGGCCATAGAGTGTACAGTCTCATTCATACAGTGGAGAACTCCAAATATGTAGCCATGGACAGAGTCAGCAGTGATGGTCAAAGCCGACGCCACAAAAGGAACAGAATGAGAGTGACTGATGGAGTTTCACCTAGTGCTGCACCAGTAGCAGAGCCGGCCCAGAGGACACTGTGTCGCAAGGTTGACATGTGGGTAGACTTTGACCACATTGGCTGGGATGAGTGGATTGTGCACCCTAAGCGCTACAATGCATATCGATGTGAGGGAGAGTGCCCCACACCACTGGACGAGTCCTTCCGTCCCACCAACCATGCTTACATGCAGGTAAGAAGGCAGCTGGATTTTTGTTCCGTTTATCTATTCAGAATCTTAAACAATCCCTTGTTTGTGTTGCTTCTGATTTATTCATGTAGATTTTCATGTATTTTTCAGAGCCTCTTACGACATCACCAGCCAGAACGAGTCTCTTGCCCATCCTGTGTGCCCACGCGTCTCAGCCCTCTCTCGATGCTTTACTTTGAGAACGATGATTTGGCCCTGCGTCATCATGATGACATGGTTGTTGAAGAGTGTGGCTGTCACTGAGGGCAAGCCTATCACTGGGTTCACTGCAGTAATTTAGCTTCATCTGAAACGTTTATTCTGCTGTTGTTGCTCTAGTGTCTTCACGCAAGACTGGGTATTTTACAACTCATGATGGATTACAATTTGGATGAAATATGTTTCTATCTACATTTCTATTTATACACTATAATGTATATATTTGTACATAAAGCATGAAAAAAATATATTAAAATGTTTTTATTTTGGAAAGTGTTGTTTCATTGTCTTGTCTGGTTATTACGAATAAAATAGAGTTTAGACCAGAAATCCTAATACGGGGTTTTCATAGTTAATTTTTTTCAATGCTATAAAGATTGAAATCTCTTGCCACTTTTGCTTCAATGTATACGACGTACGAATGTTGAACTTAAAAAAAAATGTATACATAAAAGTGCCATTTTTTTATGGATATTTCATTAGTAGCGATTTAGTGAGTCGTGCAGAATGAATTACACATAAACCTGTTATAAAAAATCTCTGTAGCCAAACAAAAGAACCTTCTCATAAGCTCAACCTGCTGGGAGGTAGATACTTTCTTTATCTCACTTATCATTTCTGACTTGTGACCAGCTCACCTCTTAGTGTATATTCCTCGGTCACCTCCTATACACATCATCAAAGGTCATTCGCATCCATTCTGGATGGGTTTCTTTTGTTGATTGGGATCAAACAGGCAGGCTGAGTGGAACCACACTACAAGTACACTGATGGATGTAGCAGCAGGGGAAAGAAAGCGGTAGCATTTGTTTACTTTGGGGAGGGGATGACGGGTGTTAGGAAACAGAGGTGACAAGGGACCCCAAACAAACAGAGAGTAATGCAAAGGAACAGAGAGTCAACGTCTGGATGCTGAAACAACCAGGAGGGAATACAGGCTGGACTGGAACTGATCCGATGAAACTGTTCAATCCACACTTCACCAAAGGCCAGACCAGAAGAACGTCCCTGGCAACCTTTAGCGTTATTCACTTGATGAAGTTTTACTTGCCAGTTATAATATAATGATCATAAATATGTTTATTTAATGGTCAATGAAAAACATTAAGTGTCTATTCTATTATTTATGCTTAGGGATTCAAATGTGGGTGAAATATGAGGTGTTTTATGAAGCTGATGTAGAACCTTGACTACAAACACACACAGTAGCAGGAGGGCTTGATGCTTGATCAAAGGCAATGGGATGTCATTGTTACAGTGCCTGAGATGTCCAGTGCCCTTTTTTATTTGAAAGCATACATCAATTAGCCATAAAATTGTTACCACCGGCAGGTGAAGTAAGAAGACCATTATCTACTTAGAATGGCACCTTCCACAGGATGGTGTACAGTGTATTAGGCGTAAGTGAACATGATGTGATAGGAAAAGAATGGCAGACAAAGGCCTAACTGTGATGCTAGAGGATGGGTCAAAGCATCTTAAAAACTGCATGTCTTATTTGGTGTTTCTGATCTGCTGGGTGGTTCCTACCAATAGCAGTTTAAGGAATGACAAATGTTGAATCTGTGACATGGTTATGGATGCCCAAGTCTCATTTACGCTTGTGGGAAAAAAAGGCTTGCCTGTGTTGTCCGATAGCACAGAAGAGCTGCTGTTGCAGAAAATGCTGAAAAAGTTAATAATGGTTCTGATAGAAATTTGTCAGAACTCAGAGTGCATCACAGAATGGGTCTGATCGCAAAACAATACAGTATTAGGCAGATTGTTTTAATGTTATGCCTGATTGGTTTATACTCAGATCAAAGGGAAGGTGATTTAACATTTGCAAAGCTGATATTGTGCATAAGGAGTGGAGTGGAAATGCTGCATGCTGACACGACCTCAGGAGGGAGGTTGTCCCCGCTATGTCCGTTTGTATATTGACCTCTCTTTAAACAATCCACTGAAAAAGGTTATCAGCAGACAGCAACCTCTGAGGAATCCCTCTGATATGTGCCCAATCAGGGAGTACAGGAAATGCTTAAGGCTGGTAAGTTACATGTCAAAGTGGAGATTTATCATTTCAAAGATGTGTATTAGCTCTTCACTTACTTTAAATCAGTAAAAACGTTAAATGGCAAATGACTCAGTGTTGAGCTTCATTTTTTCTTTCATGGATTTTTTGCCTTTATAGATAGTAGAGTACAAGGGATTGAATATTCCAACCAGGCTTGTGATGAATACGATGACAACTTACATATTTTGCACAAGCATGATCAACAGACATGACAGACAAGACTCAGCAGTGCCGGATAAATACAAACTATGAAATACACAAAAAAAAGAAAAGAAAGAGGTTCTTTTCTTTTTCTTTGTTAATGTTTTGTCACCCTAAAAACTGAGGAAATGTGTTCCAAGTTTTGATTAACAAAATGATGTTACTACATACGCTGTATTACAACAAATCATACAATATCTTGAACATTTCAAGGCAGTATATAAAGACAGATGTCAGGAACTGTTTGGAAATAAAAGCACTTCAAGTGAAAACTATTAAAGAATGGTTTAAATAATTTAAGTCCTGACCTTACTAATCCTCATTGACAAGGCACGCATTGAAACACAAATACATGGCTTACATATTGATGAAAACGGAATCACAATAATTTACAAAAATTAAAAACACTTAGACCAACGAGATGCCGCAAAGAGGTTCAGGAGCACCTTCTCTTTTTCATCATCCATTTCAGAAGGAAGGAGAACCTTAAGCATCTCCATAGTCTGACATCTTAACTTACTCCAGGACTGCCTATATGTCCATTTCAAACTGCGAGTCGTCACCTTATTTAATAACAAAAAACATACAAAAACATACAAAAACAAATATATCATAAACTGAGCACAAAATGCATTCCTACATTAGAAGTGATCTGTAAAAGTCTCACATCGCTTTTACCTCACACTGATATTTCTGGATGACTCAATCATTAGAGGGTCAAATATGATTAAATAACATCCATTAGTGACCAAAGCAAGGATTCAAATCAGGGTGGCTCATGATGAATTTTATTTTATTTGTCAATCACAAAATAAGTGACTATAGTTCCTAAAAAATGATAAAATGAGAACAGTTTTCAAAAATAATAGTCTCTTTTGTTTTTTATTACAAACAGCCTATTTAAAAACTATTAAGTGAACTGCAACTTCTTATTTGAATCAGCAAATAAACCAATTAAGGAATAAGATGGTCAATCTATAAGAAAACACTTGCTGGGCTAAAGTATTTATTATGTTCAAACTTAGTCATGTCTGTGTACCCATTTAGACAAACAGCAAAGTCAATCATCTTTGTAAAAATGGTTAAAAAGCAGCAGAGAACGCTTCCCTCCGCCAATGCCCTTGACAGTAAAATCTGAATAACTGGAAAATGTTTCTCAGTACAATTTTAAAAAGTCCTGTAACACTTGTTTATCAGCGGGTCTCAGGAAGAAGAAACTGGTAAAGTTGTGAAGATGCACATATAATGCATTTCATTTTGTATCACTGTGAACAGATCATCACTTCTTGTATCACTTAACTCGTTGACCCTGGAGAGATACTCCTAGAATCAAATGTTTTATCATTAATAGTTTGTGAGTTATCATCAACAATATGACTTTCCTTAATGATGGGTCTTTATTTTTTTATTTCATCTAACATATTCTTCACTTTCTTACCCTTCACAGATATTTTGCCGACAAACAAACAAAAAAAAATAAACAAACATATGAAGATTAATAAAACTCTCTTTGGAGGTAAAGAGGATGTGAGTGGTTAAAATGAAGCTGATACAGCTAGTCAGGTTGCTGCTGTCGTCTAATAAGATTTTGTAACTAAAATTTAATGGCGACATATGTGTTTATTAAGGGAGCTTAAGTCTGTCTTTGTAAATTCCTCATTTCTACTCTGATTTTAGAGCCTATTCCGTCCAATAGGATAAGTCTATAAATGTTCAATTCCTTGATGTAATCCTCTGATTGAGGAAGTGTTCCAGTAATGCCAGTTTATATTATTTACACTCAATGGACTTAAAATTGTACCACTTATTTTTCTTCAGTTCTCCGGCTTTCCATCTAAGCTGATCAACCATAGATTAAAACCATCTGCCTCATATTGGTTAGTTACCATGTCGCCAGCAAACCGACCGTGATGCATAGTGTGTTCTGAGACATTTCTATCAGAACTAGCATTAACTTTCTCAGCAGCTTTTTCAACAGTAGCTGTTCCTTGGGATCAAACAATGTGGGCTAGCCTTCACACCACACATACAGCAATGAACATTGGGCGCCTTTTGCCGGTTTACCAACTGTCCTTCCTAAGACCACTTTAGTTAGTTCCTAATTAATGCTAATAGTTGCTCTGACCCAGTCCTCTAGCCATAATAATTTGTCCATGTCAAACTGGCTCATGTCCTTTTGCTTGTCCATTTCTCCTGGTTTCTACACTTCATTGACCAATGACCTCAGATGACCACTGCCGTGTTAAACCAACCCACTCCTATGCAAACTTTTGGAACTAAAATGATTTGGAAGAAAATTAGTCTTGCAAGAATACCATCGCAGCAGCCAAATGGCCGTGATGGTGTTAGTGGCATGATGGAGACAAGTCCGTCCACCTGACCAGTTACAAGAGCGATGAATGCTCAGCATTCCACACTAGCAGGTCAAAGCAAAAGTTATTACGCACTAGGCACTATGCTGCAAAACAAATTGCCCTTCTGGGACAAGTAAACTTGAACTGAACTGATTATATAATTATTAGTAATATAAAAAACTATGTAGCCAAACAAACAACAAAAGTTCCACACATCTTTTAGACCACATGTTACAACCATGAATGCGGATCAATTCCTGGCCGTGCCACACCTAAGAAACAGGTTCAGAATAAAAACACTGCTACAGCAGCACCATATTGGCCTTCTATACTATAACTGTATACGCTAAAACAATATGAAATTAGAATATGAAAGGTGCCAAAACTTATGACATAGTGTATAATAACACATTTTTTAGATGTGTGTGTCTCTATATAGTATAGAGTATGTATATATATATACACACAAAAAAATGTACATAAAAAAAATAAGAAAAATAGAAATATGGATGTTCATTGAAGGAAAAGATGCGATCACCAAAGATACATACATACATAAATGACAATGAGTACAATTTCCCCCCCTGTTCATACCTAATAAAACGTCAACGGAAATAGGCGGATTTAATGGTGATTTTACAGTGACAAAAATGACGAAAGAGAACCAATCAGACGGCGCTCTTTTGAACACCAATAACAGAGTCAGCTGTCGGTGACGTCAGCAGAGCGCAACTAAGTAATAATAATAATAATAATAATAGATTTAATTTATAATGCACTTTACATTTGGATCAAATCTCAAAGTGCTACAAAGTAAAAGCAGATAAAAGCATTAATAATAAGTAATATAATAACTATATAAAAACCTGACCAAAAAGCAGCAATGTTAATTAAAGTTATAAGTTCTGCTAAAAAGGAAAGTTTTAAGTCCTTTTTTAAATGTGTCAGTCGTCTGTGGAGCCCTCAGATGGTCAGGGAGGGTATTCCACAAACGAGGGGCAGCAGAACAGAAGGCCAGATCACCCATGGTGCTGAGCTTAGTCCACGGGTGGAGGAGGCGGTATGAGTGGGTAGAACGGAGGGATCGTGTTGAGGTCAGTGTGGTGAGTAGTTCTTTTAGGTAGGGGGGTGCGTTACCATGGATGCACTGGTGAGTGAGGAGAGAGATCTTATGATCCCTCCTGGTGGAGATGGGAAACCAATGAAGGGAATGAAGAACGGGGGTGATG
Organism: Lophius americanus; assembly: GCA_037951165.1. Lineage (NCBI taxonomy): Eukaryota > Metazoa > Chordata > Actinopteri > Lophiiformes > Lophiidae > Lophius > Lophius americanus. The sequence goes on along the minus strand of JBBDHG010000024.1, from coordinate 1,096,805 downwards.
TGTTCGTGTTTACGAACTCTCATCAGGATCCTTGCAGCACTGTTTTGAAAATACTGTAGTCTTTGAAGACTTTTGTCAGGGACCCCGATGAGAAGTGCGTTACAGTAATCCAGTCTGGAGGAGACAAACGCGTGGACCAGCTTTTCAGCATCACTCAAGGTGAGTGAAGAACGGAATTTGGAAATATTTCTGAGATGGTGAAAGGACATCTTGCAGATGTGTTTGATGTGGGATTCAAAAGTGAGTTGAGTGTCAAATCTTACACCGAGGTTGGTGACTGATGAAGAGAGGGGAATGTCGTGACCAGAGAAGGTAATGCTGGTTATGGAGGAAGACTGGGTCTGATGTGGGGTGCCAATTAAAATAGCTTCAGTTTTGGATCTGTTCAACTGGAGAAAGCTGTTTTTCATCCACACCTTTATCTCCTCAAGACAAGCGCGGAGAGTTGACAGGGGAGATGATGATGACGATGAGGATGGAGAGGCTGCGGAGGAACATGTGTCAGTTTTTATATAGATTTGCATGTCATCAGCGTAACAATGGAATGAGAGTCCATATCGACTAATGACATGGCCAAGGGGGAGCATGTACAGTATGAAAAGAATGGGGCCGAGGACTGATCCCTGGGGGACCCCACAGGTGACGGTGTGTGTCCGGGACCTTGCACTTCCAAGGGAAACGTATTCTGTTCTGTCAGTGAAGTAGGATTGAAACCAGTTTAGGGCGGTGGCAGAGAGTCCAGTGGTGTGATGTAGGTGGTGTGGGAGTATTCCATGGTCAACTGTGTCGAAACCGGACTGAAAGATTTCAAAGAGGTTGTTTTATTTTATGTGGTCCTGGAGGTGGGCAGCAACTACTTTTTCCAGAACTTTGGAGAGGAATGGGAGTTGGGAAATGGGCCTGTAATTAGCAAAAAGTTCTGGATCGAGAGTAGGTTTTTTGAGGAGTGGTCTGATTATGGCGGCTTTTAGGGCAGCTGGAACAAAGCCGGCCTGGAGGGATTGATTTATTACAGCGGTGATCAGGGGACTGATGGAAGAGACGTTAGTTTTCACTAGGGCTGTAGGAAAGGGGTCGAGGGAACAGGTGGAGGGCTTCATCGTCCTGATGATAAATTCAACCTCTTGCTGTGAGATTTCTGGGAACCACTTTAGAGGCTGGAAGATGTCAAACTGTGAGTAAGCAGACTGGATAGGTAGTGTGGAGGGACCAGAAAGGACAGAACGGATTGAGTCATTTTTTGATTTGAAGAAAGCCATGACATTATTACAGTCCTCTTCTGTAATTTCTGTAAGTGGGGGAGTTTGTGGTTTTAGAAGATGATTGATAGTGGAAAACAGCTGCTTACAATTTCCAGGACCGGTTTTGATAATGTTCGAGTAGAACAGTGGCCAAGCCTCTCTAAGGGACTTTGAGTAGACCTTTTGGTGTTCCCGAAAGACTAGCTTGTGGAAAGTGAGACCTGAAGCCTTATAGTTCCCAGATCAGCTGGAAAAAAAGCAACACATAAAGGCGCCACGCGAAATTCATTGGGAAAGTATGGCTACGGTTAGCCTACTTCAGGCTTTAAAGCATCTCCGTTACTTTATTATGTTAATCTGTAACATTTCCTCCCCTCTTACCAGCTACAGCTAGTAGTTAGCTTTAGCAGAGCTTTTGGACATCATACTGTTGCCTGAGTGCCGCACACACTCTGAAAAATCAACTTTTTAATGGGAAGATTAATCATGCATGTCCGTGGGTAACAGGTGCACGTCAATACAATACATAACAACAGTTCATACCACCCGGGGTCATTCTGAACAGGGTCCCCCCGGGAGTCTTGGAGTAGCCGTGTGGCATATGCGCCGAGTTGTTGATGGTCACCCTTCTGGTCGATGGGATGGCCCTGGCGGTGGGTTTCTGGCATCAAGTTGATATTTTCACAGCTATACTCAACCCAGAGTAGTATACTAAATAACATGAAGTAGACAGTCCAGATTTGGTAAACAATCAAGACCCAGCGCCTGTCGTATATTACTGCATTGCCTCAACAGAACGACTATTGTGAATAAATACCTCTACCAAGTGCAAATGATTAAAGGTGGTATCTGCATACGTGACAGGATGAAATGCAGCCTTATACACACAACGTGTCCAGGTTCTTTGTTAAAGGATCTGAGCACATGCACACAGAATAACATGCAGACACTGGCTACAGCGAAAAATGCTCCTGAGTTGCCCAAAATTGACATATTCCGCCCCCTACTGGTAGATAATGATGCTGTAATAATAATAATAATAATATTATGGCAACAGAATTTACCAATCATAAACTGGAACAAAATTTTCATAATGGGAAGCCAGTTTATGTATTTAACATCCAATAGGGCAGATTGAAACTCTAGATATGGCTGGTTATGCCTTTTATGTGGGTCACTCCCTGTTTACAGGCTTCACTTCACATTCCCATCTCCTTATTTTTACAAAAAATGAATTCGTACATTTTGTTTCTTATTCTATTTTCAAAAGTGGATGCTTCTGGTGAGCATTACTCCAGGACATGAAGCGTCATTTGTTGTTAATTGTTTTTTGTTGTTTGAATTCTTAGTAAAAGGTAAATTAAAAAACAAAAAAAAATGTCTACTAAAAATGTATATATATTTTCTTGTTTGCAGACAAAAGGTTTGTAGCCACTGCTGCACAAAATTATCAATAAAATAAGCTTTTAAATTGTTTCAGAGCTGCTCTTTCTGAAACTATGATGTTGAATATTTCTTAGTTCGGTTAAAGTCAAGGGGTGTAGGTTGAACTAATACTATACGTCGGGTTCCTCAATTATGTTAATAGTATTTAGGAACAATGTCAGATTAAAGATGATCTAAATGAAATAACCATTTCATTACTTGACCCAGTAATTTCAAATTCAATATATATGTGATTTAAATTATCTAACAGTAAGAAAATATCAGTTTAAGAGTGACTCCCGTGTCCAACACCAAAGTTCAAATGGATTTGGTCAATTTTGTGAGGAGTTAATTTACTTATAATACAGTTCCGATTATTTGCAATCTTAATAAATACACTCCCAAATATAGGAACTTGTTCAAAATTATGTTATAGATGTGACTGGGGCACAAAAGTCAGTACACTATGTTCACCTTTGGAGTGGGTCTATAATGAGATCTTCACATCACAAGATCTCATTATAGACCCCAGCAATTTTGCGTGTTTTGTGTTAAAAAATTAAGAATAAAACAAAAGTATGCACACTATACACAAAGACATTTCATTTCTTTATTAATTTTGTAAATGTTGAGCTGGTGTACAGAGTAAATTGTCAATAGATGTTCTCGGATTTGATCAGATTAAAAGGCTTTTACATATATATTTTAAATTCATGTTTGACTACCCATAACAATAAAAAAAAGCAAACAAAAACGTTCAAAATACCCATAAGATTTACCCAAATTTACCCTGTGGTTGCAGGCACTACCCAGAACTCAACAGTCTTTTGGTAGCTACATCTGTATGATGCTAAATGTTTATCCATAACATAACTAGAATCCCGTTTTTACAAGTAAGGGTGCATAGCATTCTAAATAAATAGATATTTATATATTTTTTTTATATATTTCATATATATATATATATATATATATATATATATATATATAGTGTTTTATGTTAAAAACATTTTCTGTGCATGTGCGCAGTTGCATTCCTTATTGAATAATATGCTATTGCGTTAATAATGTCTTCAATCCACTATAAAGGAATACACAATATGTTCTCTTGCATGGCATCACCTCAATAGCACTGCCAGTGCAGGGCCTTTTTTAATGGAACCTCTCCTCCTTCCGCTTGCACTTAGCTGGACTCCTCCTTTCAAACCACATTCAAACTGTCACCGTGTGGAAGTCTTAGAATTGGCACAGTCTTTTATATGGAAATAAAAGACTTTTTTTTTATTTGTGTTTAACAAAAATGCTTTCCGTCTTGAAAGATAGCCCTCTGAGCCAGCAAGCATCTCCTAAACCTCAAAGAGCTCCCACTGTATAGTCATTTCTTCAGAGCCCAATCTTACACCAACCCTGACATCAATAGTAGATTTACAAATGAACCCTGATTCAGAAACCAACCCATGCATACCTTAGATATGAGCCCTTGGAGAGCAAACCATACACTATAACAGAAGGGCTAATAAAATAATACACAGATGTGTAATCTTTATTGACATATAACTTTTGTGCTAATTAAAAAAGTTACAAAAAATAATATCTGATGAAGGGATACTTTCCAAAACCTATTTGAGGCATACATCTGTCCTCTTGTATTAATCTGTATGTATATTTGTTATTAATATTGATGTAGAAATCACAGAGTGAATATCCTTATATTAACTTAAGTAAAGAGCCAACACAGATGATTACTTTATAAAAAGACTTAAGTTATTATACCAAAACCTCAAATTCATCCTCTACGGTTGTGAAGCCATACTATACACTTATGGATGGGTGATTATTGCAACTGTTTGTGTAACTGTAAGTTTTGTGACTTACATCATATTAATGTCTGAAATAATATCATATCAGATGGCAAACTTATTGAGGTAAACCAACTTTAGAAAAAATATATGCAACAGAATAACGCTTATAATCTAAGAGCCTCCGTTTTTTGCCCCCTTGCAATATTACTTTCTGTGATATTGTCACAACTCCTGGGTATCCGGGACTGAAATGTGATATTAAAATCACACATACAATTAATTATATGTGTCAAAAACACACATTGCAAATTGGATGGAGAATCACACCAGCATTTGCCCAATCTCTGCTAGAGAGGCAAGCGATCAAACGTGTGATACTAGTGACATCATTTCTGAGTGGAGTGGCCTAAAGCTTCAGAGCCAAAGCCTGATCCTGAACATTTATTCTTCTTATTTTGGCCCCTCTCGCGGTCACAATCACACAAACAATCTTTTCTCATTTGAAAGCAGATATTGCTTCTTTTGAAATCCAGTTAAGAAGGAAATAATAATAAAAACAATAATAATAATAATAATAATAAGGAAGGAGTGAAACAATCCGGGAGGGGTCAGGCTCACAGTAGCGGGTCAGTGTTACAGTTTCTCTTCACAGTGATTGGTGACTGTCTGTCTCTACTACACTCTTAATAACCGCGAAGATTAAATCTCAACACAATCTAGACCCCTCTACACACCTGAAACTTTCCTCTCTGTATTTGTCGCTCCATCTTTTACCCAGTCAAACTAGTGCTACATATTACTGGCAATTCAGATACTTCAACTCAACAACTGACATCTCCTGGTAGTAGTGAGATGGTGTATAAGAGCACCTCATGTGTAATGGTCATCATATATTGCTTAATGAGGTCAATCAAACACTGCTGACGGCGGGACTGTGCCCCCTGCTGGAGGTGGACAGGACTGCTACATCTACTCTAAGAGGCTGATTGAAGGTGAAAAGAGTAGGAGAGTGAAGACACACTTAACACAAAAAACCCACAATGTAACAGCACACTGGGGACAGAAAAGGCGGAGGAGAGGTTGTAGAGTATATTAATCTCTCGTGATTATCTGTCACTCACCATAGATCTCATTGTTACCCACTCCACAAGGCAAACCACATTGAAGGAAGGGCAGGGAGGCAGATTCACCTGCCTCCCATAGCTAAAAATCCCCAGTAGAGTAAATGACTGACATAATGTCTTACCTCTACAGTTTGACATTTCAAAAGCAAAGGGTGAAAGCACAAGAGAAAACAAAATGAAGGACATGATACAAAAATCTGACGTTTAAGACATGCACAGCGACACAAGAGCTTTATCTTCTTGAACCCACAAAGATATATAGAATAACATATAGGCCCAGACCAAATCAACCAAACAAGAAAAAACAGGGAGAAAATTCTTGTAGACCTGAAACAGAAGTATCAGTGGCATCACAGAAAGATCTGAAAACATAAACAACATACCTAACACACTGTCACGTAGAGCATTTTGGTGCATATTATGTACAACACTGATATACTTGGGTGATAATTGTAGCTTTACTGGACTCTGAGAGCGCAGGGACTACTTTTTGATTCTTTTTGCTGGAAGAGTGACAGGGAAGAGGAGGAAGAGTATCCTGTTGCCAAGAGAATATGACACTCTCCCTTTTTTGACTGATAAACCTTCCTTTGATAGTTCAGAAAATGGGTCAATGATTGATCCCACTCGAATTTGCATGCCTGTCCCATAACGTAGTGTGTCCTCCCCATCCCTCCCACTCTTTCACCCTCCCTTGAATTCTCAGTATTCCCTCAGTATTTGTAGCTAAAGACAGGCCATGCAGCAGCAGTCACTCATGCTGATACAGATAACAGGAAGTACGTTTTGGTTGCTTTTCTTTTTTTGTTAATGTTTGGTTTTAGTTTTATACGAAATCATGCTTATAGCCTCGTGGTAGATGTCCTGTACCCCCCACCCCCCAACCCACCCTGCGCAGTCTCTTTTTTAAAAAAAAAAAGGTTATAAAAAGTAGAAGTAAATCCATATCCTTCATCCATATTTGTATTGTTTTCATAGCATTAGTGTCCGTTGTCCTTTTTTTCTGTCTGTCTGACTTTATATCCTTCCTCCTGTCAGCTGCTGCTGGTCATGTGTCCATGTAGGATGGTTTTGGTGAGGTGGTTGAATCCTGCAGAGAACTCTGTAACAAGAGGAAAATATACTGTTTTAATACAAACTAAAGCGTAACCTTGCTGCACCCGACCAGAGTAAAAACATGCAAAGTGCAGGAATTTATGGCAAATATTGAAATAAATACTGCTATATGCAGTTATCCAAAATGTTTTGATTAAACTATCTACCTTTGAAAATCTGTTAAATTTCTGATCATATGTCATCCAAGTGTTTTATTATCATATATCTCCTGCTTTATGCGGTCAGTTTAATATTTCATAAAACAACACATTAGTTCTGCTGAAGCATAAAAGTAAATGGTTGGTGAGAGGAGTTTAACATTCAATCTGATTCACTTGAAATATCAGTAATCTCAGGAATGTAAAGACCTTTACACACACACACACACAAACACACATATACCCCCATGCATGTACGCGCACACACAGACACACACACACACAGACACACACACAAACACACACACACTGCAGGGTCTCCAGATAATTATATACAAATGACTTTGAAGCTTTGACCTAGAGAGACTTAGAGAGTGGTCACATTACAAGATTCATTTAAGTTGGCTGTTTTGCTCATAGCACATTCTGCCAAACGGTTGTCACATCATGCACTAACAAATGTACCGGCCGGAAGAAAATTATCTAATGCAAAACAAAACAAATCTATTTGTACACAATTTTGTTGTTCATCTGCACTGTATCACTCTGAATGTTCAATGGGACTTTTTCAAACAGAGTTAATACTTAATTATTATTTTTCAAGGGGTCAAAACTGCAGTAAATAGATAGTTAATATCTGAAACTCACAATGTTAAAAGAAATTACCCACAATAAATCCTGACTGAAACAGTAAATCACAATCATCTCAGATGATTTAAACATGCACTTTTCCACAAGACCTGATAATATCATACCATATTTGTGTATCTTAAAATAAAATGTAATTTATACTTTAACCATTTGTTAAAATGTAGATTCAAATAATTTGCTGTGCCAGCAGGACATTGCATATCATTAGTATTGAATCAAAGGTACATTCAAATGCATTTAATCCAGAGAGACCGGATTAAATGGTCTATCCCACAGGTCAGATGAGGCGCTGTGGGTCAGTCCCGTACCTGCAGGGACGCAGCGCTCAGTCTGCCTCACTGCTTAACTCTCCGCAGACTGGCACATTTCACTATCTGAGCACCTTTCTTCACATCCACAGTATCGGGCTACATCGGGGGATGGGGTTGGTGGCGAGGTGCGAGCATTGAGAGGAGGTTGTATGACGGGAGCAGACAAGAGGCGGGGGGAATGTTAATAAAGGAGATGTGACAGGCATAAATAGAAGAGGGAGGGAAAGAATGGAAATATTGCCAAAAGGAAAAAAAACACAGATGAGATGTAATTGAACAGTGAAAAACACATAAAGGGAGAGGAAAGAGGGAGAGAAAGAAAGAAATAATGTATAAACAGTAAAGCAATAACAGAAATGAAGGGCGGCAGTGTGAAGATAAGAGGATCATCAGAAACATCTATAGAGCTTGGGATTCAAAGTAGACCTGTGTCAAATAATATTTAAAAACACATCTTTAAATTGCTTTAATATTCAGATGTATTAGATTTTACACTATAAGACAAGTAAAAAAAAAAAAGTGGATAAAATACCCTAAAAACAGTTTGAGCTTTGCAGGCTTGAGTTAAACAGAACATTGTCACAGTTAAAGGACTATAAGCTTTAAGGATGGAAGACAGTCATTGAGATAATGAATAATATTGCCAAGGCAAGGAGCAATAATCAATCCATTTAATGATTAATGAATAAACAGCAAACATAGACAGCGTATGTTTGACTTAGTGATGACTAATATGATGAACTGTGAGCACTTCTCCCAAACCAATCAGAGCAGAGTGAGCTCATTAGTTCATCTTGCATGCAGAAGATGAGCTGGAGGCAATGAAAAAGTCAGCAATCGAATAATTAGCCCAGCATTCCATAACTTTGCTCTCATATATTGCGAGTGATTTAAGAGCAACATATAATAAAACAGGGCTATTGTTTTTGAGGTCTGGAGAACACACACTCAAAGTGTGCTCTCAGCCTGGCTAACTGAACTCATGCAGGTGAAGCTACTCAGGATGGGGCTTGATATGACTCATCACTAACTGCTACATGGAGGATCTGCAACTGGATCACCTGATCTAATCCTGGCCTTATGAGCTTAGGTGCTCTCTTCTAGCCAATTATGAGATTCAGGTGTTGCAAGGCTTAACAGGCCAATAGACAGCTGTCTGCAGATCAGAGGCCCACCTTGGTGCTGTCCCGGCCCAGAATGGCGTAGCTCATGTACTGCTCAGCATCAATCTCCAGCTCGTTGGCGTCCTGAAGAGAACCCTCCATGCTGACTTCCTGAACTCCCTCCTCATCTGAACCCTTCCCTCTGCGCACAACCTTACGCACAATCTGTCACACATGCACAGAGGAAGATGGGAGAGAGTAACCGATGGAGGCAGTGAAAATGTTGCAAATAAAAGTCTCTAGATTGTCATTCATCCAGATCATGGTAATAAGCCATGAGGGTTGAATCCAATGCAAATTGACTTCTGTTTTGGCTTGAAGACGTTTCACCTCTCATCCAAGATGCTTCTTCAGTTCTTGGATTCAACCCACATGGGTTGCAAATAAAATATATATATATTTTTTTAAGAAACCTTAAAGTAATCAAAAATATTAGTTTTATTTTCTGGGGACACATTATAATCAAAGTGCATTGTCGAATGCCTTAAAGCTAAGTTTGTATTGCTTATTAGTTAAATAATCATACAGTGAAGAGATGTCGAGTGAGTGGTATGACAGCGACACAATGATTTCATAAAAACTTCTCAAGATGTCTGACCTTTTTCGTGACAATGTTCCCGTGTTCATCTGTGAACTGTTCCTCGCTTACTTGCTCCCCAGGGAGGTCTTCAACCTCATCACCCTGTGAACAAAACACATTTGTACTCAGATCGTGTATCCAAAGAGTGAACAAGTTGTTCTAGGGTCTCAAAAGGGAATCATAATATAAATAAGGGTGGGTCAACGGTTAGAGGGATGGTTGTGGAATTTTGAATTTAATTTCTACTTCTTAATGACATTCATTATTACTGTTCATGAGGTTCCGAAAAAAATGCTGCTATGACCCCTAATAATTTGGAGTGAGTCCAAACAGATATTTATACGCTCAGATACATAAATTACAGTCAGAGAGGTGAAACGAAAGGCCAGTCCCGGACATGGAGTCATAAATAAAACCCCTCAAGGATGGACCTGGTCCAAGATAGAGTAAGAAGAAAATGTCACAGAGGCCGTGAGGCTTTTAAACAGAATCGGAGCTGAAATCGGGTTGAGCTCAGACAGTCTATTTACATCCATAACAGCCGGAGATATATTAAGCCATATAAACAGATTGACTGTGGATTTTGTTTTGGTGAACAAGGATTATTGAAGGATGAATTGTTGTTATTTTGATGATTTCATCATATTTTTGTCAATGTCATATTCAGTACATGACTTAACTCTCACTGCTGCTCTTGTCACACCCACTCCACTCATGTACCAAATGTCAACCCTCATTACCACCAAGCTCATCTTGTATTGTGGTGGCCTGCAAATCATCTCTCACTCTTTTTACCTTGAGGATGACTCTGCGACGGACCACTCTAGTGGTGATATTCTCCTCTTCATCAGCCACTCCCTCGACCTCCCCAAGCTCACGGTCCAGCAGGGCATGTATGTAGGCGAGCACAGACCGCACAGAGCTGCTGGCTATGTGGAGAACATTCTGACAGCTGATGACCAGGAAAGCCAGGAGCACAAAGCTGAAGAGCAGCTCGGTCACCAGGGCCCACATCGTCAAACTTGGATCCCCAGCAAATTAACACACCAGAAGAACACAACTACACACTCCGTCAACTTTCAATGACTCCTGCTTCTCGCACAGCACCCCCTGTGAGCTGAGATAGAAGGTAACAGCTGCAGCCTTTTGGTTCAGATGCAGTTTGGATGTTTGTCTTTCAGTTCATGTCCGTCCTTCGTTAGCGGTGGCATTGGGCCTTTCCTCTGGTCGTTAGTCCCCCTCCTTCCCCTTCCCACTTCCAGGTCAGGAGTACCAACTCAATAGCAAGAAGAGCAACCTTGGAGGCTTCTATTCCCACCCCTCTCTCATTCTGATCATGTGATCCGTGGGCTTTTAATACCTCTGGCTACTCCAGTGTGGCACTTTGCTGGGGTAGGAGCAATAAGAAACCTGACCCTACAGATCCTTCTATCAACCAAATTTCCAAATTATTTTTCATCCAGACAATTTGTTTGTACATTTCTTGACAAAAAAAAAAGTAGCACTGCAAAATGTTACATAAAAACCCTACCAAAAAGTATGTAATTGGCACTGAACTAAGCTAAACCACATCTTAAGACAATCCAATAAAAAAAAGCATTTTCTGTTCTCTCACATTTTCATGGCTTACACTGTCCTCCACAGTGTGGTGTGCCAGAAGGTTTTCACATGGGCGGGACGGGGGTCTGGATCATGTTACATGAGTGGGTCAGTGAGAATGCTTGCTATATTTGGCCAAACATGCGGACTGTGCCCATCTTGGGCCCTTGCATGTGTGTTTGGGTGTGTGTGTGATTGTTTACCGCAAATATTTAGGATCTGTCACCGATAATTCCATGTTAAATGAAGTCTGATTTCAAGGTGTGCTTTCTAGGAGAATTCCGCCAAGTGATAAAATTATCCAGACATTTGATTAGTTCATCATTTTTACTAAACATAAGATTTTTTCTGCTATAGGCAGGTTGAAGATTTTAGCCATTCTCATTAAGGGTAGCAATGTTGGTATTATCATCTTTCCAACACTATGACGAAGACCAAAGTATCTGAACCACGATTTGATTGGTTGCCATGAAGTAATGAGGTTTCAAGTATATGTTAAGAGTCCACAGTGGAGGAGTATCATCAGATCACCATGAGGGCCATTTGTGTTTTTCATTGTGCGTTCATAACAACACATTCATGTTTATTAGCATATTTGTGAGTCTTAATATTACAATTTCAAAAAAAAAAGTTAAATAGACTATAACATTATTATAACATCACAAGTGACATTAATCATTTCTGACACAGATTAGTGTCTGATTACTAGAAGCATCCTTCTAATTTTGTATAGGAAGATTAAAACACTCACCTGGACTTTCAGGTGAAAGTCGTCCCAGTCCCTCAGCTCTGGCACCCTGTGTGGGAAGCCCAATCCCTTCTCAAATGGTTGGGTACCTCGAAAATGCCCCCTTAAGATCTCTGCATGCCCCATGTCCCTTACAGGCTGAAGCAAGGCCTCTTGGGACAAATTGGACTGGCCTCGGTCCAAAGCGTTACAAACAGTTGACATGATGCTGTCCATGGCCTGCCTAGGATTAGGCTGACTGCCCACCCAGGCCTGAGTAGGGTCTGTGACTGGGACCCATCCAGGACCCGTCTGTTCCTGCAGATAGGAAAGGAAAGAGCCTCCACCACCTACATTTCCATCATTTCCTGACCTGGGAGGAAAAAAGCGATAAACGTTTAGGTGGAGTAAAATAGTAAAATAACTAAATACAACTCATTAGCCTAACTTCCTCTATAATACTTGAACAAAGAAATCAATGTTATCCCTAATTACTCACTGACATACATTTAAAAATAATATGATATGGCTTTGATCTGTCTGAGTATTATAGGTTTGTCTTACCTTTCTCCATTCCGATCTGCAACACAGCTCAGACCAGGTGACTCACTCAGACGAGCATACACCCGTGGCTGTCCTGCAACAAGAGAAAGCCTTTCCGCTGAGCTTGCTCGTCCTTCTTCCCCTCTTCCAGCTCCATCTCCACCAGTTGTACTGGTTAACGCTGATGCCTCTGAACTTGCCTCTGACCCCTGACCATTGTTAAGCCCATTCAGATTGATCCTAGTGATGGTACCCACAAGTGAGGCTGGCGTCGCAGTGCTGAGTGAGTCAACACCCATCTCAGAATCATCTTCAGGTAGCTCAATAGAGCTATTCAACACCCCACCCCCTCCGCTGGCCTGGCTAGCTGGCCGTCCCAGACTTCCATATGGCAGCCCGAGCAGACCTTCAGAATCATCAGCATTGCTGCACTCCAGCGAAGAGTCTTCCACAGGCACCAGGGACGGACTGTTGCCTGAGGGCCACACCTGCACATCAGACATCTCCATGAGGGTGTCTTCTTCTGTGGTGGCAATGGGAGCACAGTCCAGACTGGAGACTTCCTGCCAGTAAGGCTCAGAACCCAGCGGAGAAGGCAGGCTGTACTGCATGGATGCTGGTGAGAGAAACTCTTCCTGCGCGAGACCATAACCTGGAGCGAGACAGAGAGAGGCACACTGACACCTGGCCCCCCGCCTCGCTCCCACCTCACCCCAACAGCACCGGGGCCCTGGGAGAGGGTTAGTGCCCCTGCCCAGGGGCTGGGCATCAAGGGGAGGAGTGGAGGCTTAGGAGGGACAAATGGGTGAAGAATGGGGATGGAAAGAGGGGAGGGCCAAGACAATACAATCTGGAATAAAAGTGCAAGGAACTTTCAGATAATAGGGCAAGGGCAGATTTTAGGAGAGGGTTTGTCAAGCTCAATCAGCCAGCACTGATGGTAAGAGCAGCAGTGGCAGCAGCAACAGACACAGCCAGAGAGGCGTAGAGGAAAGACACTATGGTTCGGAACCAGCAGTGACTGTTGCTGCTCTGCTGGCTGCATCCTGCGGGGAGACGGATATGAGTTACTGCCAGGACAGACAGATACGCCCACACAAACACATGCCCTATACATACTCCTGTACTCTCCATCTCATACTGAAGCACACACACTCACTTTCAGACATACATGCATTCACATGTATTCAAAAACAGGCAAGTTAATATTGTTCTCAGGCTTGAAAGCATGCGCGCAGGCAGTGTCATTCTCTCCTCACACACAGGTGCACAGGTACACAGGTGCACAGTTGCACACGTACACAGTTGCACAGGTGCACAGGTGCACATGTACACCAGCTCGTTCCACCCAGATGCTTACTCTCTCACTTGATATTTTATTTATTACAATGCATCTCTATAATACAAAAATATCATCTTAAGTGTTATAGATTAACACATACACGTCAGACTTAATTTTCTGTCTGTTGTGAAAATCAGTGGTTACTGCCTCAAGCATAAATTTGAGATTTTTAAGAGCAAATATAACAAAAAGTAAAGCAGCACATAGTATGCCTGTAGAGTCAAGTCACTCCTAACCACAACGTTTCATAATTTATTTTGTAAAAACAGACTTGGCATGGTAGTAAACAACAACAGGAACAATTTGTTTTCTCGAAAATGTGACTGCATATTGCATAAAAAGAAAGTATAATCCAGTATGCCTTCAAACTGTCTTCTTACTTGTTTCAATTAAATAAATTGTTCCTAAAATGGCCATGGAAATTGGGTCAATATTTTATCTAAAAGATGATGAATGGCCGTGAAGGTAAAGCAGAGAGATATACTGTGTGCTGATGAGAAAGCTGCGGAGAGGGGGGTGTAACTTGATTCATAGTTGGCAGCTCTGCTGTTGAAGACTGCTGAGACTGCGGGGGATATTTGTAACAGTGAGCAGCCTAAACGACCTCTTGTCCTACTTTCTCTTGCACCCTCTCAACTGCTGCCTCTGTTGTCTATTTAAAATGTCTTTTTGAATTATAGTTTTCGTGCGGTGATTTATTGTAAACATTTTTAAAAAGGTAAAAATTTGAAATTTCCTGGTTCCCTTGTCTGCACTATATCAGCATAACATTTAAACGGTACTTATATAAACCTTTTCACTCTATCGTGGATTAAATGCAGATGAAAGTATGAAGGTTTGGGTCATGGGGTTTTTCTGTTGATCCGCGTGTGAAGGAAATTTACCAAACATCACGACAGACAGTACATGATTATTGTGAATAAGTTTTGGTGAAACCATGTAAAGAGGTGCAGAAGAGTGATTGGCATGAACTTTTAAATCTGTTTTTTGCAGTCCTCTCTCCATGTTAATAAATGATGCAAACATGGCAAAAATAAGGAAAGAAAAGTGTGGAATAGAAAAGTTTGAAACATGAAGTACGTGTGATTTAACAACACAAACACGGACAAACAAAGCAGTAAAGTTCATGAAAAATGTAGTGCAGAAATGAAACAAACCAGTTCTCCAAATAAATTATGCACAGTTGGATATGGAAGACAACAAACACTTATAGTAAAAAACTTAAAACACTGTGAACAAAATACATTTACAATCAGGGGAGGGCCAATATCAAATTGACTCTCATGAACACATATAAGAAAATCATAACACGTATATTTCATTCGGAATAGTTCGTCAGATGGACGCTGTTTACACTATGGAACAAAACCACAACAGTCATACATGGACATTACACACAGGAATTCACAAAAAAAGGTTTGAGACCTTTTTTTTTTTTTACCCCCTGCGGGACAGATCGCTGAGGAAGAACAGAGACTGATTGTAGGTCCATTTTAAGTACGCATGTCATGCAGGATCATGTTGCTGTGTATTGTTTGACATCTCCAACAAGCAGCTCCCTCCTGCCACTCATGCAAGTGTCTTCATGCAAACATAGGGGAATCTGGACGATGAAAGTCAGCCTCATGCAGATGCAGACAGGCAGGAGGTCAGGGAAAGAAGGGATGGGAAAAGAAGGTAATGAGGGAGTGAGAAAAACCGAAAATAAGGGCAGCTAGATACAACGAGAAATATAAGATAGGGGTGATGATTACAGGCAGAAATAGTGAGAGGGAATGAGGGTCACCGCCTCCCTCCCAGGTGGTGCTGAGTACACAGTCTGTGTGGGGGGACATTGGTCACAGAGCGGGCACTTAAAATGGTTCTGTTTTCAAGAGCGGCAAAATGAAGAAAATGCACCACTGGTCACAAAAATAAAGAGTAAAGATGTGGGTCAGAGGTCAACATGAGGTCAGCATGAGGTCAGAGTTCGGAGAGGAGTGAAAAGGAGGAAGAGTTGAAGAGCTAGGCTGCAGATGACATGTCCAAAAAAACACAGAGAGAGGGACAGATCCCAGGGAATGGAAACAGGGCTCCCAAGAGGACATTCATGGCACCAACGAGAGCCCTCTAGACTCAAACTCCCCCCCATGCAACCACAGGCAGAGATAATTTAAAGGCCTCTGTAACAACAACCTAAAACAGGAGGTAGTGTTCATCAATCATTCTGATCGATTGCATTTTTTTAAACTTCTGACCTCAAGATCATCTTGAATAAACCGTGCTTATATACAACAGAGGTTCCCTAAAACTACAAAAGAAAACTGATAAGAAACGATGAAATTATGAAATTATTAGCTTTTATTAGCTTTTTATATACATTATAAAAAGAGATAGTTAAAGGAAGAAACAAATAGATAAAAAAAGGCTGCAGTAAAGCTCTTCTTTAGTGAATAATCTTTCTGATTTTTCTATAAAACATCCCAATGAATGAACACCAGTACATAAATGATAATAAGTAGACTTCTTTTACTGTAAGGACTGAAATTATTTAAAGCAAATCATCAAAGTAGAACTGGCCTTTAGGACGCAGAAAGACAGACAGACAATTTATCAGATTTATCAGATTCACTACAGCTGTAATCTGAATGCCTCGTCCTTTTACCTTCATGGTCATATTTACATCCATTGTTTCATCTCTGAGCATTGTTCCCGTTTTCATTGAATAGGACCTGTCAGCTGTCTACTCCAAATTAGAAGCTGGGGTCACAGTAGTCCTGTGTTGAAAATGGAGTCAATAAGATGTAACATATGCATGTGTGAATGAATCCATGGGGAAAAGGAGCAAACAGTGACGACTGGCACTGAGGTCAGATATGCCAGGCTTTAGAATCCGATCTATAAATACGACCTGATCGTGTATGATAATGTGTTGTTTAGAGCCAAAATATCAAACATGTTTTCAAATCAATAGTGAGCATCAAAAACACCCATGTTAATATTAGAACCATGAATGAAAGGACTCTGTACCTATCTCTTTGTGCAGTATTGTGCTCAAAGAATATTGATTGAAAATTCTTAAGATTAAGCATTTAATGCATTGTTCTAAACCTCAATCTACTTTCCATTACACTGAATGAATACACAGCTACTCCTACTACTACAGAGGTTGCCATACAGTAGGAGTTTACTGAGTCCCTCTGTAAGTTTCTGGGGTGAAGTCCTGCAAACATTCGGGGCAGCTTTCATACAAAACATCATGAGGAGCAAAGAAAAAATATTTCAACAGGAAGGGGATCAAACTTCACTTTGTCTTCAGGGGATTTCGGGGATTTCGGGGAAAGGGGAATATGGCTATAGGAAATATGGCTCCAGGTCAAGGCAAAGGTAAGGGGAGTGTGGACATTGCATTGTGGGATTTGGGACGAACTTACCATTGGTCATTCCAGGGGAGGGGTGCTCTCTCTCGTTGTGTCGACGTCTGCTGAGATCACGGGAGCCTTGTCTCGCAGGCTGGGGCGGCTGGCCCTCCAGCATGTTGACTATGTCCATACGATCGATGCTTTTCAGGGCTGCATACAAACTCTCCACTGTGGCGAAGATGCATGAATGAGACATGCAAGAACAAGAAGGGAAGGGATACCCGGTACAAACAGCAATACCGTTACAACAACAATCTGACTTTGACTGGCATTAAGAGAAAGAAAATAGCAAAAATCAAGGCATGAGGGTAGGAGAGAAATCCACACCAATCTAATACTCACTCTTTGCCCTCTTGCCTTCACGCGTGGCCCAAACGTTGAGCAGTGCAGAACTCTGCTCCAGCAGCGAGTTGGGATTCTCCACACGGATCTTATTGATGTCATCAACGCTGAGCTGAAGCTCGCGTGCCAGCTCTGTGCACAAAATTGAGACAACATGAAGTAAATGAAGGAAGTATTAAATCATTTCACCTTTGAGTCAGGGGGAAAATGGGTCCTTGAGGTGGTGCACCTAGAAGCTAGAAGCTATATGACCATAATAAAGATAAGCTAATCTGTCAGACAGTAGCTGAACATGAAACATTTACAACAAGTAATATTAATGTTCATTTACCGGCCCAGCTCAGTCCCAATTGCTCTGCAATTACAGCCATCTTCAGCTCTGTCCTCTCCATGGCACTCATTGATGCTGCACAACCAAAAACCACAAGTGACGATTAGCCATGAGACTCGGCTGAGATTATGTCCGTATTGGAACGCTCAATGGTTCAGTTTGTGGCAAACTGCTGTTGATGAAATAAATCTAACACACACAGCTTATATCTTTGTAAACAGGTATGAGTGAGAGTATCCTACCCATAGCAGGCTCATTTAGGGCACTGTATCTTTCTCTTAAAGCCAGAGGGGTCAGAGTTCTCCTCCGGTCTTCACTCCCAATAATCTGCATCAAACAGGGAAACAATGCTGAAGTCCATCTCCTCAGACATAATGACTGAAAACAAATTTAACCTTGTATAAAACATTTTGAGAAGTTTACCTTGATGCATGGAGGCATGCTAATATTGAGGTTACAGAGAACATGCTGGCTGTCCTCATACTTAGTGGTCTTGCGCAGGAATGACAGAAATCCAGTGGGCTCTTTACTGCTGTCTCTCACCTTATTATAAATTAAATGTATTATTATTATTATTATCACACACACAGACACACATTCATAGAGTGAGGACAGAACTGCTGAATAAACAATGATTCACAAAGAACATAAAACTGAAGACAGATGTGTAGATGAAAGCCAAATGCTGAACACCTTAACAGACACAGGAAGTCGGTTATCTCTGAAAGCCTGGAAGCTAAAACAGCGAGGCTGTTGGGTGGCCTTCCTCACTGGAATCAGATTCCCAGAGCACTCCAGGTGAAGCGGCATTCCCTCCATCACCTGCAAAATGTGACACAGGTATTGGCCAAAGCGAGAAGATGGCCCCTCTGCTAGACTTCCCAACATTGTGTGTTTGGTATTTAATTTAGAAATACCCTCTCTAAACCTAAAGTTTAGGGAGGTAAACCGGATCAGTCTGGTGCTCTTCCCCCATGTCTAACTGACCTCTATGTCTCTGCTGCGAGCCACCTCTGTGAAGTTTTCATGTTGTTCCAGGGTCTTATCCATCTTATCGTCCGTCATGCAGTAACAGCGCAGACGGCCTTCACGCAACTCATTCATCTTTGCAAACACCACAAACTTGGCCATATAGGGTACAGCCGATAGCTCTCTGTACAGCAGGCTAGAAAAGGAGACTGCCTCAGCTGTCCGAGGACAGTCTGCTAGCCAGAATCTGAGAGGAAACAATTACATGCGACCCTGGATTAGTCGGGATGGCGAACACTTGGCTTCAACTTGGCTTCCACTTAGTTTCACAGTAAGATGGCTGAAATGTTACATGCTGCATCTCCAACTAGACGTACCGTGCTGAAACATTGGTTGTGAAACTGGCACAGTCTTTGGCATATAAAAGCTTGGTGGTGCCAGTTATGTCTTCCCATTGGGCTGAGGCTGTGCCACCTGGGAATCAGACAGATTAAGATAGAACAACATATATGATTATAAAGAGGAAGTCTCATCTTTTGCTGCAGCAACGTCAGCGCCAGCTAAGGAAGGAAACTGCAACCAAACTTTCACATTCTTAATCACCCACCCACACAATGTCCAGAGGCATGCAGTACCTATGACAGAGCAAAGCAGACGTAGACTGGTGGTGTCACCCTCCCCAGAGTCTCGAGGGCTGTCCTTCCAGGATGGGGGCAGCGGTATTCGCAGGCCAATTGGTCGGTGAAACTTGCGCCGGCGAGGCTCCACAGTAACCACAGGGCTAAAGTTTGCCTGATTACCCAACAGCTTTGCAACTAGCTCGTCTGGAACTGGCTGAGCCTGAGGTTGAAGTTATAGATGTGGAAAAAGAGGTACGCATCATGCGCAAAGGTTTGATGGCATAATAGTAAAGGAAAAAAGGGGAATGAGAGTGCAAGGAATGGAAATATAAGAGAAGAAAGGATAATATGAGATGAGGTAGATTAAGATAATGGGGTGTGGATCATTTGGCAATGAGGGTTAAGGGAAGGACAACCGATAAGAAAGAAATTAAAGATGTAGAGAAAGAGAGAGAGAGACAGTGAATTAAATACCTCATGCTGTTTGAATTCAAAATAAATAAATATATATATATAATATATATATATATATATATATATATATATATATATATATATATATATATATATATATATATATATATATATATATTTAAAAAGACAAATAGAACACAACTTGGATGTAGGACTTAATAACATTTTTATTGTAAAAAGTAACAATATATGAACATGTTTTACAATCAATACAAAATGGATTTAAAAAGGGAAATTCACCATGTTTTTATTACAGCATAATATTAGCTAAATAGAAATCTACATTTATAAATATATGAAGGTTAATATATCACTGAACAAGATCTCTGAATATCTATTATGATTACATTCATTTACATACTTTCATTGTGCATGGACAGTAGTATATTACTTTAAATGACATATTAAGCTCAACATGTTTCCACCTGACAATTATAATTTATCAGATGCTGACCTATATATTTGTGAAGGATTTAGAATTGGGATCATATTAAAATTGGGAAATATTGCAAAATCTTGGAAGCTACTAAAAATGAAATAAATGAAATGAATGTAAATGAAATTAAAATCCAAAGAAAGAAAAATTTATACAGAAAATATTAAGTGTTAAGAATTTTGAAAGAAGAAGATATTTGTGCACTTTTAATAAATATTGGTAATTCTTGAGAAATAATTGGAAATTAAGAAGAAGTATATATATGCCAAAAATAAATGAAATTTTATAACTGATGATTAAATTGTTTGTTTTAGAGAGTGTGAACTGCAATGTAACCATATTAAAAATAATCACATCACTCAAATGTTGTTATCTTGATCTTACCGCTAACAAATAATGTAGTAGAGTATAATCAAGTTCTTGATTTCATCTTAAGGCAGGACATCAGACATTGAGTAGTTTATATACGGGAAGCTGACTTCATTTGATAATTCACGTAAAAAAGTCGACCCAAGTTGAAAGGTTCATAACCCCCCCTAAAAAACAACGAATTGTGTATTTAGGATCCTTACAAATACGTCCACTCAAAAAAAAAAAAGTATGATTGTATGAGTGTAAAATGTGCTTAAAATAGTTGTAGTCTTTGGTGTGTGTGGTTGGGAAAAAAACCTTAATAGTGTAGCTTTACACAATACGGGTAAAAGCCCAGAAACTCATATTCCACCTCTATGAAGTTCTTCTACAGTTCTTTTAGTTAATTTTCCTGATGTTCATGACACAAAAACAACAGGACAATAAGTACAGACTTCAAACACAGTCTTTCATGGTTATACTTTTGAAATTAATGGAGTCAAATAATATACATTAGAGAGAAAAAGATATAACTGATGATACAATAAACTAACACATGTATCATATATCAATGAAGATAGTTAAATAAAGGTGGCATGTGCATGCACTATGTGAAATAAAAGGCAAAAATGTCCCCCAAAAAATACAAAAAGAATAATTAACAGAAAGTGAATAGGTCATTCCATGAACAGTGATCAGTGCAGTCAACACACTTTTTATTCAGGCAACCCAGGCATTAACGATTCTGTCTATCTTCTCATTCCTTCTGCTCATCGTCCCATCTCACCTGCAGCCCCAGACGGACTCGTTTGGTGACTGCCGTCTCAGGAAACGCGGCCTGGACCAGTGGCACCAGTTTACTTGTCAGCGAACCTCCCTCCGGCCCAATCAGGTCGCTCTCTTGCTGGATTCGTGATACAACAGCAAAGTAAAGGGGGAAGTCGGTGGAAATGATGCGACAGATGCGCTTCTTCACGAGCTCCTCTTGACTCTCTAGGTCTGAGGAGATGAGAGAAAGTTTAAGTTCTAAAGATGTAATGTTGCTTGAGCACCAGCCCAGGAGTGCGAGTCATACATGTAATCCCTTACCCTCATCCATCCCATTGAGGATAGTTTCGAGCACCTCGTCACCATAACGATTGCGATGTTCTTTCCAGACTGAACCATTTTCGCTCCTCAGCACCACAAGTTCCCTGTCACCACGCCCTAGAGCAGCAAAATGGGGAATCTCTACTATCACCGGTCTGCCATAAAAGAAAAACACACAGGGAGACAATTGTAAATTGTTTAAGGGTCAGTAAATGTCATTTCTGCACTTTAAGGTGGGTGGAACACAACATGTATATGTGTGATATTTTCTAGTTTCATTTTCTTCTTCACCCCAGGAACTGCATGCTAGCTGGACCAAGGGAAATGATCCTGCTGGCCAGCCCCTCTCCCTCCACCAATGGAGGGGGGCTCTTCAGCTTTTGCGGCTTTACAAGGCGGCAAGTGATACGGGTGGGTGCTGCACAGGTCCGTGGGGGTATGATGACACGAAGGCCATTATGTCTGCTGCCACGCATGGAGCCGCCTCGAGCATCTACCATAAAACTAACCAGGAACCTGTTGGTGGACAAAAATACAGCATAAGCGGTCACATCAGATAACAAAAAGAACCTGAACTGAACTAAACATTTTCTTCTGCGGACCCTGTATGTATGGGGCTGGCCACTGGGCTGACATTGTCTGACGTCTCAGTGGCTGGACTGCTGGGAATCAGTGAGTCCTCATCATACTCTTTGCGCAGTGGAAGTGGAGTGTGTTGCTAGAACAAAAATAAAAATAAAGCGGTTTAGTACAATACTGTAAATAAATAAACCCAAGAGTGTTTTTCACACACTCATCTAATAAATATGTTTAGAAAAGGTCCTGATGAAGTTTTATTATTTAAATGCTATTATTAGTCAGGTTAAGGCGAAGACACAATTATCCTTCAAAAGACCTCTCTGGAGGACATCTAATTTCTAATGTCATGTATGTATGTATGTAATGTGGGTCACTATTTGGCATTATCAAGTTAGCCTTACAGATAAGTGTGCCCGCTATTTGACAAGCATCAGGTCTCTGACATACTGCATATCAAATGAGTCATAGCATATATTAATTATTTGTAAAGTGTTTACAACTTAACTAGTAAACTATGTACATGCCATTTATAAAGCCTTAATGAGGGTTGTCTAATTGTAAAATGTAATTGAAAGAATTAACAAAGGAAATGACCTCAGAGACATTTCATTCCTGACTTTGGAATAGGAGAACTTCTGACTATTTCTGAACTATATTTTACGTTTTCATAAGCAGATGGAGAATTCTAAAAGTCTACTGAAAGCTAATTTGACTAAGCTGATGAATACTGGGAGTTGTGCAAATATTTCAAAAGGGACTAGTTAGTGGGGCATCAGTAAAAATTGGTCAGTTTTAATTGGTCAGTTTTAATTGGTCAGTTTTTTGCTTGCCTAGAATTTTAAAACCAGCACTAAGGTCGAGCCACTTGAAATGTTATTTGCTGTAGGTCTAAACAAAAATGAAAAGATGTCATCAAGTTGTGCTTGTTACAAGCAATGGAAACTCAGTAATGTCATATAGACTAACATAACTCTAAGAAACCAAAATACTCATATTCATGTGAGTCTATTCATGTTAAGCATTCGAGTCAAGCCAAGTCACCTTAGCCATATTTTAGGACATTTTTCGTAGTAAAGGAAATTATATGATGATTTAAAAATATTTGGCACTTTTCCAGAATGGCTGTATTTGCATGTAGGAACTAAAGTTTTTATACAATAACTTAAAATAATAAAGTGTGTCATCTCACTCATGGTTCTATGTACAGTACCTGCTCTATCTCATGCTCTTTCAGGATTACTGTCTCTGGAGAAACCCTAGGAATCCTGGGAATGGCTGGCGAGTAATTCCTGGTGTACGAAAAGAGCAAAAAACAAGTCAGACTGAAGAAGTTTTAATTGCATCTCTTCCCAAGTACTCATCTCTGGTGTTTAGTGGGTGTCTATGTTACATTCCCCTTTATCCACCTATTTTAACTTGTGGTAATCATTCTGGCTTTCTCGCCTGCTTCCCCAAACAGCCCCCCTTACGCTGTGCCCAGCCCTCTCTCGAACTCCAGTGATTTCTTGGGAGAGAGGAAATCGTCATCATGGTCTTTCATGTCATCCATCTTCATGTACCTGGCCCCATCTGTCCCCAAGAGCTCCTCTCCTTCAGAGAACAACATGCCAAAGAGAGCGAACAGACCAGGGTCAGGTTGGTGAAACAGCAAAAGAGAAAGAAAGAAAGAAAAGAACCAGATCGTTAACCAGAAACGTTAGAGAACATGATTACACAAGCTTTAGGAGATGGCTCTGTGGTTCAGGGTAGTTACGATAGCCTGCTTAATTTCAGTCATATGTTAAAAGCCACTACATCTACAATAATTAGAAACACATTAGGGGTAAAACAACAGAAAAAATTAAGAGTGAGTGAATCGGAATGAGTCTTCCAATTCAGTTCTTCATCATTTTAGAAATGTAGTCTCACATTTCTCAGTTGGACTATTAACCATTATGTCGCACTATCACTGAGGAGAGCATACATAATCCCATGCACGAAAATGAGTTGTTAGTTAAGCATCAGCTCCATATAACACACACAGTTTCACACAGTGAAAAAAAAACAAGCTGATCCCTCGGTCTCTCTCTCCTCTATACGTACAGACTGTCTTGATGTAAGTAGAGGCGGACTTTGGTTATCTACCCCTCGAAATGCTGGTAATTTTCAAGAGTTCACCAGCAACAACAGAGCGTCTTCTCTGTGTCGATTGCTGTGTTACTAAGACAACACAGCTTGCGTGAGTAGGTGTTTGTGTACAGCACAGTGTCACTACACTATGTATGACTCTGTTACTTCCAACACAATCACATAAGCCACTGAATATTCTCTGTTTTGGGTAATATGCATGTGTTCCATATATAGCAACTTCATTTCATCATTCCAGATATGAGATGTGTCTTTAAGATGGTGACTTGGTTACTTTCTTTATTTGGAACAACGGTGACGATCTGTTCGTTGAAATATAAAGGGATCAGAAATATAAAGATGAATACCATCATTGTCAGCTCTGTTGTGAGGCTCACTCATTCACCAGCTCCTGAGAAAATATCTGGCTCTTTAGCTGCCAGATATTGGAATGTTACGTTATGTTCACTGTAGGTTCTAACTTTGGCTTGTGTTTTGTGTAGAAGGAAGTAAAATTTGTTGGTTTTTAGAGGTTTTGAATGGAAAAGGTCTGGCTGTCATAGTTTAACGACTACGGAAATTGACAGTATCATCCAAAAAAAATGTTACTGGCCAGAAAACTAATTTTCCAAGTGCAAAAAAGCTGGGACTGGCTCCAGCCCCAACGTCACTGAACAGGATAAATGGTTACAAATAATGAATGAATGAATAGTATCTTAATCCAGCCATCCCCGCCATGCTGCCCAGCCTCTCATTTATATCCAGCTCTGTTTAAATGGTCAAATTCGACTTCAACCACAAAACCATATAAACTTTCCTCAGTGTTCTGTGTCTCAATTTTGGGCTTAGTAATAAAAAACCTTAACATCACGAGAGTAAATAGCCATTGTTCCTGGGAGATGAGAATTATTTTGGTCTAAAAAAAAAAAATCTTGTCAATCATATAATATAAGTCTGGGGATTCTTCAGAAGAGTCAAATCAATAAAGAGTAAAGAGTAAAGTTTCTCATTTTGAATGTGTGTGTCTTCATAGACCCATTCAAAATGTTAATAAGTACATTTTGCTTTGATAGTTATTTCGGCTGTATAGTACAGTGTAGACTTTCAGAAGTAAATGTTCCAAGGTTGATTTCGAATATGTCTTTTCTCTAACAAACTCAGTTCACGTGGTAGGAACAAAAACAGATGCAAGACATCACTGATACCAAAATTTAGATGCACTGTCGACACACACTTGACAGCAATCCCTTTAAAAGAACCACCATCATCCTGCTAAAACTCACAGAGGAAAACTCAACATTAAGATGTGAAACCTAATTTTATGTTA
This sequence comes from Lophius americanus, assembly GCA_037951165.1. NCBI lineage: Eukaryota > Metazoa > Chordata > Actinopteri > Lophiiformes > Lophiidae > Lophius > Lophius americanus. Next base: position 1,071,019 of record JBBDHG010000024.1, on the reverse strand, counting down.
GTATTAATAATTGCTTGTATTTTTGAATTATCAATGACTGTTATGACAAAAGATATGGGTTGCCGATACGGGTGCATGCCAATGAGAAACCTGAACCGCCATCACAGTGAGCATCACTACAAAGAAAATCAAAGGAGAGAGAGAGAGAGACAGTGAGAAAGAGAGAGAGAGAGAGAGAGAGGGAGAGAGAGAGAGAGAGAGAGAGAGAGGAAGCCCTTTTACACACTCTCTGCAAAGCACAATTTAATTTACCTTTCCATTTTACACAGATATGGAGTGGCATTGTTGTTCCACCTTTAAGAAGGGGTAGTAGCAGCACCCTATATTGCCTGTGTGTAAGGGTTGCTTTTGCTTCTGGGCTGCCAACACAGTATTTAACTGGGGCATTTTATTGCTGTTGTTTTGTTTCCTATAAAAATCAAATGTGGTCTTATTTATGTCAGTATTATGGGAGCGCTGTGTAAAAGGGTACAGAGAGAGTTAGAGAGGCAGAGAGATAAAGATCAATAGAGTAAGCTTGAAATGGTGCAACACACTTTATTGCAATAACCTATTAATGCGGCACAGAGAAAGAAAGAGACATTCATACCTAATGTTAGCTGTGCAATTCCTAAAAAAGGCAAAAAACAAACCAAAAAAAGGAGAAAAAAAATTTACAAGAGGAGGTAGAAATATTTTGATGTGACATCACCATATTCGTAGACATACAAGATAATAACAATATAATAAAAATAATCATTTTAGTGCTTTACCTTCATCCTCAGACACTTCTAGTATCTCATCTACTGTTTCTGGGAAGCTCATGCGATGTTTCTCTGTTGTTGTCTGCAGGGCACAGGAAGAAAAGCAGGAACCAGTTACAAATACAACACAACAATTGCAAACGATTCAGGTACTTCCATGTGATGACCAAAGCTTCATAATGACAGTGCAGTATCCAGGGGGCAAAGCAGCTAAACTAAACTTCTCACCATGGAAACTGTCTCCTCAGTGACGAGCTTCAGGACATCAATCACAGAGATGTAGCCCAGCCTCTTAGCAATGGCGAGGGCCGAAGTGCCGTTCTGCCAGACAGAGAGGAGCATATGCATTTGATTTCTAAAGATAAATGTGTAAAGATAAGTTTGAGACCGAGAGGAGGTACGCTCACTGTTGTTGTCTCGTTTGGCTGAGCTCCATGCTTTAGTAGCAGTGTCACAATGTCTGTGTGTCCCTGCTGGGCTGCTTGGTGCAGCGGAGTGTATCCAAGCTGAAAGAAGAAATGCAAAACTACAGTATTACTTACGTTCTTACCCATTTAATCTCTAAATTACATCCAACAGCAACAATTTGGATTATTATTTCACAAAATTTTTGAAATTCCCCATTGACAGCTTTTGAAATATCAGGCCATCGCGTTTCTTCTTTGAATAAAAAATGATTTAAATGTCAGAAGGGGCTCTGGGAACTTGTGATATCTATTGTTTTCCATTATCAACGTTTACTTCAGCACTAAATAGTCAGTAGCTGTTGTCCTACATCTGACCATGCAGTCAGTTGATCAATCAATCAATCAATCTTTATTTATATAGCGCCAATTCACAACAACAGTTGTCTCAAGGTGCTTTCCAGAAAGAGCATGTCTAGACCAGACTCTTTATATAATTGAACATATTTTCTGTATATATTATAAACTAGGTCTATAAAGGGCCCCTGACATCAAGGACATTTCCCCAAAAAGTCCCCAATCCGCTGCTTTATACAATCAATTCCCCTTGATGGAACTCCTCGAATTAAATGCCAAATTATGTCCAAAAAAACAGGATCTGCGGTGGACTGACAACTCCATAATATCCTCGACTTTTCAGGGTAATAAATATATAAATTACAGCTATAAACTGCAAATTATTCTTTAAAACAGTTACGCCCACCATCTCAGACTCACACTCACTAATGAAATATTTGTTCTCTCTGATTATGTTGTTCTAGTTTAAACTTTAGAGAAATGCAAAAGCAGAAATTCTTTATTATATATAAATTGCCAATGGCAAAAGGTGTCCACCAGGAAAACCCAACCACAGCCACCAATATTACTTTTATTTATACGATGTGCTTTAATGTATTTTCCTGATGTATCAGAATCAGAATCCGTCGAAGTAACTGACTCATATTTTGGCAAATCTTTCTGTAGACTCCTCTGAAACCGGAGAGAGGCACTCACCCTTGTTTTGCTGTTTACATTGGCCTGCTGCTGCAGTAGGAACTTCACCATCTTGATGTTGCCATAGTGACATGCTACATGAAGAGGAGTGTATCCCATCTGATAGGAAAATAAATTACAAAATCACGTCACACTTTTTAGATCCAAATGACCCATAGATCAAAAAAACACCGTACTGTAATTTTGAGATTGGAGCATAAAAAAATATATTACTGCATATAGACCGTTTTAAAAGGATAAACCACAAAGAAAACAACTATAACAACCCTTTGACATAATGATAAATTCTTCTGTTTGAGTTGCAAAACAAATTTGATTCTTTGGGAAAACATTCTACACTGTTGTCAAAACTGTGTCTACAAGGAGTTCAATAGGTCATTCTTGAGGTGACATAATATATAACACTACACAGCCTCAAAACTCCACAAATGTCGAACCTCCCTATCTTATTATTATCAATATTAATATTTTAAAATGCACAATACTGCTGTTTTGACTGTTATATAATTATACACCTCCGTAAATGAATGGTACTTGTATTAAACCTACCTGCTTACGATTTCTGTATTAATCTGATAAAATCCGGAATTCAGCTGTTTTGACTACTTTATACACAGAGTGTGTGTAAATAAAAGCTTCTATCATGAATGTTGCTGTATTTCTGCACTGAGTCTCTAGTTTTTTGAAACCCTCAAGAGTCAGCAGTTTGTTGATGGTAACACAACCCTGCTGCTATGAGATCATCAGGCCATTTAGACTACATGCAACCCAAACACTGTGCAGTTAGACTCTGCACTGATAAGACTCTGCACTGATAAGTCTTTAATAACCTTTCAACAGTTCACAGTAAAGCCCTCTAATTGTAGATTTAGTAAGGGAGTGACATGTGTTACCCGTGTGGCAGGATAAACTGAGGCCCCTTGCTTCACCAAGATATCTGCGATGCTGACATGTCCTTCCTGTGACACCAGATGTAGTGCTGTTAATCCACTCTGGGGATACAAAGAAGGTCCAATACATTAAAACATATTTAAGTAAATCCATATTACAGTATACACAAATCAGTCTTCACTTCAAAAATCCCATGCCTCATCTCGTCAAGGTCCCTCTCTTGCTGCAAAAACAGTTGTGTAATGCACTTTGTGCTCAGACACTGTAGCACCTCTGTAGCTAGTCGTGGCTCTCCATGAGCATCAATAAGCCTTGGGTATTTGTGAGCCCATTGGCAGTTTACAAGTTGTCCTTCCTTTTGTAGGCTCTAACCGCTGCAGACCAGGAACCCCAACAAGATCTGCAGTTCTGGAGATGTTCTGACCCAGTCATCTAGCCATCAGAAATTGGTACTTGTCAAAGTCGCTCAGATCCTTATGCTCAGCCATGTTGCCAATGTTTACTTAGTTCCTAATATATTCCAACCACTGACAGGTCCCCTTTTACAGAGATAATCAATGTTATTTTTACCTTTGTTGTCGTGCTATGACTAATCAGTGTATTTCTGTAGTTGAAATAGATCAAATAAACTCCCTCAATGAGACATGTATACTTTCATCATCTAAATGTTTCTTGCCTTGTTTCCAAGGTTGACGTTTGCCTGTTTGGATATAAGTAGTGAGACCATGTCAGGCCTTCCCTCCTGCGAGGCCAGGTGGAGAGGTGTGACTCCCTGTAGCGACTCAGCATTAGCTGAAGCGCCATACTGCAGCAGGCTGTTGGCCACTTCCACCTGGTTCTGCTTGGATGCAATGTGGAGGGCAGTGTAGCCATTCTGGGGCATAGACAAGATTTTTTTCCCATTTGAATGATACTGGGCCATTCACAATCAATTATTATAAATGATATGCATCTTTTTTGCTTACCCTGGCTTCACTATGTGGAGACCCTCCTTTGCTAACAAGCAAGTTAACAACATCCAGGTTGTTGTGATGTACAGCAACATGCAGCGGAGTTAGACCATTCTGCTGAAACAAAAACATCAGATTTTCATCAATGAAACTTGGTTCATCTGTTTGACTCAAATTACACAACATTTTTTTCCTCTCATGCTCTTGTTACCTTCCCAGCAGTATTCGGGTTGGCGCCTCTCTCCAACAACAGCTCTGCAACATCCACCTTTCCATACTTTGAGGCCACATGAAGTGGAGTGAAACCTTTCTACAGAGACCATTGAGGAAGTGGATACAATGTGGGTTTGAGGTAGACAGATATTTGGGCTGAGTGCTGACATTGTGCAGTGAAAGGGATTACCTTGGTCATCTTGGTCTGCTGAGCTTCCATGTCCAGTAGGATGCGTACAGTTTGAACATGTCCTTCCCTGGTAGCAATGTGTAAGGGAGTATGGCCTGCTGTGGTGGTGGAATCAGGGTTGGCCTTGTGCTCCAGCAGCAGCTTCAGTAGCTCCTTGTGGCCCATTCGAGCGGCACAATGCAGCGGGGTTTGATCATCCTGGCCACGGAGAGATGGGTAATGACATGTAAGCTAATGCTGTAAAATATATTTTCAACTGACTTATTCATGCTGCTTTATTTTATCAGCTTCTCCACTATGATCTCCATATTAAATATTAATAGCAAAATGATATTATGGTGCGCATGAGGGAAAAAAACACATGACACTACAATTATTCTAGAGCCAGAAATCATTGGCTGAACCTTCTAAATGATAACATTAAAGTTTACATGAAGATACATGAAGGTCTTAATGCATGCATATGAATGCATGGAGATGTATGCAAAATCCTTACTTTTGCTTTTGCATCCACTGGCGCAGCATTCTTCAGTAAAAACTCTGCTACCTCATAGTGTCCTGCCCGAGATGCCATATGAAGAGGAGTCTCCACTTTCTACTCATGCATAAAATACAAACTTATTTTCAGAATGATCACATTGATAATATGGACATTACTGGTAAACAGTTTGTAACTGTAGTTACGGGGCTTCTAGAGGGAAACTCACCACATTGGAAGCGCTGGGGGAAGCTCCTTTTTGCAGTAATATCTTCACAATGTTGAGATGGCCCATAAATGATGCCACATGCAAAGGGGTCAGGCCAGACTGTAAGGAAGAGGAAAAGAACATTACAAAAAATATTTGATAAAATGATGACCTGTTATCATCAACCTTTTTTCCAGAGCTCTCACCTCAGTCACTGCCTCTATTGATGCAGCATGTTTAAGAAGAAGATCCATCACGCGCATGTTGTTCTTTTTACAAGCAATATGCAAAGGGGTAAAGCCATTCTGTGAAAAAGAAAGAAATAATTTTCATTGATAAAAAAGATTAAAATTCAAGTCTTAGAGGATAAAATGTCTACGCAATGTGTGTGTTTGTAAAAGTGTCTTTCACTGACCAGTGCCCGAGAGTTGGGCTTGGCCCCTTTGTCCAGCAGTACTTTGGCCATGCGGTGGTGGCCACAGTGTGCCGCCACATGCAGAGGGGTAAGGTGGTCAAGTGTGATATCATCGATCTCCGCATTGTACTGTAGAAGCTGTTTGACACAGTCCATGTGGTCTCCTTGTGCGGCCATGTGGATTGGGGACAGGCCATTCTGCAAAATAAGAAAATGTATCCACTCTTCCATTCATGCAAAACAGCAATTCCCCTGTGGTTAAAAAAAATACATTGTGCGCAAGAAATTAAGCCTGTGTTTGATCGGTTATTAGTTAACAGATTGTATCAAGGTTGAATACCTTTGTCTTTGCCTGGATGGGAGCGCCATGGTCTAGCAAGATCTCTATAATTCTGACATGACCGTTTCTGGCTGCACAATGCAGTGGAGTCAGCTCATCCTGGAGAGAGGATTGTTAGTGATGTAGTTAACGAGGCATCAAATTAGAAAAAGTGAGAAGTTTAGAAGAGATGTCTACCGCACCTTGGTCTTGGCATCAATCTGACCGCCTCTGTCCAGCAAAAGCCGCACCATAATCACATTCCCCCGTCTGGATGCAATGTGCAGAGGAGTGATACCGTTCTGCAGAGAAAAATGGGTTCACTTCCATAGGCAGAAACAAGAAGAAGAGACAGCAACAACAGTGATTGACATTCCAACAATATAAGTAATTCCATACCTTTGGGGTGAAGTTGACATTGGCTCCTCTGTTGAGCAGCAATTGAGCTACATTCAAGTTTTCATAGTGAGCAGCAATGTGGAGGGGTGTAAATCCAGTCTGCAGGGTCACATCATACAACTCTTGTTACTTTTGCATTGGTGAAATGACCAAACATGAATAGCCATACCCACCTGCACATTCAAACACACACACACACACACTCACACAAATGCAAGTACCTTGCTAAGTACATCCGGATTGGGGTCATTCTGCAGAAGCACGGCAGCTGTGCGCGTATCATCGTTGCGTGCTGCTATGTGCAGTGCAGGGAGGCGGACCTTCCCCTTGGTGCCATAGTTGATGAGCAGGGCTACAACATTCTCATGTCCTTGCTGAAGAGCCACAGCTAGAGGAGTAAATCCATCCTGCAGATCATGGGAGAGAATAACAAGCGTGGTTGACTTGTGGAAAGAAAAGGAGAGACATTTGAGGAGAGAGGCCCATGAGAACATTAGAAAACACAGCTACTCTGAATCAGCAAGGACGGGATTGGGAGATTCGCCTTTGAAAAACTTCTCTTAGTTCTTCAGTACCTCAGTTGGAATACTCTGATTGGCTCCGTTCTCCAGAAGAAACTTCACAACCTCTAGATGGTTCTCTTGTGCAGCCATGTAGAGTGGAGTGAAACCCTTCTGTCTCAGAAAGATGCATAACAGACAGACAGACACACACACACACACCAAGACACCCACACACACAGTGGAAAGAGCAGAGGAGGAAACACAAGTCCAGCAGCCGAAGAAGAGAAAGACAGATACAAACACACGGATGTAGACAGAAACACACAGAAATATAAGAACAAAGACACATATTAACGGATGGAATTGGAATAGGTACTAAAATGGCACATAGTAAAGTACACAGTGTGTCGTACAGTCACTTCAGTGAGAGCAGCGCTGAATCTCACCTGGGACTGAGCACTGACATTGGCCCCGTAGTTAACCAGCTCTGTGACCACCTGTTCCTGCCCCGCCAAGGATGCAATGTGAAGGGCTGTGTTCCCTTTCTGTTTAAACACAAATACACATGACCAAGGGCAAACAGTCATGATGAACTCTCAGAGATATACAGAGATTACGGATGCATATGAATATTCTTGAGGTTGGCCAATAGTGAATTTAATTTTAATTTTAAAGGCTTATAAAAATAACATGATGCTAGTGCAGCTGGCAACGCCAAAACACAGATTGAAATTACGATCAATTCAAGATTAAGTAAAAGTCAGTACATATAACACCACGTGTTAGATTTCACTGCTCTTCACATTACAGGTTTTACACAGGAATTTTTTTCTAATGTTTTTAAAATATAGAGATATGATATCCAGCCAATGAAAAAAACTTAAAATCTTATATAAAACACTATTTCAATGAGGTAGATGTCAAGGGAATAGTGTAATATAATGGAAAATATTGTTATTTGCTTGTTTACAGATGCTTAGGTAACACTACCGTAATGTCTGCACATTAAATACAAAGCTAGTAGCTCATCTAACAATAAGGGCAAAAACAGAGGGAGACAGCTAAATTAGCTCAATCCAAATGTTAATCCCCCATAATCACCAATAAAGCACACTCATATGTTACCTGGGTTATTAAATCCAAAAAAAGATCGAGGCTTTAAGTTATGCGTGGCACTATCTGTTTCTTGGCTAATGAGATATGATATTTTCTGGGTAGTTAAGACTGTGAGTTCTCTTAAAATTGTGAGGTTTTACCTTTGTGGTTGTCTCAAGCACGATTCCATTATGGAGTAGCTCCAGCACCATTTTGACATGACCTTCTTTGGAGGCCAGATGCAGCCCATTGAGCCCATTCTGAGTGAGAAAGAAGATTAGAACTCATAGTGAGATTTTTCAAACATGGAATGACCACAAATATTCCAATATCTAAAAGGAAAACCACGCATACACACACACACAATTAGGCCATGCCAACTGAAAACATGTGTGTTTCTTATTCACAGTGAATGTAGCAATCATAAACCAGAGCAGGCAAATACTTACACCAGCCACCATGCATGCAATACTCCCAAAGTGGTCATCAGCAAAAAACAACGTCAATACAGGCATGAAAATCAGGGTGCGGACATTTTCATCTGATTAATGATGGTGAGAGAAGAAGCAGGAGTGTAAGGAGGACGGGAGGGGGATGGCAGGCCGCTGGTCTCGTGGCTGGGAAGAATACGAGCAGTGTGGGATAGGTCTGACCTCACACAGCCTTTCTTCAGCCGCACAGGACATGTGAGGTTGGACCTTTCCCACACCACTGATATTATTCCTTTGAGTGGGGAGACCACAGCACACCATCACTCTACTGCAGTCAGAGGAGAGAGGGAAGTAACGGGAGATGTGTAAAAAGGGAAATAAATGATAAAGGGAAGTGAGAGAGAGGAGAGGGGGCAGTGGAGCAGTCATTATGCAGAGGGGGGAGAATACGATAAGAGCAGGACAGGAGTGAGGCAGAGTCCTGGTGAGTGGGTGAGGTTTCACTCTGGCAAAGAAACACAACTGCCACAGTCAAGCCTCCACTAGAGCATCAGACTGTAAAAACAGCCCAACAGTCTCACAGCCACAATACTTTAATCATGGTTACATAAGTGACAACATTTCCCTCTGTGTTTGTATTCAAATTTGGAAGGAAAATATAGGATTGCCTGAGACTATTTAATCATAAACATAAGACACTCTGCTCACATTTGGTTTTTTAACTAAAGTTCATTTCTGCATGCCTCACTAGCACCACTGTGTGCAGACTTTGAAAAGTCTTGACTTTGCTGCCATCCAGAGGTAGCACAGAAGAAACATCTTGACTCTGATAAACACATCCAATAGACGTGACAAAAAAAATAGCACATTCATTTGAAAGATGTTATGAGAATGAATATCCTTTGGTGTCTTTAACGGTAAAAATGTGTGCATATTTGTCACCTGATTCCAGTACAAAAAATTATGTTGCAATTTATCACCTGATCTCAAACACAACGATGAACATCAAAACGTAGAAAATAACAAAGGAGAATTTAAAACCAGTCCGTATTTAGGCTGACTGTAATTATGCTCTTTATCCATGGAGTATCTCCCTTCATCATGCTGGTGTTGTTCGATGTCACTTGAGACGGATCAATCTGTTGTTATATGTCTTTCTGTTATGGTACCTAAAAATAAGTATCAAAAATGACAGAAGGGCTATAAAAAAATAAAAGACTGAATGGAGGAGAAACCGTGACTAAGTTTGATCAATATTAATAAGCCAGAGGAATATTTATCCCCCTCTCTCTCCCTTAACAACCCACACTCACACACACACACACACACGCACACACGCACACGCACACGCACACACACACACACACACAAACACTGACACACACAGACTCACACACACACACACACTTCTCTCGCCAAGTCTCAGTAGCCCAAGGGTGGCGTTCCTGATAAGTCTCAGTAGCCCAATGGTGGCATTCCTGACCCACTAATGCCGTCCCTCTCTGGACATTCGTGGAACAACTGTTAGAGCAAAGGCCGCAGGATGGAAGAGTCAGGCCGAAGTAGAAGCCCCTGGCCCTCCTAGAGACCCCAGAAGATCTACCTGCCCACTTCAGCCACTGATTAACAGTGTACCTGACCATGCACACACAGTACATTACTTTCCAAAATGCAGAGGCAGACAGATGGACATATAACAGTGATCAGATCAGACACATCATGCACACTGGAAGTAAAACACATTTACAGAAATAGCAACAGAAAGATGCTGAAATAAACTTGAGAATAACCCTCTAAGTTCTTTTGATGTTTGGATGAGAAAATGTAGTACTATTTCACTGTTTTTAAATATGATCACATAACTTGTGTTGCCTCTTTCCATTCATAACTGGATGTTTTTTTCTATAAAAAGAGAGGTAAGTAGAACATTGACCTCCTCATTTTAAATCCCATCAGTTAGAAAGCAGACAGGAAGAAAAAATCCTAGCAGGATTTGACTGTGAGCCATTGGCACCACTCTAATACTCATAGAAAATGTTTTGCTTCACTTCTTTTGTGATGCAAAACAATTGAAGACTACTTTTGAAGAATGTGAATAAAAAGTCAAGAATGGCATAAAAAAAACTTTCTTATTGATAAATACCCCAGTAACTTCATTCCAGGTCAGATCTGTGGAATGTGAAGCTCTCTCACCTGATTTGCTGTGTTTATATCTATGCCATTTTTGATATGTTCCAGGGCCTTGTCCAGGTTGCCAGAGCGGGCTGCTCTTAGAAAACTGTTACCAGCATCTGCCTGCAAGCAAAAGAGAGAGAGGCAAAGAGGAGGGGGATAAGGGGTATAAGAGAAAGTGAGGATACATAAAGTGAAGGAGTGGAGAGGGAAAATGGAGAGGGATAGTTGGTTAATATTTCTTTAGAGATCACTGAAACCATCCGTCCTCTCACGTCATTCTGCCATTTTTTAACCTCGGATTGCTCTGGAAAGGACACTTTGAAAATCTGGATCTGTTCCTAGACCATGTCTGTGTTCCAGGGATACATTTGACATGGTGGATTACACAAAATCCCAACTGATCCCCAAACAAATACTTAAGATTTGTCTGTACTGACAAGGACAGTGTGGAAATTTCACAAGCCACTGGTGAGCCCATCAGACAGTTGGCTGTTTGGTTCGTCTTTGGTTTGTGTGATCGAATGATTACAAGAGATACAAGGTGAATGGAGAACAGAGAGAGAGTTTGGTTCTGGCCATGGCACATCTAGTGTTTTTTTTCTGTATTTTTATTTGAGGGTTTCATGCCTCTCCCAGGCTGGGGTGTTGCTGAAACAGGATCACTCATGCGGCATTGGGGGGGGGGATAGAGAGGAGGAGAAGCAGGATCGGCCAAGGGAGAACTTCAGGGAGATGCTTGACTGCAGCAAACCCTTCATTTCATTTACATAATCTCCCCCGCCCTCCATGTCTATCCTTTCCCTCAATCGAAACAGTTATCTAGACATTCTGGTCAGGACATCCAACCCTTATGTGTGTTTTACTCCGATGCAGAGATAAATTCATTTACGAACCTCAAACAGTGAAATTGTCTGATCCAAAGGAAAAACACCAACAGCTGCCATCACTCACACCAAACAAACTGCTGCTCTCAGCCTCATAATACACTGCTTTAAGCGGTGTTTGCTATTGTTGGGACAGGGATGTCGGCCCTCTTTTGACAGAGTGGGAGAAGCCATGAGTAAAAAAGAGAAAGGCTCCACATGCCTGAAGTAGAGGCATAGCAACAAATGACAACAAACCCTCAGCATGACACCAATGGCGCAGTGCTGTGCAAAGAGAGGGGTCGATTTAAAAAAAAACAACAGGGTGGGTGATGGTAGGGAAACAGTAAAAGCATGAGTCACACCATCTAATAATCTGTGTTCCTCAAAATCTAAAGACAGAGGTCATCTATATAAGTGTTACATTTCTGTTCTTATCAGATGAAGTTCACACAGCATGAAACATCCTGTGGGAAAAGAAATAAATCCCGAATAAACCGACTCATGTTGAGAACAACTTACCCCTGAATCATTGTTACCCCTTGCATCATAAAATGTTTTTTGACTTGAGGCAGTTGAGAGGCATCCTTCTATGCGGTGCAGAGCCTCTGACTCGGTCACACACATGCTGACAGTCTAAACACTGACTTAGAAAGGTGCTATATAAGTCCAATTTATTATTATCATTATTATTAACATTCCACACAAAACATACAGACAACTGTCTCTACTTTGGTCTGTTCAGTGTCTCCACTGTGTTTTTTTCTTCACTCACAGATGCTTGAAGCTATCTTGGTTGTCACTCTCCCTTAAACTCTTTCATTCAGTTTCAATTAGGTGACGATGAAAAACAACAAATGTTGTCCTTGCTGACTGCAGCATACCAACAAACTGACCCTAAGACACCATCTATCTTTGGACCGACACACACATTAGCAGCCATCAGTGGTGTTACAATTACACTTAGACACATCATCGAGAAACAGCACCTTCCATAAAAGAATCTGTGCAACATGTTTGCTAGAGCTATGTGTTTTGATGAGCCAGGCATATGAAATGTCCAAATATTTGACAAAATAGTTACAAGAAACACTTTAACAAATATATTGTTTGAATAAGATAAATATAAGAATAGTTTCCTCATGAAAACAAATTTCTTACTTTGGTTTTGTACAATTTTGCACTTTTCCAAACAGATATATCTTGCATGAAATGTTTCCATAGTCTGCCATGGTGACACAGGAAGAATCCTTTCATCAGAGTTGGAACAAACACTGCTGATGTTGACACACAACTTAACACAATACACATGCTTCAACCGCAAACGATGGCATAGTAACACCATGGTAAACCTTGACTGAGGCCCCGTAGCCGACTCCTGCTTACAAACACATAACATAAAGACTACAGAAACAGTGCCAGAAGGAACTGATCAAGATTTTGCTGATCGAAACAAGCTTACTTTAGCAGTTGTTAGCATTTAAAGTCTGCATATGTTTGCGCCCGTCTTCTTGTGTCAACATCTGAGTGTCTGGTGTGGTGTGATAAAGTAGCAGAGGGACCACACCCATCCACTAACTCTGACACAAACAGGTGCAGTGCCAAGTCTGAAAATGCTCTCTGGTGATTCCCAGGCCAAGTTTTGCACGACTCCAGTGAGGTTTAGATGGATTTGTACGAAAGCCCTAGGGCCGAGTGAAAAAGTGAGAGATCATTTATCATATTGTTTGCTGCAACAGACACAAAAAATAACCTGCACAGCAGCTCCGTGGTTTACGTTGTGAATATCAACACACATCGCTGTGCAATGGACATGCATCCATCCTCAGGTTAAGACAAAACAATAACATCATGAAGATGAAGCTCAAAATTGGCAAGTCAATTTATTTCCCCTATCTCATCATAAAAGTCCTTTGCCCTGAACGTGCCTAAGTTCCTCTTTAGTGCAGCTTTTCTCCCCTGTCGCCATCCTTCCCTTTGTTCATATATTCCTCTCTCTCCCTCTCACCTTGCTTGTCTCCATTGCTTTTGCTGCATCAGAAAGAATGACATCACCACCTTCGCTTGTGGACTGCAGTGTTCAAAAACTCATTATATACTTAGAGCGTTTGTGTGCGCGTGTGTGTGTACGTGTATGTGTGTGTGTGCGTGTGTACGTAAGTCAGAGGATTCATGCCTGAAATCAGCATCTCAGCCAAGACGATCACCTGCAATGGACAAATATCCCCGAACGATCATTATTTGAGCTTGAAGATGCATTCTGTTGTAGGAGTGTAATGACATATTGTAATTGGAGTACAATTTTGCACACGTGCTTTTACTGATAACATAGATTTCTAAAAAGCAACCTGAATTACACTTTTCCGGCATTAGGAAAATTACAAGCAGATACATTTCAGGGTTGCTTTTCCGGGCTTCATTGTTTTTGTAATTTTAGGAAAGGATGCTGGCCAAGGTGACTCTATGTTTAGATTCTCTGCTTCAGAAAATCTAAACATTTGAATAAATTCAAAATTCACAATACGCATGTCCTCCTGCTCTCTCACAGGCACGCACACAAACACACACACAATTAATTTGCAGAATCTGCACCAGGTGCAATCATAAATATTTTAAGAACCACCGCAGCTATTTGTTCAGCCGTGAAAACTTTTCATGAAAATAATGTATATGTGTATGCTCAGCATGTCAAAAGTCCCACGTCAGAATTTTTGAACCCCAAACAACATAAATTGCATTAGCATTCCAATGTCTGCTAAGTTCTTTTCCATCTGATTTAATATCTCAGTTATACATTGGCTAAGAATGTGACTTTACAGTTTCTATACATATTAGGGGGACTCTGAACATAGAATATGGAAATCTCTGCAGAATGCTTATAGGGCCATTTCATCAACCTTTTAATGTTGACTTGCATTTTTTCAAGCCATTGTTTTTTTTTGTTTCCCTCTCATGACTTCATCTTTACCTTCATCTCTCAGGCAGCTAGAAGGGATTGAGGATGAAGAGGGGCGTTGCTCGATGCATGGGTTAAGCAAGTCCAACAGAATTAAATTGTGAAGACATCTACAAGAAGAGTGTGGGATAAAATTTGCACATCACCCTACTCAATGCTGTCCGTCCTCATGTAAATCTGTCTGCTTCTATACACGTATCGGTGAAGCATCTTATCCCATTTCACTATTTACTTTCTCACACTTCCACCCCCTTCTGCAAGAATCCTACTGTTTGTTCCTGCCATACTGTTTGATTGTCCCTTTATATCTGTCCCTGCTGTAGCCCTTGTACTCCTAGATGAGATTGTCATGGTTATTTTGATCTTTTGTGGAGATGACAAAGAGGGTAAGAGCCATAGGACACAGACAGGTTTTAGAACGTATGGAGTAGAGGACCATGATATGGTAAACGTCCAGCATGTTTATGCACAGCAACAGTAATAGTTAAGAATACAACCGTTTAAAATTGAGCTAATGAATACAATTAGACAGCACTTAGAGAATAATATCATAGCACCTTAGAAACAAATAGTTCCATGAGTATGAACTTGACCTTGAAAACCAACTCCATGAAAGAAGCACATTTGTGTCGTTGTTAGTTTGACAGTTATTCAAAAAACAAAAACATTTCACTAATAAGGATTTTCTTTGAGATCTAGCTCCGGAACATTTCAAAGAATACCAAACATGACACCTGAGTGGATTATCACGCTTTACACTGTAATTTGATGTTAGTTGCAAGACTGTGGCATACTTTACAATACTATAGTGGTCAATTTTCTCTGAACCCCAATAATTTGAACTTTGTTGATCAACTGAATTGAAATATTTCTTGGATCCAGATCCTACTTTGATGTTGGTCGATCTTAAGGCAGACGTTATTTTTGTCCAAGCATGTTGGTTTTATCCATAAAGTGAGATACAAATGTCTCAGAATTGCCACTATCCCACAATAGTACAATTTAATATGAGAATTATTTTAGTATATTCTGAATGCAGAAGTTAATCCAAATAAACTTCCAAAATCTAAGAGATGGATTCTCGGTCCATAACCCAAATCTACAGTAAAATCCATTGATAACTTTTAGGCTAATCCTCCTACCGGACCAAAAAAAGTCTCCTTGGCAGATGATCTCTGAAATTCATAAAATTTAAGTCCAATAGTCTAATATAAAATATTTTCTACATTCAAAGCAATTCTATACACACAGAAAGGAAGTTATTGGTCACTCATATTATTGATGGTATATACACACCATGAACTGAACTGAAAGATGCGCCCATGTTGCACCTGAGACAATCAAAAACCCAGGGAATAAAGTTTTCTGCAGAGGTGGAAGTAACCATGTGCACGTAGTCAAACTGCACAAGTAATTCCAGTGTTTCTAACACATGATAATCAACACTGCAACTGCAAATGCTTCTGACGCAAATGCAGCCTGAAAGCATTGTGCATCAGTTCACTCTCAAATAAACTATAAATAGACACATTTCAATGAGTTGCATCATCTAAAGTAATACCTCAAGAATTCTTCTATTATCGAATATGAACTGTGGTTAACACAAAGTTGGGGCTCAAACACATCTAGGCCGAGGGCCTTGTTAGTGTTTGCGCGGCGTTGCAATCAGCTCTGCTGGCTCAGTAGATTAAAGACTCTATAGTCTTCAGTGAAGCCACAATGAAAGAGTCTCATTAATTGAGCTGCTAATCAGTTTACTGACCTCCAGTTTACTTACCACAGCTAATCTTAATTGACATACTACAATCTGAACATCAAATAGACATATGATGTCAAAAACAAGATTAAGGGGAAAACAGAACACGATACACACCCACACATAGACGCACTAACACTAATCTTGGATGCACATGCATCGCAACTATCAAAGATATTCAAGCTCCCTCCCATAATGCTGTGGGAGTTTTAGTCTGATGGGTTTAATCAGGACTGGTTATGTTTCAGTCTCTAAGCAATGACTGGCTGAGCATTTTTAAGGCTTCCTCACTTTTTCAGAGCTTTAAGTAAACCCATCGATATTTGTCTGTATTTCACAAGCGGCGGATCACATTATCAGGCAGGACCAAAGATTACAGCTCCACAACCTGCCTCTCTTATTTCCTGTCTCTCTTTTCTTTTCTTTTCTTTTTTTACCTCCATTGTGTTAAAAAAAAACAAGAAGGGAATTTTCAGTACAGAGAAGTAGAAGGTATGTAAATGAAGCCAGGTACATGTCTCAGAAACAGTTAGGACAAACAGACAAAAACACTTGGACTTGTATGAAGAGAGGCGTGTACTAAATATAAAATATGAGCTTGAAAGAATGGGCGAACAGCAGATACCAATACATCCAAGATAAAGCCTGAGTGACAGCATTGAAAGAAATTAATCTGAACCTGGGAAATGATTGGTCCATTACTGTCAGATGTGAAATGATCATTAGCAGGTGCATTACAGCTGACAAAATACGTCCAAGGATGGCATAAGCAAAACATTGCATTACATTAGGAGCACGGATAGAGAGAAATAACATGAAGAGAAACGAGAGTGTTACAGGAGTAGAGATAAAGTGAGAGGGGTGAAGAAGGAGAGTGGCAAAGTTGGTGGTACTCACTCCAAAGCTGACGATCTTGACTGGCATGCCTGTTGGCCCTCCACTCTCTCTTCCTTATGTTTTCTGTTTCTCTCAAACACACAGCGGCCTTTCGAATGCCCTCTACAAGTGCCGTGCAGGGCCGGCAGACCCCTGTCCAACGTACGCCTAACACACACACTCATGCTTGGACACACAAGCACACACTTGAGTAAGCATGGTGGGTGGAGAGACTCTGGAGGGCGGGGGTTCAGGGGATGGGGGCCCAGGGGTTTATCTCTAGAGGAATGCTGCATGTATCGCTAGACACACATTTCACAAACATCTAAAAACAAATGTGTCTCCCACGGCTTCACCGTGGCTTTATTTTTTTATTTATTCTTTATTTATTCCTTTTACATTTTGTAAACTCATTAATTCTTTGCTTCAAGCTCCTTTTAATTTTTTCCTCTTCTTCTCCATCTTTTTCTGAACATTTGCTCTGATCTCCAACTTTTCCTCTTCACCTTTTAAGTTTTGTTGCACCCCAACCCTTAACTTCTTTTCCTTTTCCCTCGTCCCTTCTTCCCCACACCTCTCTCTGCCTGTATGTTTTCTGACAGCCAAACAATCTTTTTTCTTCACGGATTGGGCACTACCAGAGTAATATAAAGTTATTGTGGAGAATGGATGTGCTTTTTTCCAGAGTGGGTCTGTTTCAGTCTGTGAGGTGACTTACAGTGACAAAGCGCATGGAGGGAGTGGGGGGTGTTGCCACCGCACTGTGACAATAGGCTAGACGCACGGGGAGGAGGAAGCACGGAGGGGCCAGCCTCTAAAAAGGCCCTGCCTCTTTTAATAAAGCGTCCATCATTCCTCGCTTGAAAAGGCCTCCTTTTCTTTATCTCTCCCCTCCTCTCCCTCTCCTGGCTGAATGCTGGGAAAAGCACATTGCTGCCAAAACCATGCAGAGAGATAAATGCTTGTAGGAGACCTGAAGGAGGGGGCAATATAGAAAGACGGCTATGCACTGCTCAGTGCCACTGGACCGTGACCTGGGCAAAAACATCACATGTGATTTCTCCTCAGTATTAGGTTTGGACAGTGGTGGGAGTTCCGCTGCAAAAGAATGTGGGACAGAGGACAAAAGACAGTAATGTCCATGAAGACATGACAAATTATCCTGTGGTCGTCTTTGAATAACTGCAACTCTTCTCTTTTTCTCTGGCTGAGCCTACTTGTGAGGAGAGGAATAACTTCATAGGTCATATTTGATAAAACTGTCACCTTCTTAAGGTGGGACAGGATCAATTGAATGATGCGGGTTTCTCATGAAATGTTTAACAAATACCATAGAACACAGTTACCCATCCACCCAAAAAATGTATTTGGTTTATTAATATCTTATATTGTTTGAACTTCACCTTGCAGTGAACTATAGTGAAGTTATTCCTCTGCGCTGTAAAGTCCACCTAAAGTTGTATGTTCAGACATTAATTTTGAACTTAACATCCGTAGTGCAACAAATACTCAGAGCAAGTGTGATGTGGAAATTTGGAACTTCTAGATCTGTGGTCCCAAACTGCTAGGATGCGGACTGGCACTGGGCCGCAAAGCATTTGCTACTGGGCTGCAGCCCAAGATGCAGTATGATTCAGAGAAGAAAAAAAAAAGTGTCACTTCAGGAGAAAACAATGGGGTCAGCCTGTATGTTTTTTCTGTCAACAAACTTAGAGCCTTACTTCCCTACCGCAGATGACACAATAGGTGCCAAAATGGTGTCGGTGCGGGAAGAAGATCAACTCATATAAATTAAGTTGAGATGAATAATACATTTCCGCGAAGCAGGTTTTCTGCAATTAATGTAACCAAAACTAAGTTAAGCAACTGCCTGGACATACCGGACATACTGGACCCCCTTATTGCTAGTAAAGCAAAGAACTCTCACTGCCTCACACAGTAAGGTCGGCAAGGTTGCAGGTCATTATAAAGCATATGTCAAACTCTGGTTTGTGATTTAGGTTTAGGACAGTGGTGCCTTCAACACCCCATTTGAAATCCCTCTTGTTTGCAGGATAAACGACTACAGCTGTCCATGTTTACTGCTTGTCTAGGTCCTGATGTCTTTGAGATCAGAGACTAGAGTGGAAAGTGTAGTGGACAAATCCACATAAATGATCAATATCTGTCACCCGTCTTTCTCCCACCTGTCACGCATTGTTGTCCTCTATTACCTCAGCCTTTCCTTCTAACAACCAGCCCGATGAAAAGAAAGAGAATTCTGAATTCTTATCCCTTTCATTTCAGAATTCAAGAGGAAGAAAAATGGTTCTGCCATAACCCGATTAGCAGTACTTCGAGATGCTCCAATGAACCACATAAATTAAAGATATGAAGCACCCAATTCCGTTGGAAGAAGCCAATATGATGTTTGTGTCTTTGACGGAAAGCTATGGAAGGAAAACATGAAACATTTTATGCATAACATGGATCTCACTGCCAGTTTAAAGCGAGGGACCAGAGACATATGCAGTACACATTGTAGCCTAGATAAATATATGTAAATATAGAGAAAAAAACACATTTCCATGTAACTCAAATCGTCTGTTACTATTCCCGTGCCTGACTAGGATAATATTTATTCAAATAAAATAAAGTGTATGTAAATAGTGTGTGAGTCTTTATTGTTTCAGTTTGACATAATGGCCCTCTAGTGGCAGCTTGATGCTCCTCAGTATCAGTCTGCAGCAGTGGCAAAAGTGTATAGGCTGGGTTGGGCTGAATACTACTGCCCTGGAAGAAAACTCGCACACATAAATACACACACAAGAAAAACTTCCATTTCCTGCGTGCTTTAGCTCCTCGCCAGCAAAAATAAAGCATTGTTGGCACCTAAAATGTTACATATTGGCTCTCAAGTGCACATACTGTCATACACACAGTATAAAAATGCCTCAACAATGTGCCAGACTGACCTGTGGAGGACAAAAACAGGGAGTCAGAAACTCGGATGAGCAGAGTGATCAGAAAAAATGAAGGTAATACTGAAGAATGACAGCGGTGATATGTCAGCACACGGCAAGGCTCTCATTAATCTTCACGAGTGGAGAGGCAGCCATGGGGAAATACAAAGTGAAGATGTGCAGGAGGAGAGAGAAAGGGCATCAATTGGACGAACTCTGCCTCCATTTCTTTCTCAATTTCTCCTGAGCATTCTGTGCATTCGCTGATTACATAGATTCCATAATTAGAATCACAGGCTTAAAACCCTACGTCACAACTGGACCTGAGTCAGCATCAGACAAGTTCTGAGCAGCCAGATCATAATTCAATCAGTCTGGTTAATAGACACAGCGCTGAAGTGACCCAGGTTTCCAAACTCTATTTAGACCAAATGTACTGCTCTGAAACTATGAGTAACAAACTCCACGAGCCAATGTCCAAACGACCCTGTTAAAGTGGGACTTAAGGCCATACTTCTGAGATACCAATAAAATTGATCTCGGTCCTGTGAGGATAATCTGTTAATCAATCAATTTGGGACAAGCCTGAGACATTTTATTACTGAAATATAAGCACGTCTAAAAATTACAATACTAACCCCAAAATATACATTTCAAACAGTAAACCTCTCAATTAAGTATAGTCACTGGTTAATCAGTTGTCCTTCCATTGACAACATTGGTAAGTACTAACAACTACAGATTGGGAACATTCAACAGGGTGTTTTGGATATGCTCTGATCCTGTCGTCTAGCAATCACAATTTGGCCCTTGTCGCCCAGATCCTTACACTTGTCCATTTATCCTGCTTCCAACACATGAACTTCCAGAACTAAATGTTAATCTGCTGCCTAAAATACCAATGTAACAACACAATCAATGTAATTTGATCTTCGTCTGTCAGTGGATATAATGTTACTGCTGATCAGTGGATAATAATGAAGAGCTCCGTGTATTATTCCATGAGATGATGGCTGTAATTAGGCCTGTCACAACTATTAGTTTTTTCACAAATATTTGAGTTCATCACAATTATTTAAAAAATTGTAGGATTTGCCTCGATTTAACTGTAGTAAACAACTAAATGAAAGAGAATTGTCATATTTCATCTCAATTTCAATGTAATTTTCCACACTGCAGTTTGCCAATGATATAGAAGAGCCGGATATCACTTAGGCGGTGATTTGCAAGACTTACAAGGTTGGGAATTAGAAGCCAAAGGATGGCCAATTGTTAATCGTCATTATTTGGATAACAATTATAGCTGAAGTGTTATCATTGTTGTTACATTACTGGTTATAGTTTTTTGAATATATAACAAAAAAACTGTTATTATCCTAACAATAATTAATTTGATATATCATCATCATTATCAACCAAACATATAACAATAAATAATAATATCCATTATAATATGATTGTTATTTTTATTGCTTGAGTCTACTTGTCTGCCAGTCATTCTCTGAACATGAAATGTATTCTACAACCTCTGCCTGTTATGAATATGGTATGATATCACAATTAAAAAAAACAACCAAATTTTAGGAAAATAGAAATTGATATTTGACCATAAATTCCAACTTAGTTTGATGCTGCTGTTCATCAGACAAGAATGCAGAGGAGGGAAAAAACATGTTAAAGGACGTCATTGAGTGACAATAAAGAGAAAATCCGCCTCAATGAATGTCCAGTATGAGCACTTACAGAAAATAAATAAATGAATGAAGTAATGTCCTCTCCATCTAGTGCTGTGATGAACTTGAAATAAATTATAGAAATAATTTCACTTTCAGACTTTTATTTTAACATACCTGCAGGCGAAGCTCTGCATCTCTGTCTATCACGCCCTCTGCCTCGCGCGCAAGCTCGCTGTCTCTCTCGCGCGCCCGCCCTCTCTCTCTATCGGAGCAGACGAGTGGCGCGCGGTTCAAATTTTATTGACCACCACGCAATGCCCCCAGCTGATGGTGCCCCCCTCGACCATGATACCGTAAGACAGTGCATAGTCTAAGAATAGAAAGGGGCGGGCCTGCCAGTAAGATATGCTGTAGGTTATATATATATTATACTGTATTCAGAGAACAAGGTCTTAAATTTGTTTATATTTCACATTGCAGTATGATATTTGCACGTAGAAAAGGCATAGCTGCATTTAATAAACAAAACGTTTTCTATGGGAAGAAGAAACAGACCCCTGAACACCAGAATAAAATAAGAGCTCAGTTTTGCTGAGTCAGAATCTGATTTTCCTCTCAATCCCATCGCCTCTGTTGCACACCTTCCATCATTCTGTCATCAACCTTCGAGCAGTAAAGTGGCTGCCTGCAGCCAGGAGAGACCTGTACAGACTTAAATTTATGGACGACTTCTCTTCTTCATCTCATACTTAACTGTATTGAATCTTCAAACAAAAGTAAATAAGAAAATCGATGCAACCCAGGTAAGTTTGCCTGAAGAGTTTAACCTTAAATGGTCTGAAAAGCAAAGTTCATGCACACTAGCCATCCGATGCGTTTGCACTTAAGCAGTTGTGGATAGAAGAGTGGAACTAAAACTCAACAACTGTAATGTCAGAGACTGATCTCCAGTTACTAGAGGTGTAAAGTTCTTGCGGCAAACGGTGGCACAAATACCTCCGAAGTTCAGGGATTGGGTACATTTTTCATGTTGTTGATTTATAGGAATTGGATAACCTTTTAACCATTTTAAATACAATTATCATTTAAAACATGCATATTTGTTTTTAGTCAGGTTGCCTTTTAATGTTAAATTTTGTTTGAAGATATGACTGCATACAAAGATGGGAGAAACCAGCAATAGTCTCATAGCTTTTCTACAGCACTGCTCAAATAATTTCACAGTTTGTTCTCTCAAAAAAAAGTCCGGATTAGCAATCCTGTCAAGTCACTAACAGTGTCCCACAGGCCTCTGTCCTGGGTCCCCTACCATTTATAATGTGCTCTCTGCCTCTTGGCCACATATTCAGTAAAAAATAGTATCCACTTCTATTGCAACTTGTATGACACCCAGCGAAACATGTCTATCAAGTCCCACTCCTGACCTTTAGCACCTTGCAGCCGTGCTGCCCCTGACATCCAGAACTCCCTCCAAAACAAGTATTATGTCTTATTGACTTTCTTCATAACTTTGAAACCTGCTTTAGACACAACTCTTCAAACTGACCTGTTTACTCTGATTGTAAGACCATTATTTGTTTGCCTTTTATTTATTTTGCTACCTTTTCTGTTATTTGTGTTATTATAATTATTTTAATTAGTGTATCTACACTGCTGCTTTCCACCACAGGGGATACACTCATTTGCACTAGTTAATATATGCCTCTTCAGGGTGCAGATGCTTCCTGGCAAATATTAGATTGCTTTCTTACAAAGTATAAAATATAGGTAATTAAGTTGCTCACATCAGTTAAGGCAAGGATAAATTATACAACTGCCATCAATTACCCCCCACACATACACGGACACACACATTACCAAAGGTATCAACACCTCAATGACCTTATCTGCATACAGACCCCCACGGACGCACCCACACACAAACACACACCCACGCACACACACGCATGCACACACACCTACAATGCAGTACGTGTAGGTGCATGACACATTTGTTCGTTCACATTTAGCACACCTTTGCAGATTACCAGTAACCTTCCATATGCAGGCATAAAGTTCAGGCAGTGGTATACTCAAACTGAATAAGGCCATGCAGTTCATCACCCGAGCAGGTAGGTTAATTATCCTTTCATAAAACAATATTCCCCTAATGTAAATCATGAAAATACAATAACACATCAAATAAATACTAAAGCTTGTACATTTTGTTACAGTCTTTTAAGCAGAATACTTTTAAACAAAACCAGTAATGTATAACCAATTCTCTCTGATACATTACCAAAGCGGGATTATAAAGTTAATCTACTGTTCATAATAAGGATATGAACAACCATTGATTCACGTATAATGAATAGAAATACAGTTAATGCCATATCCAATTGTATTTACATGCCCTGTAGGTTGTCTTCATGAGACAAGAAAAAACTTGATATGACCTTTGAAATGACAAAGTTATTGAGCTATAGTTAAATGGTTTTCTTGCTGAGATAGTTAATAAAATGTAGCAGTAGGCCTAAAATATTTTTATTTTTCAAGAGGTTATAATTAGTCTGTACGCTAGTGAAAACACATACCATCAAATTATACTGTATAATATTACAAGACCAGGTAGCTAAATATTTTATTTTCTGTTCTGGGCTATGTGGAATAACCAGCTGTACGAGTCTGTCTGTAAAAAGAAGAGCAGATCGGCAGTTTTTTTTATTCCAACTCGACCCAATGACGGAAGTTTGCACATTTAAGAAACTTTTTTTTCTTATTCCTAAATCTTCCACACTTTCCGACCAAAACGTCATTTAGAGTATACTTGCACCTATACCATGCACTAGGCACATTCACCTAAAAGGCATGCACATGCACGCATGCCTGCAAATCCATTGTCCATTGTCGCTCTATTTATCAATCTTTTTTTTCAAGAAAGAATTCACCCAAAAACTTATTATAATAAAGTAGTCTATGTTTTGAGTAGTGAAAGAAACCACAGAGCCATGTAATGGGTCAAGTAAGAAAAAAGAGAAAAGGGACATAAGTCATAAAGTAGATGACTTGAAAACCCAAAGTTTGAGTAAAATCCACTCCAATGGATATTAGATAAAGATCGAATGGATCATACGTTGGTTAATAAGGTAGGGGTAAAGACGGTCACAAGGGAAAATAAATACAAATGTTAAATTTGAAAGTTTGAAAACAAGTGAAATAGCCTAGATCCGTTTTTAATCCGTAAAAAGTTAACCATTGAGTACGATGTTCAACACATCGTCTGAGTTTTTCATATTCATATTTCATGATTCAGTGTTCCATTTATTACTAAAACAACACATTTTTTCAAATTTCAACCTTGTAATAATTTTTTTATGAGAAACTTTGTAGAATATGTCTTTAAGGGATTTTCCATCCAGTGTGGTGAAGCTTGTTCTCTACGTGTGATCTGTATTTATTTATTTATAGTCAGAATAATTAAACATTTTATTTCTAAGTCAGATTGTTCCCCCCTTAACCAACCCACCCCACACACACACACAAAATCACGGTTTTATGGGTTAGGAAAAATGGGAGAGTTCTACTCTCCGGTCCTCTTCAATGGGGTTGGTATCTGGCCCACTCTGACATTATTACACGACTTCAGCATATTTTTACATGGTAGTAAAACCCCCTCGACATTTAATCAGAATTCTGTGACGCTGGAATAAGTAGCCCTGGGAAAAATTAGATGTTACAATTTTTGAATATGCCATCGCCTTTCAGATGTAAATTAAACTCTGCTCCCCTAGCCGAAACAAATTATAGCCAACTGCTGGTGGCTGGACAAGAATGGGCTTCCTAATGTAGTCAGCATCTGAAGCGAGCTGGGGAGCAGCTGGAAAAGAGAAACTGAGACGGGGGAGAATTTATGTGACAGTGCAGAGTGTGACAGTTTGCTTTATTTTCATATTGAGTCTGCCATGCAGCCGTACTGTGACGAATGGGGCTTGGCTCCCTGAGCATCTGCTTCCAAGGACTCACTGAGGGGTAATTAAAGCTGTGGGATGATAAGGGATATTCTCCAGGCCCAATAGGGTGGCAAAGGGGACAAGGCCTTAACACAGACCTCGGACATCACATAGTTTTAATAAGAGGAGAAGGTGGGATGGGGAGTTTTAATCAAGCGTTGGATTTTAGTGTAAATTAAATCAGCCCTCAGGGAAAGTGGTTTGTGAGAGCACTCTGAAGATGGCCGAGAGCCCCAAAGCAGCTGATAAACCTGCAGGACTTGAAATGCAACATTACTTCTTTGATCTTATCTTTCTTCTTGCCGGCATTAGTTATGATAAAATTGTACAAAACAAAGAAAATTTACTAAAACTAGACAGTCAACCCTCAAGTCAGTCAAATGTATTTGAAAATGAAAAAGCTGAAATATTGTCAGAGACTAGGCATTATATTATTCAGACATCCCATCTTATTCACCTGGATAAAACATTTCCCTTTCCAAAGGTTCATCTCAATCACTAGATTGAGATGAATTTGCAGTTTTTTGCGTAGATCGTAATCAAGTTACAGGTAATCTGTGTACTTAAATTTTGCACACTTAACCCTTTGGATTTTATCATCAAGCGTGATCCTTGACCCTAACCCTAAACCTACATGGTTTTTGGTTCTGTATACTAATGCATTATGTTAAAGTGAAGAATTAGCTTATATGTCATACAGGGGATGACGTAGTACAACAAAAAACCAAACAAAACATTGCCCTCACCTGATGTGAACGTAGGCCGCTGTCAGTAAAGGCTTTACTGGCAAAGAAAGACAAATACTTAGGTGGACTCCACGTATACGTTGCCCTGATATGTTTGCATATCATAACTTAGTTTGGAGAGAACAATGTTCTTTCACAGATTGAACAGATGGTTGGATCTACAAAATGCAGTTTAAAAATTGTAATAGACTGAAGTATTAAATTAAGAGGGAGACATTAGACTGTGACAGTACTATAGGTAGCTGAGTTCAGAAAGATCACTATTAAACACTAGCTGAGGGAACAGAAATCCAAAGCAAGGATTTGGTTTATGCTGCTCGGGGGATTACGGGGGATTCGCCTATTACAGGTATCTATCTCAGCCTCTGGAACACCTAAGGTCCTCATGCATGCCTGTGCTCCCACCTACTCCTCCTGTGTCCACTGCACCATTTAGTATCGACTATTAATTCACCTAATTTTAATCCTATACGTAATTTGGAAACCATCGGTCGGTTTAAAATGCATTGGAAGTTTTGGAAAGACGTTAGATAATAAACTAGGTGTTAACTCCCAATTGAGTCTGGAGTTACAACGGGATTGTGTAAACATTCTGATTTATCCAGTAGCCCTCTACGTGTTACCTTCATTTAAATGTTTTAAATTTGTTAACCCCTTCTTTCTTAGCAATTTGTTTCTATATCGCTGCACTTCCAAATCATTTAATATGTCAGATGAAAATGCAGATTGTTTGGGTGCAATATTGAGATCTGAAGAGTAGATTAAGGAATTTGACATGAGAGCTAGGTGCAGCTGGGTTTGAGGGGAAACCGTCATTGCTAAGATTCGCCTGGAACAAGTTTCCCAGTGGCCTTATTGCACTTAGATAATCTCTCCTCCGCTGAGAGGGGATAGATCCAAGATCATCTATATCATTAAAACCGTGCAACAAAACGTTTGGCAAACCTATCCCTGACTGGTCAAATAGATAAAACCGGAAACGACACAGGCACAGCACGTGACAAACACTGACAGAGGAAATGCACTACAGCCACAGACAAAACACAAACTGAGACACAGAAGGACATTGAAATCACATCTACGACTGATACACAGACTGAAGCCATGCCCAGGCAAAACAAAGCATGCACAAAAACACACTGATTGTACTGACAGAGAGAGTGATCCCCAAAACACACACTATTCATTCCAAACATCCTGTGTCTCGTTCTCGCACACCCACACCTTCATTTTGCTGTTAATTACGAACACAGTGGTAAAGTTGACACAAGCATATTTTATAAATCTGAAGAACCCACAGGAAAAATACCGGAGAGGTTGTCTATTATCACTACAATGAGCCTGTGTTGTGTAAAGAACTTTGTGTTGTAGACAACTTAAAACTTGAAAATATATCAAATCTATATTTTGCCCGTGGACTCTTTGTAATATGCTCTGCTTGAGAACACTTATTTCAGAGATATCACAGACATTGATATCGAGGTTTATAACTATACAAATACATATTCATATGTATATATATATATATATATATATATATATATATATATATATATATATATATATATATATTTGTAAAACGTGAAACTAAAACAAAAAGAAGGCAAAAGAAGAAAACCAAACAAATAAAAAATCAGCGAGTTAGTATAATACATCAAGCAAGGACAGGAACAAAGAAAAAGCTCCAGACGGATCCCACGACACCTCACTGAATAAGCTCACAGCACAACAGCAACACTAATGTCAAAGGAACCAGAACTACAATACCATAATCAATACATAAAAAAACAAGAGAGATAAAGATAAAAACAACAACAACAACAACAGAGCAACAATACTGACACACACTTCAGATGACAGGTACAAGATGGTCATAAATACAGAGTAAAGACATATAGATATATTGAAGTAGGAAAAGCCAGATATACGTGTTGCAGATATTTACTTCATCATCATAGTGCCATACTCCTTGGCCATCCGGCATCTCAGTGCTCACACTACTGTCCTGATCGATTAGCCAGCGATGCACGGCGTGGGCCTAAAAGAACATACGAAATAAAGACAGAGTCCAGTTAATTACAACAGTGAGAGGCGGAGAGATGGAAAGAAAGGAGAGAAGAAAGTAAAGGGGGGGAGGGAGTTTTAAAAAGGAACAGGTGAACATAATATTAAGAGATAGAAAGAAAACGAGGAGGGGAAGGAAGGATGAGAGAAGGAAGAGGACCCCCCACCCTCCCTAAGACAAAATATATAAATATACTGTATATCCCTGGGGGAAACAGGTCAGGTTAGGATGAGTGCTATGGCAATGAAAGTAAAATGTGGCAGAACGTCACAATACAGTGATAAGCGCACGACAATGTACTATGGTTCGTGAATAAGAGATGGATCAGCTGTGTCGCTGTGGAGAGCTGTAACCTACTCGCAGGAGGTGGTCGGGACTCTTTTCTGACACGCCTGTCATCGTGGCATCTGGACGCAAAAGGTGTACTTACCTTGATTTCACAAAGTTATATGTACAACCACATATGTGCTGTACGAAACACCACCAAAAATGTTTTTAACACATTAAAGAGAGAAAAGTATGCACAACAAGCCAAAGTCTGGCCTCTGACTGAAATACGTAGTAAGACAGTGTGCAAAAATGATATTACACAATTTCTTTCTGTATCCAGACAACCAGCAGTTAATACGTATAAATTATATTCAATAGTGAAAAGCAGAGCAGTGGAAAAAAATTATTCATACAAAAGTGGCCAAAAAACATGTTTTGCTTCAGACATCAAACCTATTGAAAGTCTCTCCGTTGAGGTTTATGTCAAACACATACTGTGGCAGTTCTTCATACGCATATAGAAACAGCAAACTCCATCAATTACCTCTGACTGTTGTTGTGTCAGCATAGAAACAACAAACCAGCACAGCTCTTTTTGCGATGCTCACTACCTCTGTGTGCCAGAAATACTTGTCAAGATTTGCAATGGGGTGAAATAGCAGTTCTGCAGGGATTAATTTTCCTGTCATGGCTCCTGTGTTTTTTTAGACGCATTCATGTTAACTGTTATTCTTTGACAAAATAATGTTTTATAGTGAACAGTCATTCAACACACAAAATGTAGATTGGCGACGAATATGAGGAGAGACAGTGAGGATATGCATATGTGTGCAGGCATAGAGCAATAGACACACACACACTCATTAATGCGAGAAGGTAGATGCCTATCAGAGGGGTAGGGACAGGCAGCGCTTGTGATGCCTCCTCTTACCGCACACACTAGGGCCAGTTCCATTGTTGTCAGTATAGGTCCCAATAATACAACAATAGAAGCAGTCATAGTTTTGTCAAGAATTAAAAGCGACGAAGAGAGAGTCAATGACAAAATTTCTTTTTGGTGAGTTGCAGATATGGTCCTTTGAACCTGAGCCTTTAAGCCAAAGCTAATTATGAAATGCAGCGTTAGTGAAGGTGGAGCCATCAAGACTTTTCCATAAAGAAAACAGGAGACATTATTTCATTTCAAATACCAACCCTATTAATCTCCACTTTAATGCATGCTCAGTCTTAGAATCGCCACCACCAGTGTCCAGACTCCAAGGGGGATATACCTCGCTGTTGCTCAGAGCAGATACAGTTAAATCACAATTTCCTTAAGTCTGAGCACCAAAGACTTTCTGAAAGACATCGTTTATTTTCAGACTGAAATTAATTCAATGGCATCATCATCATTTTAAGTAAAATTGAATTCTCAGAAAAACCTTTAAAGTGGGTGAGGAAGAGACTTGCCCTCTTCCTTCAGGATTTTTCTCAACTTTATATGCTTGTGGGGATATTTGTAAGGACAGAAATACTAGCAAAATACAAACTCACACACACAGACACACACAAAGTGCGAGCAGAACCGTCTGAGTCAGTTAGTGCGTGTCCCAAGACAGATGCATTTGCTGGTAAACACAACACAGACGTGGAGGACAATACCCAGAAAAAGATGGAGTCCTCTCAAGGGTGCAGTGAATCAGAAGGTGACAGTAGAGGCCAGAGCCAACCAAAAATAGAATTAGCAGAAGAGGGCAACTGCATTGCGAAGCCAGAAAGAACTGACATTACATTTTTTGGAACTTTCGAAGCATACAAGCGCCTGACTTTCATATAAGCAATGACTCGGTAACACTGTGCATAGCATGGTGTATGAGTGAGTGTTTTTGTGTGTGTGTGTGTATGTGTGTGGGTTTATGTATGGATACATATATGCGGAGCACAGGGACGTGACATGCAGAGTTAGCGGTGAGTTTCAAAGCGTGTCAGCTTTAAGAATAATTGGATTAGTTAGTAGACGTCTAGTGATGACAGAGAGGGACGGGTGGAAGACTGGAGGAAAAAGAATAGGGGGGGGGCAGAGTGAGGCAGAGCAGGAGAGAGGTGATGATAAGAGTAACAGGCCATTTCCTCCTGAGCCTCTGGGAGCCTCTGGGCAACGAGCAAACACACAGAGGGAACTCAAACCATTATACTGTAGATCAGAGGGATAAAGGGATAACACTCGGTAGTCTCTAGACACCTAGCTGGCAACATCTTTGCATTTGGGTTTACTTTAAATCAAACTACAAAACAAGCAAAACACAACCAGTATGAGCAATGTAGAGCAGAAAAGTAAAAGGACTTTGTTTGCTTTATAGATGGAGAGCTGAGCGGAGATGAGAAAAGGGTGCAAGCCAGGATTAAGGATCATATTGAATAAAGAGTAGTGAAAGAGTAGTTTGAGTGTGAGAGATGTAAGTCTGGCCAAAGAATAATCCATTGATGAAGAGGCACTTATGAAATGGGTCATTACAAGTAGTAGGTTGACACAGATGACCTCAGCTGATGAAAGTCATAAAATTAACGTTCTATGAGGATAATAAGATGTATTTCTATTGGATAAAACTGCAGAATATGTACAGATGCATTAAAGATACATTAAAAGCCATTTCTTTTACCCACTCCGATTGTTTTTGCATTAAAGTCATTGCATTAAAGCTTTCTGTGCATTATTATTATTATTATTAATACCATTATCCGGGAAAATCATCCACAAAAAGTATCACATATAAATATATTAGGCATGTAAACAAATGTTGATATATATGTTGAGTCTACAAGTCAACATCCCTTCCTCTAGATTGGATGTGTCAAACTGAAGGCCAGCGGGCCACAATTTTATCCGGCCACTAAACAATACATTATTTCAATATTAACATGCCTGCTGGTACAGCAGTTAATGTAGCACCAAAGATAATACAAAATCCAGAATGCACTGCGATAGGCCCCACATCAATCAAGTATGCCAGCGCTCCTCCCTGCTCCTCTGTTGGCTGATATCAATGTTATACCAGTCATTTTAAACTTTAAGCTAATCCTTAAAAATAGGCCAGGACGGGATATGATGGATGAGAAAAAAAATGTAAAACAGTAAATAATAAGCATATTAGTTAGTCACAAAAGCATATTAGTAAAAGAACTATGTCTCTACATCCATCTAGTCTTCGGAGATCCATCTGCCTCATCATTCATCAGCCTCAACAGAGTCATCAGCCACCAACACCAGTATCCACAATCCAAAGGGGCAATAAAGTAGCAGCAGGACTTTGGCAGCAGGACTTTTGGTGGGAACTTTCAGGGTGGGGACCTTTCGATCACAATCTGCCTGAAGACTCTGAGCAGCAAAGATTTTCTAATAGACTCATTATCACACATCTGCTGTTGTAATAAATTATTCATCTTTCGACATCTTGTGTCTCTGATAACTGAAATATCCTGTGAAAATAAGGGCTGACTGGCAAACCAGTCAAGATGGCTCCATTTACTATTAAGTACGCAAGAGTTGAGTTGGTTTCCATTTTAGATACGTTTTTCCATTAGTTGAACTCAATAAAAGTGCAGTGTGGAAAATTTGGCCAGTAACAAAATCAGCATAAATAAATTTTTAGGAAGCTGAGATAGATTTCATCGGAGTAAGTCTTCTCTAGGGAGAGATCGGTTCTCTGCTGCTCAGTGTACCTGGTTTCTCCAGAATAACATTCCTCTGAGAATGGTGTGGACATAAGGGTTATAATATAAATATGACCATAGCATTAAGAACCAAGCAACTATCCTCAAAACACCTACCCATTGGTCCAGTTTGTTTTAATCAATTCATCTTACCCTCATCTTCAAGTTCAGGATATACATCAAGTCATCAAGAGTTCTGAAGCTATGAGTCCAACCAGACTGTCTTGTCCTTGTGAAATGCTGACACAGTATCTAAACTATGTGAACCCTTAGTAAATTATTCAACATCAAGTGGAATGAAAACAAGACAGCGTCACCACTGAGGTGCTGAACAGTAAAGAGCTGATCTCAGAATTCAATAAGGAATCCGATTTATCTGGTTAGCAGTCCTGATTTCAATGTGCTTTGACTAAAGATATAATTAGGGAGATTTCCCTAGTGGGATATAGAAGAGAAAAGGAGCGTAAACAGTATATTAGCTAAACAGGAGGCTGTTTAGTGTTTGAAATATTAGGTACTACTGTTGATTTCTGTCCTTCGACATCTAAATTTGAGAAGCACTAACGTGACCGTTTTGTCAACATCTGTTCGATTTGAGTCAGAAGCTTTCTGAATCAAAAGGACCAGTTTTGTATTTTCAACTTTTGTTTTTAAATCTATTGTCCAACAGTGTCTTCTAAAAGCGCGAACAAATCTCTGCCGAGGCAGTTCAGTTTCCGCCATTATTATATTCTGATATCATTGAGTTGATTCCTATGCTGCAAACTTGGACCGAATCAGACAAATTAATAGAAATTTATGCCCGAAAAACTGTTTTAAAAAATAAGCTCCGCCTTAGTGAGTAAAATATGAACCTTTATAGTTTAATTTAGGTTCATATGATATTGAGATAAATCTTTCCGGTTGAATAATATGTATAAGATTTGTATTAATTCAGCCCAATGGTTAAGAAGTTATGTCCGGAAAGTAGCGTATTTGTAGAAAACTTCACATAATGAGTTAAATATGAACTTCTAAAGTAAAATATTATATTTACATGATACAGCTCTTCATGTCGATTCATATGCACCAACCACTCAAACCGCCTCCTCCTCCCCTGGACTAAGCTCAGCACCATGGGTTATGGGGCCTTGTGTTCTGCTGCCCCTCATCTGTGGAATGCCGTCCCTGACCATCTGAGGGCTCCACAGACGACTGAGACTTTTAGAAAAGAACTTAAAATTTTCCTTTTTAGCAGAACCGCAAATAACTTTTAATTAACATTGCTGCTTTTTTGGTCATATTTTTATATTATTATTATTATTTTATGTTTTTATTGATGTCTTTATCTGCTTTTACCTTGTAGCACTTTGAACTTTGATCCAAATGTAAAGTGCATTATAAATGAAATGTATTATTATTATTATTAAATAGGGATAAAAACGGACCAATACTTGGGGTAAGGCTCCACCTATAGCAGAAAGTTATGTCTTAGAAACTGTGTTTTTAGTAAAAAGTTCCCCCTTAGTGGTTTAAATATTAACTATTAGAGTAAAACATAATGTAGATTAGATATATTTCCTCAAGTCAATTCATATGCACCAAATTTGGACTTAATTTGACCTATGGTTGAGAAATTAAGTATGGTTAAGAAAAACAAATCTGTCATTAGAGATTAATCCAACATCTCTTTGAATTGGATCCACCCAGGTAACGTTGCTTTTTAACCAGCTGAAGGGTCTTAGGTGCACCATGATGTCACAACAGATTATGTCGGGCATTCAGATTCCATTGAGTGGAATAATAAAGAGTTCCTGCTATTTTGTTCACCATGATTTGCCTTTCCTGGTACCACCATCTGCTTTGAGCTTGTATCGGTCAGAGGTTATTAAAGCGGGAAGATAAACATCCAAACTTTCATGTTCTTTTCCGTGGACAGACAATACTGCATCACCCTTTTTGTCTTCTTCAGATATTTGGAGAAATGCGAAGGTGGCAGGAGTTGTAATCTGATACAATAAAATAACTTTAACCGCTATATGTAATGTAAACATTAATAGGGCTGAAAAATCTGTAAAAGCTGTTGGTTTTACTATTATCGACTCATTTTTCCTTGTTTCTTTAAAACTGGAAAATTCATAAAAACAAAAAATGTACAGTTGGATGTCAGAAAAATACAATTAAAGTTCCATGAGAAACTGTGTTTTCTGAAGTTGTGCTGTGACATGATACAATGAACAATGTGTTTATGTTTACTAGACAGACTTGTGACATTTGGACAGAAGCTAGAATGAAGAGACAGAAATGGACCGTATGAGGAGAAGAGGACCTTGTTTGAATTTCACTGTGTTTTATTTATGATATTAGCCCTCCCCTATCTTCTATTTTTCACGTGTTTTCATTGAAAACGGTTGCTTTTCCATTCCAAATTATTTTTATCCAACAGTTCATTACCATAATAATACACATGCATGAAGAAAGATAAACTCAAAGAGACAGCTCAGCCAAAATCCTGGATTTAAGAGGCGTGTTTTCATCTTTTTTTTCTTGTCTACTATTCTTTTATGTTTCTCTTTTCTTATCGCTCAGAGAAATGGAAAGAGACATGCCTTTTCTTTCAGCCTGTGGCTCATTATGGTGCTATTCAGGTCTGGTCTTTTGTATGGGGCCAGTCTAGAGCCGCGCACAAGCATAGCGGAGCAGCCGGTGGATTACCCAGACGTCAACAGTTCGACAGAACCACCAACCACTCCAGCAAACGCCCCAGCCAAGTTCAGCCAAAGAACCATGCCAAGACTAAACTAACAGGAACAGCTGCTGTTGCGTAAACATTGGTGTGAACAATGCTTTTAGGTTCTTTAAACCGGGGCATGGCTTTCATGACACTGGACAGAATGTACTGCTGTGCACAGACAATCAGCATGGGGTTTGCTGTCTACCCACAGAGACCCTCAAGGCTCGAAATAAATGCCATCAACATGAGAGCTCTAGAGTGATATTAATCCTTTTTTTTGTCACTGAAAAGTCTGAGGTCATTGTCAACATGACACACTGCAACTTAACATTAACATTTGACCTGCCGTTCTGCACTCAAACAATATATGTTGAAAGTATGTGTTATCAAGCTCTGTATAAGATAAAATGTCGAATGAATATTCTATACTACTACTATTATATAGATTATCACTGTGTTTGCTAATTGAATCCTTGAAATGTCAGGGAAATTATGGAATAGTCAATGTCACGGCGACAGATCCTTTGTGTTAAAGTGATAACTCCTAGATTATTTTCAAAATTTATACCCACATAGGCTTTAGTGCGAAAAAGAGGGTCCAATTTAGTTGGAATTTGGGGCATATGAATTGACTTGAGTAGGTCTATCTTGCATATATCATGTTTTACTCGAATAGTATTGTACTCACTAGAGGGAGCTTTATTATGAACAACACTATTTTACAAGCTCCCCCTAGTGAGTAAAATATGAATTATTAGGTTAATATATGACATATACTAGACCGACCTCCTTGTGTTGATTCTTATGCACCAAAAATGGAGAAAACAATGGCCCAAAATTTTTTAGAGATAAAGCTCCCTGTATTGTGGGAAATGTACAACTGACCTTCCCCAAAATCACTCGAGTTCTTCTTCTCACTTAGGACTATATGGGAGTAATATTGGAAAATGGTCAAGTAAGTACATGAAGGATCTGCGTAGGACACAGGGCCGGAGGTTGCAGCCGTGGCAGCGATGATGATTCCATGATATCCCCGACTTTCCGGGGATAAAAATAATACTGCATGTTCAGCACCAGGTCAATGAATTCAGAGCGGCATTAAGTAAGGAAGAATGCAGTGCAAGACGCCGTTCATCTAAATGTAGGAAAAAAACATAAAAGAAGAGGAATATGAGACTTACGTGACTCTATATATTATAGCACATTCATTTTCCTGCATTTGTATGTATTAAAATCACTTACATAATGTAATTTATAAAGGCATATGAGTTCATCATATCAGATTTAAGAATTCATTAAAAACTAGAACACATATACTACACAAATTTACTATACAGATTTGACTTATTCTGCTGTGGTTTATGCAGCACGTTTTTCCAAATGGTGCGCATGTGTTGTCAAATTGGTGAAGATGTTTTCTTAATAATCGCCATAATGTGAACAGGCAATTAAACCCCATACATGGCTCCTGCATTGCTTTGAAGACATCACTTGACTGCAAGTATACTTGATTAGATTTGAAGTTGGTAAATTGATTCTGGTCATAATCTGTGGAGGGATAGGGACAAACACAACGTCCAGTGAGCTGTGAGGGTTATAGACAAAGTATTATCCATCGTTGAAAAATGGAGGGACACCCAAAAGCCTACAGAGTGAGCTGTGTTTAGGAAATTAATTTACTCATGAAAAGCTTTAATCCACCACCTGTATACCTGGTGTGAAGGGTTACGCCATATGTACAGAAGTCAATGTCTGTTTGATCTATTGAAAAGATAGTAAAATATATACAATGTGATACTGAAACCTCACAAGTACACCAGCTGGCTGCATTAGCTTATCAACAGTACATACAGAGGCTACACAGGATTCAAAGAAAGATTACGATTATGCAAAATACACCAGCATTTCTGCATATTGATGTTAGTATCATGTATTGTAGAGGAGGACAAAAGACAGCATCAAGCTGTCTTGCACCACAGATGTCATACAGACATGCAGATGGAGACAACAAAAGAAGTATTATGACCGGCCGATATGTTTCATTCACCTGACCAGAAAGGACTCGCTCATCCTCCAGTTTTTGTTGACTCAACCAACAGGATGATTCTGAGGCCTACCCTGGCTTGGTTTCAGTTGGACTGATTGAAACCAAGCTCGGCATAGAACGCCAATACACACAATGTTGCTGATAAATGGTACAATTTTTGTGAGTATGCGATCGCGCTACATGTACACACAAATGTGCTGTGAAGCTACAGGAGATTTAAAGGCAAAAGCTCTGACAGAGAGAAGCAAATTTGAAATCAGTATTTAGTATTGCTATGTAATTTACTTTGTACATTTTCTTCCGCATGTGAAAACTGGATTTCACATCTCTGTGAACCCAAGTGTTTGTACTTATTACAAGAAAATAGGATTGATGTTGAGTTTGAGATGGAAGGCAACATATATTTCTTTAGCAGTCACATATGGTTGAAAGTCCTAGAAGTGATTAATGGAGGTGAAGTAAAATAATGGTTTACCATGAAAAATTCTGATACTGTAGACTCGTGTGTATCTCAAAACATAGGACATCTTTCCTTTGCTTCCTTTGCCACTGCCTTGCATTCCCATCCATCTGCAGTATTAAACAAACAGTCCCATTAATCACATGCACACGCACAAGCACACGCACTCACACAGCTGTTGAAAAGCCTTTCTCAGTGTTCATGAAGACGGCACGTTGAGTTCCTCACTGTAGCCTGTAATTCCGTAGTCAGCACAAACGGCACGTGGCTTGAATCTGTACACATGTGCAAACACCGACAGGAACTGAGACACAACCTTAAGCACCCTTAGATATGCATTTACATACAACCTTGCATTAATAAAACTCTTAACATGCTTGCACAAATTACCTGAACAGAGAGACACAAAGAGACGCATATGAAGAAGCATTCACTCAATCATAGAGAGCAAGCAAGCTGATCGCTTCTAAAAATTGAACCCTATTTGACTGTTATCATTATTCTTTCATCAACCTCAGTAGTGTGACGCATTCAGAGCATGGACAGTCAAGCTGTTTTCATAAAACTTTCCTCGTCTCCCCATCAATACCAGTCCCGCCTTACTCTCATCATACCCTATTTTCAATGTGTCCTCTGTCTTTCCTCTAATATTTCCAATTGCATCCCACGATCCCTTCCTCCTACTCTTCTCTCGCTCTTCCTTCCTGTTTATTGGGGAGCACTGATAAGCGACAACCACCACAGTGGGGAGGAGAAGAAGACATAAGAGGAGAGGAGGAAATATCACAAAGGAGAACCTTTATCTTTGGCAGAATACACCCACCGATACAGAACATGCAGTGACATACCTTACAACAGATGAACAAAGGACACAATAGACTGGTAGAGAGACCAACAGGCCAACAGAAGAGAATCTGAACAGTGCTTGTCTGATATGTGGCTGTAGTTAAAACATCTGCAGCAGATAGTAAATGTGTGACCAGCATAATTGATCAATCTACTGCCTGTTTCTTGGAGCAATGACTCTTTAGTGCATATCATAGTTTCCAAGTGTGTAATGTGATGTTCTGCTTGTTTATCCAACCAACAGTCCAAAACAAACTCATTCATGATTAACAGCAACAAATAACAGCAAATAACAAGACTGAGAATAGAATAAGAGGATCTTGGATATCTATGACTTGAAAATGACAAAAGCAAGAATCATCCAAAGCAACTGTTTCACTTTTAAACTATATTAAAATATAGTGTATAGCTTGTTGGGATAGTTGTTTTTGCCGATACATTGCTGATTAAAAACACTATAAATATACGTTGTGCTTATTGTATGGAAAATTAAGTTTGTTCAGAATAGACCCAATTGATTCTATATACACAAAAATATTTGAAATGAAGGAGGGAATTGAAATACTTAGTCACAGTGTAATAGAAATCAAATATGGTGTTGGCCCTAGATGTGAAATAGCTCTAAATGTTGCTCAATAAAAAGTAAATGGCTGACCTTGCTCTTTGGAACAGTAAACTGCAATACAAATGAAGTGCAGACAGTTTGTGAACATTGTTTTCTTTTTCTTTGTAGCATTCAATGCGTCTTTGACACCTTGTCTAGTTCAAACCTGTTCTTCAGTTCTCTTAGTCCAGACCATAGCAAAAATATTTTTTGTCCTGTTTTGGTAAACATCATACCATAAGATATAAAACACAAGGCCAATGGATAACGTCAAAAACTGGTTGGACGACTTTTACGATGCATTTATGACGTGTATTGTACGACAGAACTTGCTACCTTCTAATACAATGCTGTTAGTTGGGGTTAATGTACTCATCGACCAAATGTTAATCAGGCTGTTCACCTCTTCAATGCATCATTTTATTTTATTTTCATTTTAGAATGCTCGTGCTGCTATTTCCGTGTTGTCTAATCGCATGATTTTTAGTGTTGCACCTTGACATGACATCCAATTGTTTGGTCTTTGGTCATTCTGTTCATATTTTGGTCAGACCGCATGAGGGCGCCTTAAAGAAATGGGTCTCGGCCATGACGATGGTGCGCACAAAGGTTCCACTGGCGCTGTTAGTACCAACAGAGCAATCCTAATAGAGTTTCTATTGATCAAACCAATCTTGCATGAATGTATCCTAAAATAAAAGCTTTTTTGGGCTGTTCAAACAGTTAATCTATTCAAAGATTGTAATTCCTGTTCATTTTAGTATTAGACAGACAGTAAGTTAGGTTATAAATCTTATATATCCCCTTCCCTCAATGTCATTCAGCATCTAAATGAGCTTTCCTCTCATATTATTCAAGCAAGAAGGCACATACAGTAGGAGCTCCCCTGGCCTGTTGTTCTCACAAAGCATGTATTCCCCCTACTAATGACACACATACAAACATCCCTAAAATTGGTAAAAGCTCGCAAAAATTGGAAAAGAGCACTTGAACGTGGATTTGATGGGGGAGAGTGGCTCAAGAGGGTTGAGAAAGCTGAGAAAGTATAAGCCCGAACACATAAATCAAAGAGAGAGGAGACAAAAGGCTGAAGACAGTAAAAAAATGTCAGTGTTGTTAAAACTAGAGCGTGTGATAGAAATGGAGAGAAGAAACACAAAGGAGAGATGAGAGGAGAGAGGGAAAGGGTTTGGCTGTGATGACAGTGAACATTGTGACTGAAGCCATACATGGTGAGGGAGATCAAGAGGGAGGAAGAAAAACATAAAGCGGAGAGGGTATAAACTGTTGGCTAGACTGATGGAACATATTTATACAAGGAGGCACAGTGTGTGGGAAATACTTTCAAACATTGAAAATAAATTATCACCAGAAATAGGTAGTCATCTGATTATAAATATATTGGATCAAAGCAATAATTTAAGAGAGAGTGTCCCATTCAAGGAATAATCAGAGGGAGATTTACACCAATAGTTGTCATCACTTTAAAATCCACTACAATGTTGTAGAGATGCTGCAAAAGAAGGACATCCTATAGTATAAAAATGTTTAGTGCAATATTGCTTAATAAGAGAACACTTGGACACACAATGCTTCCAGAGTTCTGAATGTAAAGTATATAACCACCTCGCGAAATGAAGACTATAACCTGAAGCTACGCCTCTGGGAGGTGCACTGGCTTCCATTTAGAAAAAAACAGCATGAAAGAGGGCTGAATAGCCAAGAAAGGCCTACTCGCCCTGTCTGCAGATGGGGTGGTGGCTGCATGTGTATCCATCCATCTATCCATTCATCCATCCATCCCTTCATCCATCCATCTCCATCCCTGGTGTCTCCTCCTAGTTGGAAGTGTTTGGAATATTTCTAAAAGGAGGCGTCGTGGGGAAATCCTAATGCGATGCCGGCACCAGTCCAACCGGTTCCTTTCAACGCAAAGTAGAAGTGCCTTAAAGCCGAGCTCACTTTGAATGTCCCAGCTCCTCACCCAATCTTTCAAGTTGAGCCCAGCCACCCTACAAAAGGATGTTGCCATAATCTCATTCTCTCGGTCACCACCCAGAGTGACCGCTTTTTAATTACACTCCTTTACTCGAGGAAGCAATTTACCCCCAACCTGGAGGGAGTAGTCCATCATTTTCCAGCAGATATCTTTTGCCTCGGTTTTGGAAGGGCTGGCTCATATGCAAGTCTGTTCACTGCTAAGAGAGAAAGGAACTGAAAGCTCAGAACAATTTCATTGGGAGATGATTTTAAAGGAAGATGATTTAACTATTGACTGTTGCAGAACAATGAATATAAGATGTAAATGAAATGGAATGAAAAGGGAAAGGAGTTTAAAGGGTATTTTCTACCTCTTGGTCCTCAGTAACAAGATAAACAGCCATCGACATAGTCCCTTGGTAAGCGTAATATGAGAGGTTCATGTCACACATGACATCTGACCCTTTACATGAATGACGATGACCACATTAATGCATATGAACACGCTCATTGGCAGCAGTCCAACAATAGCCTGCCGTAATGTGACGTGTTGGTGCATGATTACAAGTCTCACAGTGAAAGTTGACATTATTCCCACACAACCATAATACAAAAATATTAGTTTGGTAGTGTGCAGGAATATTGATATCAAGATTATTTCTATTACTACAACAAAAGCAAGTGGGAAGGCAGAATCTACTCCTCTTCCTCTCTGTTTGATACTTATATAAGCCTTAAGTGAAATTGTTCAAGGATAACACTGACACATGATCGTAGGAAGTAACTCTCTTTTTTGATAAACTGTGGGCAATGCAGCAACAATACTATTTGTGGAAGAATCCAATTTATTCAGAATATCAATATAACTGTTGATAATGACATGGAAATAAATCCGTTGTGTGGGTCATAAGTGCCTGTGTGTACCGTGTGGGCTACAGGATGCAACTCACCTCCTGCCATTGAATCATTAATGACCCTTCAGTGCTCTGGACCGTACTGCGGCAGACCTGCCTTCTCCAATCTCTGTCTTCCCTCTGACGGTAAGTACCACTAGACTCACTGTTTTAAGACCTACATCACAATCAACCCCTGCAGACATCAATAACATCTTTTCATCTAAGCAGAAAAAGACATTCACAAACACTGAAGCTAGACAGTATTTATCTCCCTGTTTCTGCTCCATACACCTGTATCCTCTGTTATACTCAGCTGCACCATTATTCTGTAAACTAGGTTCTAAATCTCCCTCACACTTTGATCATTTCTTCCTCTGCAGAGCACTTCCTGCAACATTGATCAACATAATGTGCATGTTCTCCCCATCTCGTCATATTGATCAACAGAATGTTCTTGTTTTCCTCAAATGTCTTTTTAATAACTTTAATTAATTTGGGCCATATTCTACCTACCAGC
This sequence comes from Lophius americanus, assembly GCA_037951165.1. Taxonomy (NCBI): domain Eukaryota; kingdom Metazoa; phylum Chordata; class Actinopteri; order Lophiiformes; family Lophiidae; genus Lophius; species Lophius americanus. The sequence continues at coordinate 1,028,660 of JBBDHG010000024.1, read as the reverse complement.
AAGCTTGGAAACCTGGGACTTGCACAATTACTTTAACGGCACATAACTTCCAGCAAACCAGTAACCCTGTTGCTGAGGAAGCCAACCCTAAATCTTTCTCAATTGTAAAATCAAAGACAAATGTCACAATTACTTTTCCTAACCAAGGTCCATAGGAGTGCAGTTATCACCTAAATCTCAAACTTCTCTTTGGATCAAGCAGATCTCTCGGAGTAATCTGACTGATCCAAAGCATTCTCAATAGTAGTGAAACCATTGAAACTGCACTGCTGCCAGTGATGGAAACCCTGTGGTCAGCGAGAGGGTGTGCCAATTCATTAGTTCTCATCTTGCTGGACCTGGCAGTAGCCTCTGATGTCAAGATATTCCTGCCAACTTCCCATCTAATCTCCCTATAAAAGCTCTACCCTGGTTTGAGTCTTTCCACAGAGAGTGGTCATCCAAAGGGGAACAGTTAGAGAAATGAGTCTCACCATCACTTTCTTTTTCCTGGGAACACATCAGCATCCAATCCCAACTCTACTCCTGTGTTTTCAGTTAGTGGTGGAATGAGATATTGAACCACATTCCGGCAACCGAATCCAACTTTGTCCTTAAAAATAGTGGGTTGAAGTACAACTCATCTAATTTGCTCTTTCTCCGACGTTTTACCACTCAGAACTATAATGGCCCTCTATTATGAATTGATAAGATATGCACTTAAGTCACCGCACGCACCTGAAAGCTTTACAGAGATTGCATTTCTTTGTACAGAATGTACATAGTTTTGGCCAAATCAATATTCAAAGTTAATTGATATACAGTATGCGCATTAAGTTAAGCAAAGCCTAATTTGTATAGCCCATATAATGTGGTGATGAAGTAATTTATAGTCACTCAAGTTATCTATGCAAAGGTGATGGAGCGATGTATTGAGTTTATGAGACGGGTAGAGAGAGATGATGATGATTTGTTGGTAGTGAGACAGATGTTTCCCACATGACTAATAAATATGATGGTTTGATCATATCACTACCATTAACCATCTATCCACACTGATTTAAGAATAAAAACAACAGATAACTACGGGTGATATTAATACAACCGTAGGGAAGAATAGTTTTTTAGCGTTATTTAGCGTTATTTACTAAATTGTTTAGGGTTATTTACTAAATATGCTGTTTCATCGAGCTTTCCAGAATATTATTCACATTTTTACCCTTCATTCCATTTCTTCTCTATCTGGCCTATAACTGGACAAATGCAGAAACCTTTAGTGAATAATTGATGACTCTGTGTAGCAGTATTGCAGAGGAGTGTTGAATCGCTGTAATAGATCCAAAGGGGCAGCTTTTGTGTTTACTGCACACTTGGCGGGTATCTGGGGCAATGTGTGACTTTGTACTGGATAAAAGCTGAGTCGGTGTGTCGGTAAAACACAACCCAAACGATTGCTTGTGAATCATCTCTTTCCCAACTCTTGTCCCCTCTCCTTTTACTCCCTTCAAGACATTTGACGTGGACATTGTGGAGGATCCTTGAAACAACTGTCAGCCCACTGATTACGTCATACAGTGATGTCAACCTGTTGCGATGCTGTGAAGTATGATTTTCAGTAAAGTTGAATTAAATCAGATCTGACCTTGCTTCGACCAGCAGAGGGAGCCTGTTCTCTATCATCACTATATCTTTTAGTAAAAAAATACATTAACCTGATATTCATCAAATCTTCTAAAAACTATATGAACAGATGTCTAGTTGCTTTCCAATCTCTCAGTGGACACTTTTATTTGACTCCACATTCATCTGCATAAAGTTACTACTTTAATTATTAGTTACCTTTATATTGCAGGGAGGAGAAATCTGGATGATCTTGTTGCCACATAAATGAGCAGAAACATCAATCAATAAAGCGCAGAATGCACTGATCTTAAAAAATCTTTATATTCAAATCTGCAAACAAATCAGGCTGAGTTTGATAATCTGGGTGATGAAGCTTATGATGTCAAGTACATACCTGAGAAAATTCAAGTCACTCGACCGGTAGTGTTGTGTGAATTGGCAGTAGTAACCTGAAGGGTGGAATGTAAGCTTGTTGTGACTGGGAGTTGTGATTAAATTCCCTGGACTGATGGAACATTCTCGGTTGGCAAAGTGTGTAGTACTTGCCCCTCCCTCATTACATGTCTTCCTGTCCCATAGAACTCAGTGACCAGCAAATCAGACTGTGTGTTTACTGGGGAGCTCCCAGGCTTGAATATGGGTGAAAAAAACTATTAAATAACTGATCAAACAAAAATAATGCAATGTAAAGACATGCAATGATGAGGAGGATTTCTGACGGCCGAGGATAATAAATTTGAGATATTACATTTTTTAATTAGAGAAATCACATCCAAGGTTTAAAATTTTTGATTTTTGATTTAGATTAAGAGAAATGACATTAGGGAAAGGATGTAAATAAAAAAGACAAAAATGAAAACAGAACGATTAGGGAGTGTATTAACAAGAAAGGATTTCACCTAACACTACGGTTTACTGGAAACAAAATCAAGCTTTTCTACACATGTCAATATCAAAAAACAATCACAGCACATTAGTTTAAGACATGTGATTAGGGTCAAAAAAAGTTCAACGGTGTAAAAGCCTGTGAATTATAAAAATAAATTCAATAAATGATTTAGAACTGTGCATCTACTGTAAACCGTTCCACTTCATGCATCATAGATTTATATAGATATTAAAATGAAAAAAGCAGGATGTAAATAACAACAGGGATTGACCTGGTTGATTTAGAGAAGCTTTTGACATTATTGCCTGTAATATACATATGCTAAACTAAACCCAAACCTGCAATTGCATCTGTTGAAAGGTATTTGATAATATTAATCATAGAACCTGGTTGGAACTGAGCATTTGGAGCCAAATAAATAAAATAAAAATGACCGGAAAATTATTGAAATGAATTTAGCCTAACCAACTCAGCAGAATTCAAGAATTAAAAATAAAATAGAATGAGGTGATGGTGAGGTTATAAGAAAACCTGAGATGATGACCGTCAACCTCGTGAAAAAGGAAAAACATGGCCTTACCTCTTCAGTGTTTTTCACACTGGCACAAATAACATAGGCAGTGCAGTGGGTATAACAGTTACCTTACAGCAAGAGGTTTGGGGTTCAAATCCACCTCTGCCTTGTGGCCTTTCTGTGTGGAGATGCATATAATATGCAATATTTAATATTGATTTGTTTATGTGTCGATCCTCTGAAGAACTGGTGACACTTTGGAATAAGGAAAGAAAATTTGGAATGATCACTTCACAGATATTCTTTTTGATAAATTCTTTATCAATCAAAAGTACATATTTCTGAAAAATAGTTTACCCCACCAAATGTCCCAAACTCTGTTCATTTTACGAGACAGAAAAGCAAAAGAAAACAAAAAAACACTTACAACCAAGGCAATGGAGCCTGTGAATTTTCTCACCCACTAAACTTGTTTAAAACTATGAGGATTTTCTGGCATATTATGTGTATTTACTCTTTACATAAAGAGTTGAAAGCTTACGGATGAGACTGTCTGCATCATCTTTAACTCCTGGAAACCAAAACTAACAAATATACTTTAAGGGTTAGAGTATTTAGCTTTACGAGCTTTCTATTTACTGTTAGATTTATTCAACTACTGTATGGCTTTTATTTTTTAGATAATTGGAAGAGTAGAAATCAATGGGATGAAGAATTTATTAAATATACTCTGGTTATTTTATTCACAAAGATCAACTAAGACAAATATGGTTACAGATGAAGCCACAAGAAAAGACAGAATGTGCAGAAACTGTACTGTACAAACTGTACTGTCCATCTCATGTGGGTCATTATTACTATCTCTCTCTCAGAGACATGTTGTCGTGTGTCGTCTTGTGTCGTCCAACGCAGAAATGTGTGTCGGCAATTAAAGGTCTGTGCCTAGAGGGTGCTGAGGCCAAAGTCACATTGCTCTCTGCTCTGAATAATACTGTATTTTCTCCATTACCAGCATACCAACATCCTGCACAGCCTCAAGCGGTGCAATCTTCACGTCCTAATTTGGGACTGAGAAAGCATCAGAAAAGGTTGAAAAGAGGAAGGACAATCGGATGGATTCAAGGAGGCCGAGGAAATGCTACTGTATGAGTAAGCTAGAAAATTGGCAGAAAGAAGAGGCAAGGACATGAAGACTGCTGCCAAGTCTAGAGCTATCAGTACTTACCATCAACTATCACTAACAAAAATATGACATTTACATAAAAACGTAAAGTTTTCTAAATATATCTCCATGTCCCTCTGAACAAACTGGGTTTGCAAACGACAGAACAAGCAGGACACAGTGCTCAGCTGTGATGTGCTGGTCTATATGGTTGATATGGATTTTCAGTGCAGCATGTGGTTGTGCAGGAAATGAAATATGGATGTGTGAGTAAGAGCATATGCTGTAGGACAGAGTTGGTGTTTCTGAGGGAGATATGTGTACCAGTGGTGAGTCTGAATCTGAGATCACCTCAAAGTTGAACCTGACTGGAGGAGAGCAATGAGAAAATGAGAGATTATTAACAGTAATAATAATAATAATAATAAATAATAATAATGATAAATAAATAAATAATGCGTATATGCCAGTGTCCCTTGACAGACTAGAAACTCATTCTTGTAAACACTAGGTGGCGACATCTAACTTTGCCGAAGAATAGCATCACAGTGCTGACTAAGGGCGGCTGACAGTGGATGTTCCAAGTCTTCACACATGTGTGCTTACATGTGATAGTGTGCAAGGTTCAGCTGACCTTGCAAAGCTGCAGCAAACCTGCAGATCCTCCTTCATCCAGCACCGATAGCCCTCCAGAGGACCGAACTCCTCCTCTTCGATCCAGTATTAATATGACAGAGAAGGGAAATGCAGGTGAAACCTTATCTGAAGAAAACGTCTGTTTACCAAATCATTGGTTTTAGAAATGTGTATATTTGAAGTAGATTATTCTATACCTACCACAACGGCAATTCTGTTTTCTTCTTCTTCTGTTACTGTGAAAACATAGGCTCCCATAACATTAAAAAAAAGACGATTCTCTAGCCCCCCTCTAGCGTCCTATCATTTTTCTCTCTCCCAAAAATACAGATCAATAGTGATCCATAGAGAAAACTCAGAGGCTGAGAGAAAAGAGGAAGGTGTCGAGAATAATAGGCCCCATCGTGTAGTGTTGCATTATGCTGCAAGTTACTGCAGCAGAGGAAGGGAGAAAGGGAAGGAGTTGTTGTGATGAAGAAAAGAGGATTGATTATGAAGGAGATTGAGGAATTCGCTATAAGAGAGAAGGAGGAAAAGAAAGGGTTGGGCCCCTGGCTCAGCGTCTGCCTCAGAAAAATCTCTGGGGTCAGCAAATTAGAGTGTGGGTGACACAACTATCCTCCCAGAAAGCTAGCAAATCGTGTTGCCATGAGACAAGCCACAAATTTCTTTTCAAATAAATGTGTGAGCTCATACACAGGTAAGTAAACGGGTGAACCACACCATCAATATATAGAGGAAACAGACATTCTAGATGTCTGCTACTTAGCTAAATGTTGATATTACAGTTTGATATTATTGATAATTGGAGCCTGCTATCAGAGCCAAAAACTCACGTCCTGTCTTTGTGTGTAAAACAGGATTTCAGGGGAGGTTCAGAACGATTTAATTAGGAGTAAGTAATATTTTAACATCAACACATGATTACCACATTTGCACAGTTTGACACTTAAGTTTATAATTAGGGAAACAAATTACATCTTGGAAGGAAAGACATCAACCCTACTGGGAGTTTCAGAAGAAGTTTACAAATGGATATGACACTTTGCCGACATTTGACCTCAACATTGACTGATTCAAGAAATCTGTAACCCACTAGGTAAGATGTGTCAACAGGGTGCATTGAGTGAAATTCCAAGGAACAAATCCAAGACACAACCGTGGTCTCACAGGCTATGTTCATATGAACAAGCAAGTGTTTTAGATCCATTTTTCTGATTCTAATCTGATTTTCAGAGCGCAAAAACAAAAGATCATTTACAAATCTGGTTTACGGCCATGCAGTGTGAAAGTGAACAGTAATATTACTGAATTCATGCAGCTATATATATTAGACACATGCTGAGTGCTGCTGTCATCAGTCATAACCAGTAGCAGAGCAAAACAGAACAACCTGAGGGGAGTTGTCAGGAAAGACTTCAATCATGAACTCAGAATCTCCCATCATCACTTTAAATGAATCATTCTCTATTATACGACTGTAATGCTGAGTTTTAAATGCAATTACTCCTCTACTCCTCTTAGATTGAAATTCTCCCAACAATCTTAAGATTTAGTTAACATCGTATTGTACTTTGTTACAGATATGACAAATGAAAAAAGCTACATGTGCTGTCTGTGTGTAACCCAGATAGATGTATGTGGGCACTACAGGGTTAACTCCCACAGCTCAACTGCACACAAGAGTGCGGCTCAGGCTTATGTTCGAACAGTTACAACTAGTGTTTGTGCAGTCAAATGACCATAAAAGAGCACTGCTTTTGGCTCTGTGCCAGTAACGCTGGTGTTTTTAACAAATCAAAAACAAAGATCACATACTGTCATCAGAAGTCATAAATGTACTGGAAACAGAGTCATACCTAGAAAAACTGCTTCATTAGACTCTACATCCAAAACTAAATAAAAATTCCATCTTAACTGTTGAATTCCCTGTATGGTTTTTTGTAGTTTTATATTGTCCAGAGGAGGATCTGCTTGATGAATTCCATGGTTTTAGCTAGGCTACTGCATGAGAATTTACCGTTTGTGATGTAACAAATAGCCTGTGCGTCGTTCAGGCGCTCATTTACTGAATCAGGTTCAACATCCTCAAAACTGAAAAATGAGACACGTGAACACTGAGAAACAGAAAGTAGATTGAATTCATCATGTCAAATTGGCTACCCTGACTGAACACCACTTTGTCTCTTCATGATCTGATCTAGCTGGACCCAACTTGAACCCGATCATAATTTCTAAATATTTGTCCAAACACAGCCAGAGTCAGAGAATCTAGTGATTCTAGCCCATCCTTAATCTGGAAGGCCATCTGCCTTTAGGTCCAAGAAACGGGCCGGTCAGGTATCCACACTCTAGTGTGCACCTTCTCCATGTAGTTACCAAAGAGATGAGTAGCCGCCGTGAAACAGTGGAGACAGAGTTCGAGAAAGAAAATAGATACTGTATTAGATAAGTCAGCAGAACCCAGCACTTTTAGCACTTAACTTAGCTTTAGCAGCGCTAACTGAGATATGCCTCAGATAAGTTAACGCTTAGCTCACGCAGGTTAAAGCTCAGTTAGCGCTTAGCTGAGGCGTAGCTTGTCTGAGAGAGTACTCAATATAATGCATGTAGCGTCCGGACCAACTCTGTAGCAAAGAACGGGTCCTTTATTTTTAACAGCCAGGAGCTCCCATAATCACTCACGTCAGAGAAACACAACACCCACAAGGCCACGCTCTTAAATGGCGACATTGTTCGTCTTATCCTAAGATGCTGCTAAGCTAGCGATGTTTACTACTAAACTAAGCTCAGAGAAAGACCAGCATAAGGACAAGAAAATACATCCTCAGGGGAGTATGAAGTGTCTGATAGAGAAAATGGGACGCCAAACAAACAGATATTAACACAATTCTAACAACATAGCAGCATAGCTGCAGGAAAAATTGCACCAAATACCTACATCAGTGTTAAGGTATATGCTCAGCTGTTCATAGCTGAACACACAGGACAAACACAACCTTCCTGAGAAACACAGAGCAGGTCAATAAAGTAAGTGATAGGTAACACTTTGCAGCGGCTCCTTGCAATCCTTCATATCATTCCAAGAGATGTTGCATGAGACTGATAACACAGCAGGACTCAGAGTACCTGTACAGCAATGACTTATCAAAATTCCTCCGGGAAGACCCTGCATCGTTCTTTGCTCATCTATTTCTCACCCTCTTTCCTTTTTTATTTTTGCACGATAAGGATCCATTTCAATAACCCTGGTCTCTCAATTCAGGATTCAGGATGTTATGTAACCGCTACACTATTAGATTAACAACTGTGAGGAAAGAAGAGCACAATCAGTCGAGGAGAGAGAGTAAAAATAAGATAATGGGAGGGATGGTGGTGCGAGGAGGGGAATTTATGAAAGCCCCTTACAATGTGACACATCATTTACCTTGCTGCCTCACAAATGAACAGTTGAAGTGTGCAGTTGGAGGACGATTACAGGATTGACGCTGGCACTATTAATATTTCTGGTTTACACACACCTATTTTGGAGACTTATGATTTGCTAACAGTACTGCAGTGTTAAGTCTTGGTTCAGTCTCATTGAAATTATCAGCTGGAAAACATACAAACAAATGTTCAGTGTCATGCAGGCTTTCCACTGTTCAATAAATGGAAGTACAAAAAAAGATGCTTGTGGTTGAGTTTACAAAACCAAACAATTAATCACTGCACTCAAAATGAAACCCTAACAGCGTGAGAACTCTTCATTACAGATTAACAATAAAAAAATATCCTCAGGCTTTGGAGTTCTAGGGATGCCAAAGAATCGTAGAGAGGTTGTGCCTTCCGGGTGCTTGTTGTTACTTTACTTGTTTCATAATTGTTTTGTTTTCCAACCAGACTGGATAGTACATCTGGAGCGATTGTAGTCATATCTGTCATTGCTCATTAACAACTGGTAAATGGAGGAAGGTGAGGAAGAAAATGAGGAGGGGGCAGTAAATTGGGTCACTGAGTTTCAGGGTTTTGGATTTTTATCAGGATTGACAACTGTCTACGTAATAAAGCAGCAAGAAACGTCCAATCAGTCCTTCATTAAGTACCAGCCCATAACTAAACCTCTCTGGAGGAATGCGCTTTGCCCCGCCTTGCTCATTCCACTCACTTCCAACAAACATTACAAACATTCATCTTGTCTTTCATCTCTGCCAGCTCAACTCAATGTCTTCCAGTTTGTTGTGTGATCCTTACAGGCCCCCTTCATCAGCCCTGATGATTTAGGTCCCTGCTTTTACCATCAGGAGTCCATTGGTTCACAGCTGAAGTCAGTGCCTTCAATAACTGCTGGACTGCTGTGTGAGCTTCGTTCCAAAAGAGTGCTTCTGGGTTCCCGGGGCCTACATTCTGCATCGAAACCTGGTGAAGGTTTAGATGCAGTACTTAGTGGATTGGCAAAAGACTCCCATGAGGGGCGGGGTACCGGTATGTTCTTTGAAATTTTTCTTTCTCTCCGCTCATCTCTCCCATTCCCTGGTCTGTTTGTGCAAAAGGATCCCTTAAAATGAGATGAGATGAGATGAGATGATATGATATGAGATGAGATGAGATGAGATGAGATGAGATGAGATGAGATGAGATGAGATGAGATGAGATGAAGTGAGAAAGCATAAGATAAGATAAACCTTTATTAATCCCACTTTAGGGAAATTTATTTTCATCTCCTCATCTGGATTTGCAGGATAGGAAGATTACGAGATGTTTACTTTTAAGTTCACAGATAATGCTTCTTATACTAGGACAAATATACATGATGACATCTCCATGAGAGAGATAAGAATCTGTGTTTCAGACTTGCAACAAGGTCCAAAATGTCTCAGTTAAGTATCAGGTATTAGTGAAATACAAATGTTTCAAACATTATACTAACTAACAATGAGACCAATGTGAGTCGATATTCCAGGTATAAGGTTTCATGGTCAATGAGTCATATTATGAGGGTCAAACTAGCATCTGGCATTTGGGTGCAATGACATAATGGGGGAAAACAGCCTTGGCAGAAGTTTGCACCCTCTGTGTGCTAATTAATCATTTTAGCAGGCAAAGTTCCCAGCGTTTTCCTGCTCAATTGTGGAAATGTATTCTTTTTCATTACACATATCTTGACAACCTGAACAAATCAGAATTTAAAAAAAGTATTTAATCTATCATTTAAATGATTTTCGGTTGTTGTACTGGTTGGTAGGAAAACACAATATCAGAATCAGAATCAGCTTTATTATCATTATTCAATGTATAATGAAATGATGCAAGGATTCTCTCCTATAGGTTACAGAAACATAAACTTAAATATATAAAGAAATAATAGTAATAAACAGAATAAGCAGCAAAATTATGTAATACAAGACAGAGTATAACCGTTCTTATTTTGTGAGAACATTATCAAGAATGTGCAAAGTTAAATTGTCTTAATGCAAGTTGGGCCAAATCAAATATTCTGCTCCTCCATTATGCTATATAGATCTTTTAAAGAGACATGTTTGGGATTATCGAACGGGTTTGTTTATTTAAGGCATGAAACAAATATTGGCTGAAATGAAAGTAGTTGTTTGTTGTAGTAGCTAAAAATTAAATAAATAGTTTCCAGTCAATTCTGCAGTGTCCCCAATCCACTGCATCCAACTTGAAGGAACGCTCCAGACACGTTACACACATGCATTGATACCCAGACATATATGTACTACAGAACCAACCTGTCTCAGAAGGCTCCTTTTCTGACGCGGTGGGGGTGGGATTACAGAAATAAGACGGAATTCTGATCTACTGCAGCCATATCTGATTCATGGGAAGATGAAGGTTGTTAAAAAAATCAATTAACTGTTACATCTGTCTTATAAGTTAAACTGCAGTTTGATGGTTCCAGGTTCACGAACGTGAGGTTTTGTTACTTTCTCATATTACATTTTTGTAGTCAGGCCTTTCATCAAGCTCTAGGAAATTATTTGTGATGTTTCATAGACCAAATAATGAATTGATTATTTCATAAATTAAGGAAAAAAGTTGCAGCCAGTTACATTTATTAACTAGTCATTTTATTTTCAACCTATGTTCTGGAACAGGAAGCCAGTAAGCTTCAGTTTTACAAATACTCACTCACTCACTTTTGTTTTTGATGAAGATGATGTTTTGCTCTTTACATGCTAGTACATATTACATTACAGGCTGTCCTTTTAAATTACTGCGTGATAACTTTGAATATGCAGTTTGTCCATGTATATTAGTCTAAATATCTTCCTTATATTAATGTACTATGTCGTAAATTATTAAAAAAGAAATTAATGGTTTAAATAATACCTTAATTGCAATTCATATTGCATATCTGACTAAATACTTAATTTTCTAAATTCATGCTTAAAATGCTTAAAACTACCGATGTTCCAAAAGACACCTCCTCAGTACAATGGAAAAGCATACATTTAGTGTTATGAAAAGATTTTTAACAGCTTTTAGTGAATCCTCATCTGAAATTCCACTCACAGGAAAAGCTTGAATTCCACTTATAACCATTGAAATTAAAAAAAAAAATCATAAAAGTTCCAAAATAGTATCACACATCACAGTTGTGGATGAAACAATTCGTGAGTAAGAATTTTTGATTTATGATCAGGAAAAAACACACCACCAGAAATGTATAGACGGAACCAATTCTTGTATGACACCTCCTGCCGTAAACCATACTGGCGTGGCAGGGGATTATAAAGTGCTTCTTGGATGGAACTCTATTTTGGTGTTAACAGTGGAAAATCTTGTTACAGCCCTGGTTCTAATACCTTAATGAAACGAGATTCACATGGGTTCAGTCAAAAATACCATCATTACTAGATAAAAACTCACTGAACTCTAAAACTCATCGTACTTCAACCAGATGTGCAAAACACACATGACACCGGGATGAAATCCATAATACCATACACAAAAATATGGGATTGTAAGTCCAGAATGGGATAATTGGATTTGTTAAACACCCTGAGGGCTCACCAAATAATGATCACGTACTATATCACTGAAACAATTGGTAACAAGATGAGGCAGATGGAGAATCCGATGAATGAAATAAAACTGTAACCTATATAATAAGTTTGAAATTAGATGTTCAAATGCAACTTGCATTATTTTCTATCGCTGTTATATTTTTCAAGTTTTTCCATTCTTTTTCTTTTCTTGTATTTCGAGCATGTCTAGAAATAAACATGCCTTTCAAGATAAAATACCAGAATTATGCAGCCAATATATTAGGAGACAGAAAAAGAATAAACATATTTACATGCCCCTGGATTGTTAATATCTTGTTAATACTATTCTTTTTTAGAAATGTCAGGTGCACATCTTCTTTGAGCTTGATATAATAATGAGACAATAATTCAGTCTTTTATTTCCGTAAAAAAAAAAAAAGTCAGCAGCCTAAAATCAAAATTGCAATTGATCCTTTTATTTTCCATTTTCAACAGTTATGTGACAAAGAAGGCAACGTGTCAACATGTAGACACAAACTCACCGATGGAGTGAGGTGAAAATAGATGCAGAGTCGGACAATAGGGCTTGGTTCACTTCCTGACAATGCTCATTTTTCAAGAGGGGCAAACTCATCAATAAAAGTAATTTGAGGACGGTATTATCCACTGCTCAGCAATTCCACTGCGTATGATACCCCTACACCATGAAGCCAATTAAAATGGCATTTTTACCCTCTGACAGGGAGATAGCAATAACTGTGTAATACACCAACAGACATGGAATACACTAACCAAGAGAATTATATTAAAGGACTTAAAACAAAGCAGGTATAAGAGGTTGTATAAATTAAAGACATGCTTCATTACGTATAAATAGGTAGTAAATAAAGTTCACTCAAAAAGCCCAACTAGCAATCTCTAGAGGCCATGAGACCAACATGGAATCTTAACCAGCTGACGCCCAAATAACCACCCAGCTGCTCGCCTACCACTGTGACTAAAAATAAGAAAAAGAAAGTACAAATAAAGAACAAAGGTTAAAAGATTAAAAAGGAAAAAGAAACAATTCAACAATTATAGTAACCCAAAACTGACGGAAAATTGATGCGTACATAAGAAAAACAAGTTAGCTGCTAAAAATATTGATGCATGAAAAAATATCTGGTACGTGTGAGTAAAGTGTAAAAGGTGACCTTGCCTGTACCGCAGTGCTTGGGATACTTTTGGGGTTCATGTTGATAAACACGACAGCTGATTTAAGGTTTGCTGAAACACTGTTGTCAAGTGGCAAAAAGAGGAACAGCCAAGTACAACAGTTTTGTGTTAACTGCCACGCAATATAGAAACGTACGATCGGTCACCTTATGAATTTCTGTAGAATTTGATTTTGGAGCTTGCATCCATCAGAAAGGAAACAAAGAAGGCACTGGAGAGTGAAATAGATGAAGAGAGAAAATTCCGCGAGCTTTAACATCTGCTCCAGAAACCAGGAATGGCTTTAAGCTGGTAAAAAGGGAAGCGAGGTTGGGAGGGGGAGCTGTAGGGGAGTCAGAGAGCTTATTTGAAATACTGAGGCTGCACGGTTATGTAAGTTATATGGGATCAGCTGAAAACACACATTCAAAGTTAGGCTGCATTAGTACCCACAAAAATCTCCCACCTGCCTCATCCATACTGCAAGAACAGCAGGTTTTCCTTTCCTGAACGTCATCTTGCCAGATATGCACATATTGCACAAATGTACATGCATAATACACACACATAAGCATCTCATCACGGCTTTTTACACTCCTGGCGCTTTAAGAGGAAGCAAAAGGCTGCATGTCCATAATGAAAGGACTTGGGAAGAGTTTAGTACAAAAAGTCTACAAGCAAATCCTTAATTAGTCGTATATATATATATATATATATATATATATATATATATATATATATATATATAGTTTCCCATACCTTCTTTGTGCCTCTTGATGTTTCCTTACTTGAATGTGCTAAATTATACCTTCCAAAGCCTTGCTATGATATTATAGAGGCACAACAAAAAGAAAAATCTGAGCCCTACACCAGACTCTAAGTACTACCTCTGCAATGTGTTCCTGTCCATAACACTTTCTGCACTGCATCAGCATCAGATTGTTTTACAGACAGTCTGGTACAGTGCAGCAGACTCACAGCACAGCCAGACTTGATATCTGAGGAACAATCAGCCACCAATAGATAAAAAAATCTGCAGAAGACTAATTTTCACTGAATTAATTCAATCCAACGAAGGGCCAGAGGTATGAAATAGACTTGGCAGCTTGATGATGTCTCTGCAGTAAAAGAGTGGCAAAGCACAGATTTATTGTTTAAAGGATGCAAGCTCTGTCCAGGACTTCCCAGTAAGACAGAAGCCCCTGCTTTTACCTCTGCAGTCACTGCAATACCAAACAGAAGAAAATAATAACAGAACAGACTGTTGCGGAAACTGGCAAGCTCACAGTCCCCATATGTAATTAGTGCGTTAGTAAATGTTTTGTCACTGACACCATTCCGCAGTGTGAACCCAAGGAAGGAGAGGAGACAGAGAGAGGGGACCCCACAGAGACATGAAGAGGGACAGAGACACACTGAGTGATAGATTACTACCATGCCTTATCAGAGTGATCTGACAGGACAGTCAATAAAGCAGTCGAGAGGAGAAAGAAGGCATGCAGTGTGCTGTAGCGTTTCCCCGTGCCTGTATGCACACTACATACATGTGTGCCAGCAGTGCTGTGTGTAAACACACAGTAGAACAGTTTCCATGTGTGCCCCAGCAGCCCTAACCAGCGTAGCATGACAGAAAAAGAAGGGGGGCGTCTCAACCTTCCTGCCCCCCTTCTTCAACGGCCCCCTCCCTCCCAACCCTACAACCCTCACTCCATCCCTGACTGCCCCACCTGTGAATGGTACCAGTACCTTGCGCTTTTTATCCCGTGAGCGACTCCTCTTTTTGGTCTTCTCATCCTCCTTCTCCTTGCGCTCCTGCTCTGCCTGGGCTTCTAAATCCTTGTTCTTGCGGAGATGTTTGGCTGCTTGTGCCATGGCGTTGGTAGTGGAGGTCTGTGTGGTGTCGGCGTGTCCAGATCCTGTGGCAGTGGGCTTGGAGGCGACGGCGCTGCGACCTCTACCTTGTGCCGTCTAGTACTTGCGCTGCCACTGCTGCTCTGCGTTTCTCTGTGGCCCTGCAGAGTATGGGAGCGTGCTCACCCTCTGCCTCCTCCTCTTCAGCAGTGCAGTCACACACACGGCAGTCCTCAGCTGTCTGCTGTGGGATACTACCGCAGCGCAGCTCTCTCCTCCCCTCTCTCCTCACTCTTCACACACTCTTTCCCTCTCCATCGCTCACGTACATTTCTTTCATTCAATTTTTCTTTTCATCTCTTGTCTCCTTCTCTCTCTTTGAGGAAAACGAAAATGGGGATATTATTGAGAGCTTTCTCATTTTTCTGTTCACTGCTTTGACTTTCTGTGAAATTGCTTTGCCCCAACCCCACATCAACAAAGATTTAAGAGGGATGAACTGACATTCAGTCTAGGAATAGCCTGGGCAGCTTTAAATCAAAGTCAGCTCGCCCTCCTCTCATTGGCATTGATTTTGTTTGTTATTATATATATTTAATGTGTCCATCTACAGAGGTTTATAATGCTGCAAATGAGCCACAGCTTATCATACACTCCCTCACACACAACAGTATGACAGAGGAAGTAAATAAAGAAAAGTCAAACATACATGAGGAAAAGACTCTCAACTATTTACTCTCCCCTTCCCTCTCCCTCTCTCCACTCCCCCTCTCCAACGTTAAGGCGCTGCAGCGGGATTGGATACAGTACTGGTGTACGGATGTTGGTGCAGTGTGTGCACATTAGAGTGAGGCTGTGAGCAATAAAAAGCAACTCAGTATTACTGACTGACTATTGTTAAGTGTGATACAGTAACATGAAAATATTTGCTTCATTTACTTCTTTTTTCTGCAGCAGGATTTTTCCTGAACCCCTTACAGACTGGACTGCAATTAAAAACAGATGTATTACGGTGTAATTCCTCTAACACTGGGGGATAATGCATGTATGGATATGTGTGCAATGAAGAAGAAGTGCATGTGGAGAGAGGAGCTGATGGAGATGGCACCTGTTTACTGGCATTACTCTCTTTCTCCCCACCCCCCTCCACCCCCTCCCACCTCCTTTCCTGCAATGTTGCTGACACAGGCAAAAAATATCCTTTAACATCTCTCTTTACCCAGCTCACTGTACATCACACACGCAGCTCAGAATGATACTATAGATACACATACACTCACAGTCTACACATATCCCAACACATTTGTTTCAATGCATTCAAACACACATGCACGCGCTCTCACAACACACATACATTCACACAGACACATGGAAAGAGAAGGACAGCTGGCAAAAAAAAAAAGGATGTTATTAGAACATTTGGAAGCCAAATCTTAATTTCTGGCTAATATTTCTCCCATCTAGGAAGAGCATTTTGGACACTCAAGAGGATTGCATTGGAAATTTGACAAAAACAGGCAGGCTATTATCGCTTCCTATCCTCCCATCGTCAATCAATGATTTCTCTTTTCTATTCTAACAGTAATTATCTAGTCCTTTCTGACACTTATCATTGAATGACTCCTGATATTGCGGCGATTTGTACTCCTCAGGAAATTAGTCATTCTTGGTTTCAATTTGGCATCTACTGTGTCTTGAAAATATTCTTCTATTCTTCAAACATTTCATTCATCAGCTGCTGCTTCCTGTGCAGATACCTGTACTTCGGTCTTTCTCCATTCCTGTTTTTCCTTCGCTGTCCGGCCAAGGCTTCCCCGATCTGATAGCAACCCTCACTCTCTATACCGCAGCATACTAATGAATAGGACTGTCGACATTCCTGTCTGCAATGCTAATACACAAATCAGTCACTCATGTGGCCATGGCACAAACAAACACAAATACTGGTGGCTGACAGCTCTGTGGCAAGACATCCATCAATGTATCGATGGTGCCTAAATTAATTACCAATGGGAATGACTGCAGTGGAAGTAAGGAGGATTTTGCTTAGTCAACTAGACTGGTCTTGTTAAACTGCACACTAATGGAGGGGCAGGTCTACACTGGATTTAGCACAGCCAGTGGGAGATAATCTGAGGGTGAAGCTTGAAAAAAGTGTGGGCATGTTCCACACCCATTTCATACAGAACCAATGTCTTTCTGGAAGTTTAGGCCAAATAAAAAAGAAAGGAAGAGAGCTCATCTTCTCAAGGACTCCTAACCAACATCACCACTGTGGAGGTTTTTAACGGACACATTTGAAGCCTTGACATGTCCACAACTTCCACTCGTGCTGCATATGTTTGTGAAAATGAATACATCTCTAAAGCTTTGATCCGTCCCAGCACACGAGCATGGACCTTTCACCCGGCTCGCCGAAGGTGAACCAGATCTGGCCCAGTAACAACTGCCGAATGCAACTTTGACAGCCACCACCGTTAGCATATTTGTCGATACAATATATAACATCCTTCTCTGTGTATTTATTTTCATTATTTGGAGCACATTTTTCGTGATTGTCACTTCACTAAAAAATCCTCCTATTGATGTATTTTTGTATAATGTGGCTGTTTACAGTTCAAATTTAGCCGCTGAAAAACGGAGAAACCGAAAAAGACAAAGAACTGGAAACCGAGAGAAAAGATAGTTTCTCAGTTCAACTGCAACTGTAAAATATTTCAATATTTATTGAATGATGACAAAATGAGTTTGTACCCTGAAGCCCCTTGAATAAAAAAAAATTACGTACATTTTATCAAGTTAGAACATTGTTGACTACTAACTTACTTGCTTACGCTGTGGTCCTTGTGAATAAGACATCTAAGTACCCAGAAATGATCAGGAACCATCTTCTGCACACAGTGAAGGACAACAGGCACGTTGCTTACACTAGTGGTTTCAAAGACTATTCCTGCCTTTGAAATGCTCAACTTATTTTGTGCGCACAAGATTAAAAAAATATATATCAGTGGACACCTGGGGCTCCTTAAGTTTATGATTAAGTTATGACATGATGAGAAAAGTTTTTTTTACTGTTATTAGCTTTCACAATATCAATTTTAAAGATAGATTTTGTTTGAACACCCGCTTCGAAGCAAGAGGTCATGGGTAATAGGTCTATTCTTCTAAATGATTGCTGCTCACAATACTCTCATGAATGGTATTAAGCTGTCTTTTCCATTCTCTTGTTTTAGTGTTTGCATTGGAACGACACCGAAGCATGATGAGGACGACAAAAAATACATAAAAAGGTGGCTGCAGCTCGCATTCCTGATCTGTCTGTAAATTCATCTGTATACTGTACTGTATGGTCTCTATCAATTGGGTGGGGATCTGACCACTTTTGAGGCAGATTATTTTATGTTTCTTATTTATCAACATATCTTTACTACTGGTGTCTCCCCCCTAACATATGTCCTTTTCTCTTTCTCTCTTTCTGCATTTTTGTCTTCTTGGGATCTCTCAGAACAGCTGCTACTCCAGAGGCTTTGCTGAGCATGTTGCAGCAGCTGCATCTTTCCCATTTCTACATCTATTCATATATTCAACAGTTTTGTTTTACATATTTATCTGCAATATATGTTGAGACTTGGTGACATGGTCAGTTTGAAATGGTATTGCACATCAAGTAAAATGTATAATAATGAAATTAGTGTTTTCACTCTTAATAGCAAAATATTATAATTACGCTTGCGTTGTTATTTTGAAAAATAATATTTTTTGGGATTTATGACATTACAGTGTCAGTACTGTTTAACAAATAAGTTAATATCGGTAAATGGAAGGACCACTATTTTATTTTTCAAATTTATTTGTGTTACAGATATAAAATTTTCCAGCAATGTCCATGAAAGTCCTAACATCAAAGACGCTTTGCCGAGTTACATCCACCCTCCCTGGAGGAGTGGTCGTCAGGTGGTGTCCATCCTTCACGGAGTGTTCGACCCTTATCCACAATACTCTCCAGTTGACGGGTCAGCAGCGGTGGCCAGGTCACTGCCACTCTCCTCCAAGCATCCAGCTGGTGTCCGCCATTTTATGCCCGAGCCAACAGGAGGCTCTTTCCACTGCTTCCCCCAACCTTTGGCAGCTGTTTTCCTCTTTTGGCCTCTCAGTCTTAATTTTGTCAGCAGGTTCCATACAGATTGGGCTGGGAATCTTCAGGACCCAACCTCAACTGTAAACAGCCATGCTGTCCACCCTTTCTCCCTGCATTCCTGGACCAGTTCTTTATATTTTTTCTCCTTCCTTTTGGCTGGCTCTTCACAACCCTCCTCCCATGGAGGCGTGAGTTATGCTAAGAGGATCTTCCTTCCTTCAGCAGCCCAAAAAATGATATCTCGTCTTGGGATTGTTGACAGCGCTGCTTCTGGGAACTGGAGTTTTCTGCCCAGATCGACCCTCATTTCCCAGCCCTGGGTCCACCGGAGCAGGTTTTGTCTGGCCTCACCCCAAGCATTTGGCCTCTGCCTCTCCTTGATAAATGTGATGGTGTTGAGAAGTGGATTTGTTTTTTGCTGGATGTTTCTTTCTCCTTTCTTGCTTTTGGATGACTGCCAGTGTTGACGGTATTTCCTTTGGGTCATAGCAGTTCAGCACCATGATAGGATGTGAGCCATGGTTGTTCTTTCTCCACGTAGCATGCAGAGTCGATCTTCCCTCACCGCCTACTTCTGTAGGTTGACTGGTGTTGGTAAGGTGTCGAACACTGCTCTTGGCAAGAAGGAAATCTAAAACGGCTCAATCCTCCCCATTTGATGGTTGTTTTAGGGATCTCCCACATAGTCTAGGCATCCCGAGTTCCGAGCTCAGCTTATTACGCTCTTCTTCTTTCGTCCTCAAGGCTGCGGATTTCAGCTTGGGTTATGGTCCACTTCTCCCTAAGATTGGCCTTTGGCCACTGCTGGAAATGTGAAGGTCCATGGCCCTGTCTTCCACTGCACAAGTTTCCCATGATCTCTCCGGTCTTAAGAAAGCCTTCGGCCTGTCTGACAGCTGTGCTGGTGGCCCACTATCGCCCAGATCTTGTTCTTACTCCAGCTTCCCTGATGAGTGGATCTTGGTAGTCTCTGCATGTTTAGGAGAGTCTACACATTCCAACCTTGCACTCCTCTACTACAGAGGACAGGGGAAGCTGGAGCTGTCCAGATCTTATGTATGGATGTGAAACGGATGGGTATTACAAACCATCTTCGAAGATCCCTATTGATCCTCATCTCCACCCCCTCCACTGTTGTCAAAAGAAACTTTTTACATTGTGAAGGGCCACATAAGTCTACTACATAAGTCTACTACATAAGACTACTACATAAGACTACTCGATCATTTTCAGCCATTTTTCATGTGGGATATGTTGTTTTTATCTCTCAGTGTCATTGTACCACTTCCCCAGACATTTTATTGGATATTCTTGAATTGATGGTATCACTGCCCCTTGAACAAGTAGCTTGAACTTACTTGCTGGTTTGCCCTTCTGGATAACCAGGCACCTTGATTTCTTGGGCTTAAATGTAAAATCTTTGCCTTGTGACGATGACTGTACGCGGGTTGGCGTGGTAGCCATAAGATCATCCATAAATCCCCTGATTGCAGGCTGCTGGCTTTCAGTCGTGGTCTTTGGCCCTTGGATTCTTGGATCAAACTATGTTGAATAAATCCATATACAGTAGCGCAGTCAAGCAAGACAAGACCTTTACTTCCTGGATGAGTTGGCTGATGACTCCTGTGTGCTCTAAGAACCCTGATAACCCTCCAACAACCCTTTTCTGGATCGATTTGCTGACATATCCATTCTGTGTCATGTATGAGCTCATTCTTCCGGCCAGTAGGGAAAAGAGGATCTTTCCCTCTACAGTAAGCAAAACGGCGGTCCCAAACTGTCTGGGCAGTGCTTTTTGGGACAAAACACTGTTCTGCTATTCGCCAGCTTGCTGGTATACTGCCTTTCAACCAGACTCTCCAAATAAGCTTCCAAAGCCTTCAGAACAGTTTGGGGCCTTTCTTCTATACTTTATTGGGTTTGCCAATGGGGCCTGGAGCAGATGAAGATCCAGATTGGAGGTTCGATGCTGAGGGGAGTTGTTGATTTTTCGAAAGTGCTTTCGAAGGGAAATCTTTAATAAAGAAAATGCACCAAAATAAATGTTGATCCAGCCGGGAGCATGGCACATACTTATTGAAAGAATACATTTGACCTCTGCCTATCACCGTGATATGGTCGATAGGACCTGCAACCCTTGAAGCCCTGCTTCAATCAACATAAAGCAGCTTTGTCCAGACAACACAGGTCACTACAAACCTTCAGTGGTCCTTCTCATATGAAGCCCCATTATCAGACATTTACCTAGATTTTACAAGTTTTTATATATATTTTGTTTATTTTTTTACTGTGCACTATACTAAATTTTATTTTTTTTATTTTTTTAAGAAATTGGTTTATATCACATCCAAATGTTGTACTATGTGCCTATAGCTCCCCTTTGTGCACACAAGTTGTATTTGGACAAAATCCTCTTTGGGGCCAGACTCCCTGTGTAGAGTAACTTGTACTATCTGGTAAAGATGTTGTGACAGTAATGGATTTTTTTACTTGGTGTTACTTTAATATAATGCTTTTATAGCCTTTTGTAGATAATAAATAATAAATACTGTTAATTTGTTTTTAATCACAGATTGACTTGTACAATGTGATTAGGAATGAAAATCTTTTCTTTTTTTTGAATGTCCATAGACTCCAAGGTTATAGATAGATAGATAGATAGATAGCCTTTATTAGTCCCACAATGGGGAAATTGCAATATTACAGCAGCAGAGCATGTATTATTATTATATATATATATATATATATATATATATATATATATTATATATTATATATATTATTATTCAAATACGTCTGATCATTGTTGGGTCATTTCAAGTTTTTTTGGGGTATGTATTTCAGATCAGACGTATCTTGAAATAACCTAAGGGCTTAACAAATTAAATTTAAATGTTTCATCTAAATGTTGAATCTAAATGTATCAAAATCTAAATTAAGACATTAAGTCTAAATCTAGATGTTAGTCAAATTTTAAATGAAAACAATGAATCTACTGTAATTATTAACTCTAAATACTAATTAACGTAAATGTTATACTTAAATGTTGAATCTATATTTTAAATCTAAAGGATATTAACAGGTTATTCAAACCCTACCTGTTACACTATAGTTTCCCTTTGGGATTAATAAGGTGTCACCTTATCTTATTTAGATTAAAATTAAAATGTCCTTTGAGATTGAATTACTCGGTATAAACACCCCATTTAGATAAACCCACCAAAAGGGATTTTGAGTGTCATTGGTTGCAGAACGGTAGTATAAACCTTTTCATAAATTGATCAAATGAACAACTATAGCATGTATACGGTGGAATGGATTATTTGCTGGTTGCGTTCTATCTGCATGTGCCCAGCATTGAGAACTGAAGTAACTAAAGTAACTCCACAACCCAGAGATTACATGAGTCCTCACAAACATTCGGATACTTCTTTTTCAATTGATGGAAACTGCTTGTAATTTTTTACTTAAGATAATACCAGCATAAATGTAAATAATGAATATCCATGGACCATGAAAGAAAATGATAGCCAGGCAATAGTAGTAATAGCAGTAGTAATGAATAATAAAAATAATAAAAATAATACATTTTCATGTAGCATTAAGATACAGAACCACTGGGAATGACTGGAGCCAGTGTAGACATGATTCATACAAGACACGACAAATGTCTTCTGAGATGATGAGAAGGAAAAAGGTAAGGGTAAAATGTCCATCCACAATGCAAATACATAATGACCTCAGAATTACAGCTGTTTCTGTTTCCTACATTGACTTTATTCTCTACATCCTCCTCTGCATTATCGACTTTGTCATTGTTAAAGCGAAGAGTCTTCGCTGCCATCTAGTGGATGTCTTGCCACCAGTATACGGGTTGCATTGCAGTCTAAGTGCGCCACAAATACTTGTTAGAAACAAAAGTTTCTATCTTCATATGCAGGAGTATAAATGAGCATTTAGGCCAGATTCATGTGAGCCATGTAACACATATAGATGTATAGATGATGGCCATGTCATCTTCAACAAACAGCATCAAGGCGGGATTATTATTATGTATATTTCTGTTCACATATGTTTGGCTAAAACGTGTAATACCACTGAAATGGACAATAAAGACCTTATTTAATGATTTATTGTTGTTTCAGAGTGTAATCAGTGTGTATATAACGTCTCTGTGGTGAATCTGCTGGAAGAAAAGTTTTTTTTAGTGTGAAGGCCAATCAATCCATCTATCAATCAATCTTTATTTATATAACGCCAATTCACAACAACAGTTGTCTCAAAGTGCTATCCAGAAGGAGCAGGTCTAGACCAAACTCTTTAAATATTAGCTACTCCAGCACTCCTCTAAAACCAGCAGATAGGAGAGGGCGGATCAGCACACATGCTTGAACTACCCTTTTCAACAAATAGAAAAACATCTAGTCTAGTGTAAACTTCTGGTAAATCCAGACCCACTGAAATCTAGCTTTTTTTTGGTCAATGATGATTTTCGGTTGGACACTTCACTGAGTGTGAAATGAACTCTGCATAGATCTTAAGATCTCGGCACTCAGAGTCCTTTAAAAACACATTTTCAGCGTTTGTTCCACTACACAGACCATCATATATTTTACACAGGCTCACAGGCGCTCTATAGGACCAAAACAACGTGCAGGATGAAATCGGCTGTAGCTCAGTGGGTAGAGTGGCCGTCTCCCAATCAGAACATCGGAAGGTAGCCGGTTCGAGTTCCATCAGGGTCTACTTGTCATAGGGTCCTTGAGCAAGTCCCTGAAACCCTAGCTCCCCGGGGGGTTCAAAAGAGCTGCCCACTGCTCTCTCAGTGATAGGTCAAATGCAGAGAAATAATTTCACTGTGTTGTACTGAGAATGGCTGTATGTGATCAATAAAGGATGTCTTCTTCTTCTTCAGAATAAAATTGATCATCTCATTACGCTGAAAGTAACAAGATAGTTCGTTGCATTTCATTTTATTTTCCTTTGGACCCGTCCTTGGGGTTTGAAGAACAGAAAAACAACAACTCAAAACAAGTATCAACCAAAGCACAGGCAAACCATTTAAACCAAAATGTATGCAGTCATAAAAATCATTTGGAAATCCAAAAATGTTCAAAATTTTCTTACCTACAGAAAATTAAAAACTTTTGCAACTCTGTTACACATAAACTAATTAAATCTTGATAAATGATAGCATTTATAATGTCAGCGGGACGTCAGCAAATTAACAATATGTCCTTGACAGCGTCATTAGCACACAAGATTCATTGATGTGTGTGAAGAGCGAAGGCTACCATATGTTTTACATTCCCACAGAAGATGAACATAATATTAGGTAGGTGTTTTTAATGTTATGGTTGATGGGTGTATCCTCAGTTTCTTTGATGAGCATAGCGTACATACACTTTGGAGTAGATGAACAATCATCCCAGTCACGTCTAAACCATTTTTCCGTGGAAAGCTAAAGTATAGAATTTGTATAAAAATAAAACTTTTATTATTATATTATAAAATCTTAAAAGCCAGAACTATGTATCATGGTTAATTAATGTGCACAGTTTGGTGGAGGTAGAACGTATAGTTAGTGCTTGGTGAATCTAGTATTTACGTTTGAGAGACATTATTTGCAGACGGGCATACGGATGAAATAGCCCATAAGTTGTCTGAGGAAAATAACGTTTATTTTTCTGATCATGATAAGTCCTCATTCATGGAAGTGAAGTGTGAACGACTGCTTTTAGACATCTCCCCATAGGCTACCTCCAGTAAAAGACCATCAGACTGCCTCTATTAAGAGAATTAGCCAAAGCATCATGCTAAAGTTTTTAATGTATACTGCTGGACCTGAAGAAAAAATTAATTGAAGTTATGAGAGTCTAACTTTCATCAGTAGGCTAAATTTGGAGTCAAACATGTTTGCCTGTAGCTGATAACTGGTGTTTCATATTTGTTTTGAGTAGAGGTTAACTCAAACAGAAAGGGGCGACTGCAGCGTATGCTTGCATTGTTGTTTTTGGAGTTTGTGGTTTTGGAGTATGAAAGTTGCAGACAAAGACAACTATTTGACTCCCTGTTAACCTTTTATCAAGGCTGCTGACACATTTTTCTTAAGTGGGGCACATGGTCTTGTTTATCATTCTAAACTCAAAAAGGTAGTCGCAGTAAAGAATTTGGTTGACATCACCCTGTGTTGAATTCTGAGTTAACGACATCATAATGTTGCTCCAAATGCTGGCCAAGAGAAGTACCCACAGAGCTGAATGTGGATGTTGTGAGGACCTCTGGGAGTCTGCCTTTGCTTGCAGCACAGTATTTAATTCAAACGTGTACAGTATTGATCACTATGCGGGGCTGGAAGGTGCAGTATGAAACCACAGAAGATAAGAAGTATTATTCAAGAAATTATTCCTGTTAAATATGAAAACAATAAACCCTCTTAAATAATCAATATTGTAGTTATGTCCGAGTATGCTAATCTGATTAGAGATAACTTTAATCACAAAAGTGACATTGTGATGTGGCAGGAACCTGCTAGATAGAAAATAAAAAATAACAAAATACAGAAAATTTGTTTCTAAGGACATAGACATCTCTGCTAATGGAAAAAGGCATGGATAGATAATATAATACAACCTACCTATAATAACCTACAACCAACCTATAATAACCTACATCATATCAAAATGCAGTATGAGAGAAAACTAACAAGTTCTAATATGCATAAAAGTGTATTTTTAAAAAATCCAGTGGAAGAAATCAATAATGAGATGCAAATCTACAGGGTGTTACACTACAAATCATGTGTGAAATTTCACTGAATTCTTTCCGGCAGATGTTGAGGCGTAGATATGGATGGACGTTACGTAGGGACACAAGGGATGTACTGACGGTAAGGGTATCCTTATATGACTCCTTTTGCAGGGTAATAAACAGTGTATAGATTATACTGAATTACTATTTTAAATGCATTCGTTTCATAGTAAATTAACATTATTTTAATAAGCATGTCAATATTTTGCTGCATTACCTGATCCTGAACATTGACAATACTTTGATAAATTAAAATTAAATGGTCAAATTTTACAGCCCTTCAGTTTCCCCCGCCCAAGCAGATCAATGACCCAACTTGTAATCCAGACATCTGTACTTCTTCAATTGAATAACAAGATAGGAATTATTTAATTGTTGGTTTTTAAATAACCGACTCTTTAATAGCCAACTATTTATTTGCTATTAAATTACATTTCTCTACAAAATTCTTCAGGTCAAGGTGCATAAGGGGTGCATTATCAGAGGTGCATAATCTTGGGTTTGGACTCTCTAGGCACTCATTCTTGATAGACAATCTCAGTTTTTTAACTAAGTTTTACCACATAGCAGGTGAAACACATGGCACAATATTGTCATTGTCTTCCTCAATTTTAGTCCTCCTCTTCATCAGGGAAGATCACTTGGGTACACAGGTCTGGAGAGTATTCCTCAAACAAATTAGGACAGAGGTAACCATAATGACAGCAGAGCTAATAACGCATTGTATTTCTTTGCATTATTTATGATCAAACATAGCACCATCTGGTTATCACTGTACTGCTTATGTTGAATATTTCTAGTCTTTGCTGGCAGAGGTCCATCCACAGCCTAGAGTGAAATACAGTATTCTGCAAACCAGTGCCACCCTCTGCACCATCAGCTGTGGCTTACAGCAAAGTTATTTTAGCAGCAATGCCAATCAAGTATTAGCCAAAATGAAATTAAGGGATAAATAAAATCCTTGTTATATTTGTGCTTCAAATGTCTGCAAACGCTGTGGACCATTTTGTTGTTTCAAGTAGATCAACGGACCATAATGTGCTGCCCTTTTAAGGTCCGTGTATGTTTTTGGTATTTCTTTTTTCTTTTAGGAAACGAATATTCAAAAACGTTTTGATATACAAAAATGGAAAATTAAAAACAAAGCCGTTTTATTTAAATTTCCTACTTCGATTATTAAAAAAACAAAAACAGAAACAGGTTAAAGGTTTGTTTTTCTTTTCTGAGACCGGATGTGGTCGTTTTTATTCTCACCAATGAGGGCGGGGCTCCTACTCATCGCCCTCGGATCGAGGCAAATAGTAAACACAACTATGAAATCAGATTAATCTCGATTATATCCGCTAATATAGACACCGATCAGCCACAACATTATAACCAGCCACGGACTCATTTAAATATACAATGAAGCCTAAGATGATTGTTTTTCCGGTCTAAACAGTAAAATATGTCATTCATATTGCTGGCCAAAACACAACATCCATTTTTCGATGGTCCATAAGAAATATGTACAGCTGCAGTCTGGAGTCCAATCCGCCTGGAATGTTTATTGTAACCATAAACTACCATCACCACAAGTGCCTCATCATATAAAGCAAAGGATCATGCAGTAGAAGTGTCTGGTAACAGCAGTCGGTTTGCTGAAAACCGAAAGACAAATCAGCTGTCTGATATGAGGGACTACAGCGAAATCGATCAGTTATTATGGGACACAGGTGCACATTTTTGGAATTACATCAGTTTACAGGCTGTATAGAAAAACCAACAATCAACCACTACATTAGAACCACTAACTGGTATTAATGTTGTGCTTTTGTGTGTCATCGGTTAGAACCGTGAATTCAGGTTAGCGGACAAATTCCATACTAATAGTAAATAACTTAGAAATAAATTTAGATTACACCAATATGCAGAGCTTAGAATCCACCACTAACTTCTTCAAATTACTTTGAAATGAATCACTGTTTTTGAGGAATAAAGTGCTGACTGACAGCGTTCAATGCGTCACTGTCATTCCCTCATAAACAACCACATCCGGTCTCGGAAAATTTAAAAAACTCACAATTTTTTCATTTGTGTCTCCTCTGGATTTTATTTCTTCATAATCAAATTAGAACTGGAAATCCAACCCATTTCTTAATTTTGTTCAGCCCTTT
This sequence comes from Lophius americanus, assembly GCA_037951165.1. Lineage (NCBI taxonomy): Eukaryota > Metazoa > Chordata > Actinopteri > Lophiiformes > Lophiidae > Lophius > Lophius americanus. The sequence goes on along the minus strand of JBBDHG010000024.1, from coordinate 1,000,716 downwards.
TTTGTCTTAAAATGAAAACATATCTTTTTTTTTTAATTTATAGTCGTATCTCAAAAAGAAATATCGATGAATAATTAAAAAAAAAAATCGAATTACCACTTGTTTTTACCAAGTGGTAAATACCAAATACTAAAACATACACGGACCCTTTAACCACGTGAAATGGTTGGTAATCACAGGAGATCAATAGACTAGGGACATGAAGCAGGGGTGAATAGACGGCAGTTAGCATCCCCTACTGATGACTCTGGGGTACCGCATGAAAGAGGAGCACAATTTGTTGGTGGGTCTACTGTCGAATACGCAGAGCTATATGTAATAATCTGTTGTTGACATGTTATTAACCATGTGATAATAATACAATTGACCAGAAACAAAAACCAGTGGAATACCACAGGATATAAATTACAGATCTATCAGGGCAAACACCACACGTGTGGTAGGATTAAGATTAATCCATCATCCTGATAATAACATGGATCACAGTGCCCCTGTCGGCACACTTGCAGCACTGTGAATGCTCATGAACAGCAGAGATGAGCACTGCACTGCAGCACACAGCCAACTCCACCAGACTGCACAGCTCAGTTCTGCTCTGATGTGAGATAACACCACGCTGGTATAATATCATGTTCAAACTACCATGATGAAGCATCTTCTGTGTGCTGTGACTGCGCAGAATTTTTTTGTGATTTAAACCTGAAAAGTTTGACAATAGTTTGGAAACTAAATTTAAAAATAATACAATGACAACAGTTTATATGGTGAATCAAATGATTCAGAACATCACGGAGTTAAAGTAATTTACTTATTCATATGAAAATAGATTTGTTAGCACTGATAAGCACCTTTAACTGTATCTATCCAAAAATGTTGAACATTTTGAAAGAACAGCACTATAAATTTTAACGTTCCTACCCTCTAGCATTGATGAATTGATGGCGTTTCTTTAATTGGATCTGCCACCAACTGTGGCCTCAGCTATGACATTAGTCTTCATAGGTGCTATGGAACATGAAGGGAGGAAACAGCAGATATCAGAAGTGCTGCGAAAGAAAGCTCTCTCTCTCTCTCTCTCTCTCTCTCTCTCTCTCTCTCTCTCCCTCTTTCTCCCTCTCTCTCTTTCTCTCTTTCTCTCTCTCTCCCTCTCTCTCATTCTCTCTCTCTTTCTCTATATTTATATCTGTCTTATTCTCTCTCTCTCTCTCTTTCTCTCTCTCCCCCTCTCTCTCTTATTCTCTTTCTCTCCCTCTCTGAGTGTCTTTCTCTGAGTGTCTCTCTCTCCTCATCTCTGCTGGCAGTGAACCTGCACAGCAGGTACAGACTGGGAGAGCCATATGGCAGGTAACAAACTAAAGGCAGTTTCATGATCACACTGTGCCATTGCTCAGGCATCCTACCACCTACGTTATAAGGCTCATCTGATTTTGCTTTGTATTTTAGGGAAGCATGTACAGCTATGTAGACTGGAGATCAATGTAGCTATGCCACAAGCGTTAGTGTTGCTGCAACTTGGTGGTGCAAGCTGCAGTTCAAAGCCTCATAGCTGCAGAAACAGAATTGAAAATGGCAGCCACACCAACTAGGAATGGCTTGTGGCAGATTGACAGTCACTGCTACAGCACAGCAGTGTGTAGGCAAAGCAACATCTGTCTAAAGAGAGATTGTCAAGATTCTGAGAATGGTATAGGTGCCACTGTTTGTTTACTGTCATTTACTGAGATTTGAATAGTCTGCTGGATTTCATGAGTTCAGATTATAAATCGTGTGTCCACAGAATTATTATACGAGTCAAAAATATTCATAATTTAACAGATGTTTGTAATTTTGAAGTCCTAATGTTTCTGCGTCAAACAAGAATGTCTAGCAGTTACAAGTTTGAGGCATGCCGGTTTGTCTTCAATTGACAATGGAATACATATTTTAGGGATATATTCAAACGTTTCTGAATATGTTATTTGTTTCTAATCGATTTGGGGAATGGTTAAAGGATTTTCAATACAGTTCTCACGGTTGAACATGCAGTGAGGTTGATATGCATGAATATGTCTAGTGTAAGATACAACAAATGCAGTTTCATTAATACAAGCAAACACAGATAAACTTGGCTTTTCCAATTTTTATAGTTTGGAAACAATTCCGCTAACTTATCTTTCAACAAACAGCTGTCAGCTTTAAATTGTCTGGAGAGTAGTTTTACAAAGAGGGAAAAAGCTCTAAGAAGTGACTCAATGTGTAACGACCAAAACACTTTTTGGAACATTTCTCAACATAGTGTCTGACCAATGAATGAAGTCAGAAAACAATGATGAAGACGAATGTATATCCAGAGGTTAACAGTGTGAAGCTCAACTGATAACATTAAAATGATCTAAATAAAAACAAAACTAGAAAATTTGAAATTAACTAAAATTTACTGAAATTATACTTATTACTCACTAAAATAATTATGACAGTTAAAATATTTTTTTTGTGAATGGGATGTATACGACTGTGTCAAGAGTCACAAAGTGATTCATTTCTATTGTAATACTTCTTCTCAACTGACAAAACCAATCCAAAACTAAATATTTTAAACAGTTAACACTAAAGTAAAAGGAGCAAACCTAATCAGGAAACTGACAAAAGTGCATTTTAACTCAAAAATTGAAATTAGTGTACTGGTACCATCTAGTGGGAAATAGTTCACATGACACTGCTTTACTTATTATCGTGTAACACTGAGGTACTGAGTGACACATTGATCACAGATGGGTAGAAATACATCAACGATGATTAATGGAATAAAACATTTGTAGCAGGGCTGTTACTTCATATCTCATTTTGGACTTTTGTTTATATAATTTGTTGTTATTGACATCCACAGATAAAAAAGCTTTGGTTGTATTCAGCTTTTATTCACACAAAAGCACCCACATTTAAAAAAAAAGGGTAAATAAATTAAATTAAATACAAAGGTTCAATATTTTAATGATTCATAAGTATTTGGCACTATTTTGGTGATAAAATATTTTGGAATTTCTCAATTTCCTATAAATAATGATTTAAAATATTCAGGGATGTGGAAAAAGAGTTTACTCGCAGTATTATACTCCAACTTTACTTAACCATATGGGAGCCTCCTTAGCCTCCATTTCATTACATTAAATTTGCATATTTCCCAAAAGCAGACTGATGTCTTGACGTTTGGAAAGCCAGTCATAGTTGCCAGTTACACACATGATTGACGGAGGTCAATATAATACAAATGTGATAATTCTATCAAACTGGAGTTATTTAAAGTCAAATTATCTGACAAACTGCTCATGGAGAATGAGAACTAGTTTGTGTTTTTCAAGCAGCAAACAGTTGGAGCATGAAATGTTTGAGTTAATTTCTTATAGACATTCTTCAGACTCCTGCTAGGTAGTTTCTACTTAAGTATCTTGTGTGTAGTTTGTGCTGAATATCTATCCTGCTGCCAAAATGTGAATGCATGCTAATTGATATTAACGTAACTTTGACAATAAGTGAATTAGAAGATGCTGAATGTTTAGTTTTGTGGATCTTCAATCAGATTCTTATGTCAAAATGACTCAGAAACCGTCAAGCCTTTCATTGAATAGAACTCAGCAGGCCTCAACACTGGTGAGTGCATATCGATGCGAGGTTGACCTTAGTGAAGAAAAAAATGTAACTGACAAAAGTGAAAGGGGCAGAGAGGGAGCATTAAGAGAAGGAAATGGAACAGGAAGTGCAGGGGAGTAAGAGGCCGCAGGCTGGTGTCATTCCCCCTGAGTCCCATTCCCTTCCCCTCGCTCCACCCTCCTCTCATTCCTCATCCCTTCTCTTCTTTTCTTTTCCTGTGTATTTTTCTTCCCATGATTCCTTATACATGGCTTCCTCTGACCCCTTCATTATAAGACTTATTTCATCCTCCTCTATGCTCATTCATCTTATTCTCACAGGTGGTCAACCATCATTACCACACACTCGGTGCATACATTCTCGCTCATGACTTTGGTCACTGCAGTCCTTCTCTTAAACCTCGTTGGCATTAATCTGTCACTTCACCAAATTTCTTAAATAAACGTTGTACTTTAGTTACATCTAAGCAAAATAGAAAGAACATCTGGCAATTTTTTTCCCTGTTCTTCCATTGACGGTTAAGAGTAATTACTGATCTTCCAAGGTACAACCAGAGTCAAATCAGAAAGTGACTCCCTCACCCCAGCTAGTCCTCACTTGTCCCAATCTGTTCCTTTAGCTGTACAGCACGCCTCCCTCCACCTGTCCCCTATTCTTCCTTTCTAATCAGGCGTCCCTGCCAATCAGTTTGATCGCCATGACAACATTTTGCGCAAAACTGCCCCCAAACACACTGCTGCCACCGCCCATCCCTATAAACAAAAACAAAAAAAACAAAAAAAGAAGGAGTTGGATTCCGACAGCTCGGGATTGATGAGAGGGAGTCCTGTCAAAGGCCAGAGATTATATTAGGCCTGTAGCACACAAACCACAGCGCAGCTCAGAGGCAGCAGGTGCTTTTGGTTAAACCTTAATTACATGATCTCTGATTTCTCTAATTGATATGGTAATGACTATGTAATTAATGCAAAAGCAGAAATACCAGGAGCTCTCCTAATGAATGGATTCATTTGATTAGATACCCTCCTGCATATTTATGCATGTTGGTAAACAGAGGACGATGAGACATCTAAAACAGTTGTTTAAAGATTGTTGCTCCATGTTGACAAAGCTGCTATGTTTCAACTGTATCATGGGATGTGACATAAAGGTATACATAAGATAATTCATGGTGAGATAAACACTGTTCTGACGAATGCTGTGTCTTAATGTAAATGGTTTAAAAGAGATTTAAATGAAAGGGGAAAAGAATAAATATAAACCCTGTTATTTCACAAGTAGGTGGAGCTATGGAGCTATGGAGCTAACTCGCACACCCAAGAGCCACAGTTAGGATCAGTGACTGGTCAATACAACCTTTGTAATTTCTGAAATCACTATAGTTGCCATTTAAGTTTGAGTGTATATTTGGCCTTAGGACAATCCAGATGTATTTAGGAAAAAAAAAATTACCTCCATCTTCCCGCTCTCTGTCTCGCTCGCTCTCTCTCTGTCTCTGTCTCTCTCTGTCTCTCTCAAACACACCCACACACACACACACACAACCCACACACACTCTCACAGAGTCAAAAAGCTATAAGTTGACTGGTAAAGGGTCACCTAGATGTGACCCAATTGTAATTAGTCTCTGCCTCTGAAACATTCACAGTGAGGGAGAACCTCAGATATTTGGAGAGAGACTCCAGTATAACAAGTCACCTTCTGTGGATAAGAAATTGCTCCCACTTCCAGCAAAAACATCCTCACTGTCGCATCCCCCTTCTCTGATGAGATATCTTGAGTTGCCCGGGGAAGTCAAGTGAAAGCACAATTCACTCATCTCAACCGCCCAGATGCTTCTCTGGCAGTCCATGTCTAGAATATCATGCCTCGCCTTTGGAATATAGAGGTTTGCAAAAGAGTCGAAAGAAAACAGTTGTGACAAAAATTTGCTAAACATGTTTATGTGCTGTATTTTCAACAAACCAAGGAAGCCCACATTGTTAGATCACCTTTTTCAATCAGTTAGGATATTTTCACCAGTCTCACCTACATGTCAGGGGACAGGAGGAGTTTCTCTTTCAACTGAATGCCAGGCCAAATGCAACAGATCACTTGCTTTTCTATCTTAAATCAGTTGATAAACAAGTTGTTTTTAGACTTACTTAAACGATTTTCATTTTTTAATAAATATAAAAATATTGAATTTGCATAAAGGTAGGCTCTAAAGTCACTTTTAAAGTAAAAAGCATTCAGAACGTGTCTAACTCTCTCGCTGCCATTTTCCCGAAGTCCTCTTCAACACTGTAAATAATTTTGGCAAATTCCATCGGCATTCAGGCCTTTGAAAGAATAAATGGGCACGCTTGTGAGTTTGTCCATCACTTGCATTCCACAGTCAGGAAATCTTCATCTGGTGATTTCATCACAATGGCATTGCTCCTCGCATCTGTTTTGTGACTAGAAACAACCTGACACCTAATTCCTGGACATGAAAACCTACTCCTTACATTTGTGTTATCTGCTGCATCATTGGTGATATGGACAAATGTATATGTCATATATATATATATATATATATATGAATTCTTGAGTATGAATTCTGAGCACAAATATGACTTTTCATAATCAAGACCTGTTTTTTATCTAGATAACTTAAATCGCTTTATCTTAGTATGCTCTATCTCTCCATTACAGCACTGTGTCCTGATATGTATTAATCACTCAAAATAATATATTTTAATCCGCGTTAAGAGCCAAAATAGCGGAACACACTTATTCGATGTAAAGAGTATTTTTTTTTACATTGGCTTTTTATATTTTTTACGATACTGGTAATTTTTATGTAGTCCTTAGGTCAGTTTTGACGAAAGTGAAAAGATGGAGAATTAGTATATATAACAAATACTTCAGTGAAGTCTTCCTTAGCCTTAAATACAACATCAAACAATCCATCATCAATATCCATAGCACTAGCAATTTTATGTGTTTATATATAAGATATATTGCAGACAAACAGTCACACAAGCAAATGAGCAAACGTGGTGGTCCCAATGTGTCCAACAAGTAGCAGTGAAGTAACATAATTTAGGAGAATTAATCAGCCAGCGAGATGATTTGCACTTGACTCACTTCTTAGTAGCTTTAGCCGTCCGAAAGGATATACATTTGCAAAATACTGATCAAAAAAACCTCCAGAAAATACACTGAAACAATCCCCTAGTTGGATTTGAATAAGCTGGTTACTGATTTTTTCTGGTTATGTGCTCATGTAATGACTGTAGCTCTCTGCTGAGAGACAGCAGAAGAGCTATCAGCATTAATGAAAGGTGGAGCTGTAGTTGGTTAACTAACTTACCTCTGAATAATGTGTTTCTTACGGGGTCACTCGGGCCACGTTTGATGGATGGCCTTACAGAAGCCGGGTCAATTAGCTGGCCTGGATTTTCCTGCATGTCTGCAGCAGACATCACCAGTACAGCTCCCACCTCTGTCACGCAGCTAGCCAGTAATTAATCACCAGTTTGGGGCCTTCTCACCTCACAAAGAGCCAATACTTGTGTTTGGTCCACCGTACATCCCCACTCCACTAATCTGGTTAATTGTCAATACCATGGGCCTACCCAGAGCAGGAGAAAGAAGCTGACATGAGAGCCTTTCCTACAGTGTACTATGCATGTTGCATAAAGTACAAGGAGAATCCTGGTTGGTAGATGAAGACTAAACTAGCAAGGCAAACCTTATTACAAATGAAAAAGTAAAACCATTGGAGACAAATAAGAAGAGCGTGGCTTTACGAGACTTCAACACTATTGATTGTATAGTCACTGCATGATCATTTGTACACTGTAAATCTAAAACAACTATATGTATTAGTTGTAAATGTGTTGTTTCCAACATGCCACTGCCAGCCTAGTTTATTTTCACCATTCAAACGTAGAGTGGTCTGGTATAAACTTGAATTTTAATATTCAAAGTGATTTAGCACTGTGTGGCTTATTGAACATTATAGTGGAAAATAACTCAATAAACCAATAGAAAATACATTTACTGGAAACAAGTCAACCACTATAAATGATTTTTTTTAAATTGCGATCTGCAAAAGTACAAAACAACTTTCAACTGTAAAAAAAAAAAGTCAAATAACTGTACAGTACCTTCTTTTATGAAAAATAAATATACCTTAAAAACCACTACTGCATTAAAGAAATACACCAGAGGTAACAGAAGGGGAAATAATGATGGCTCAAGAACAAAACATAAGATAAGATACATAACATTTTATGAATGACATAGGCACATAGAAAATTTTAAATATATATTCTAAATTATGAAACATGCAACCTTACAATTTTGTATTCTGTATCATTAATGCACATTAAAAACTACATGATGAAAAGGAAAAGACTGAAAAATTCATACAAATCTCAGTATAAAACTTGGAAGAAGCCGTTGATCAAGTTTTAAGTGAAAGTTAAGAACCGAGACATTAGCATCACAGGAAGAACATTCTCATTAATTTTCAGTTATGTGATCAACAAAGTTTGTGTGCTTGTTTGTTTTCTATCATAAACCTGAAAATGTTGTCAGTGGAGTTTGTGCAAGTACATGTTGGTATTAAGCTTACGAATTGTTGTTTACATCTTTAAGAGGACCTGAGCACAGATGTACCTAACATCTGACCGTCTTCAACACTGTGAGATGTTAACATTTGGTCAATATAACTAATAAATAGCCCCAAATAAAGTACATTTTAAAGAAAAAATAAAGACAACTCATGATGTTCCACTACAGTGTTCCACTATATGCTATTGGATCCAGTTCCAGACAATAATCCGGCTCTTAGAGATAAATACTGTATATTAGGAGAGCGGGATATTTACAAGTAGCTGAGATAATGCAGATTCAGAGTCATTCAAATAGATCTCAAGTATTTGAAAAATGAATTATGGAAAATTGTAGTTTTGTTTTTGACCGGGGTCAACAAATAAGGCCGGGTTACTAAATTTCACATGAGGCAGATCCCAGTAAAGCAACATCTTCATGGTGACATCATCATAGCTTGAGACGGTGCGATGACACAATAATTGGTCGTTGCAGGATTCTGTTCATTTTCACATTTTACTATTTTATGTTTTTACTGACAGTAGCATTGATGAATGTAGGTGTTGAGTGCTGCCTGGTTTTGAGACTTGAATTTGTCTTCCAAATTCAGCTGTTACTTTGCTCTCTCTCTCTCTCTCTCTCTCTCTCTCTCGTTCTCTCTCTCTCTCACACAAACTCACAGAAACACTCACATACACATGAGACAAAGACGTCACATACTCCTGCTCTGGACAAAAGCAGCAGCCCAGCAGATGAGGCTTTTATTTAGGGACAGGGGAACTATGTGTTGCTTCTGCTGTGCTGATTGTGTGTGTTTTTGTCTGCGTGCAGTGTGTTGAGCTTATGCATATGTCCATGCATGCATGTCTGAGGAATAAGTGGGAGTGCTGCTATATATGTGTGTGTGCCTGTGTGTGTATATGTGTGTACTTCGATGGGGGTGTGGTCTCATGGGGCAGCTCTGTGTCTGTCCCATCTGCCACCCCACTCTACTGACACCCAGGGGAATGGCAGAAAGGGTGGAGAATTCATTTTGGAAAAAAGAATCGGGGCCCAGTGGTCTAATGGGCAACAATGCAGGTTTTACTCACAGGCCAGAGGCAAAGGACACTGGGTGGGTGGGTGTGTGCTAGCCAATCTACCAATCTATTTGACAAAACAGTAGGACACCCCGTCAAGCTCTGCCACAATCTGCCTAATAAGGCACACACAGCCCTGAAATAATACCATAAATTAGACACACACACTTGCAAACACACTCACAGTCGTTACATACATACACCCAGGGCTAATGTCAGCCTAATGCATGGTCATGCTGTGGCCAGAGGGCTAATTGGGTATATAAACACAAACAAATCCCCAGAGAGATAAGAGGATAAGGGTGAATTTTGTACTTTATACTCAAAGTCAACACTGTAGCTTACACATGGAGGCTCATCATCATCTGAGCAGTATCAATAATGAAAGCTGACATGAACATTGCTAGCATGAATCACGCAGCCAGACGCTTTTTTGAAGCTTTGCATACAGTGTGATGTGGAACGACTTGGTGGCAGGTGGCATCTCATCCTGTGTTTGTACACGCTGCGATCATCAAGACACAGCCACAGTAACAGCAACAACAAAACGTCTCGTGGAAACACGGCTCTGGCTCCGCTGGGCAGTAGGAGCACTCAGCAAGATGAATGCTGAGGTGCTGGCAACAAGGCTGGTTTTAACTTGTCAAATTAATAGCACATCAAAAGAAAGTGAGAGATAAGGAGGAGGAGGAGGAAGAGGCAGCAGTCTGAGCTTTTTTTGACAAGTCCCATTTGATGTTGACAAAGACATCAGGGAGAGAAAGTTGATGCTGAGGGCAGATCACAGACAGTCTGGGATCCCTCGTGTCTCTCTGTCTGTCACCCATCTGAGTTATTGATATACTGTTAGTCCATATGTACATGCATCATACAAGCACTCACAGATAGCATCCACCGGGTGCTATCATGCCCCCACGCTTTCTGACTGCTATGTTAATGAAACAGTTGCTGTTTCCTGGCTAAACATTAATTACACGATCAAAATAGAATGGGTAATTAACTGCCCTTCGTTACTAGTGCTAATTAAATTAGCAGAGAAGAGCCTTTTCAGAGGTGCAAGGAAGAGGAGAGGAAGAAAGATGAAGCAGCACTAAACAAAGCCTTGTTGAGGCACATACTCAGACGTGTGTGTGTGTTTTTTAAGAGGAGAAAGAGACAGAGAGGAGGAGGCCACGTTTGGAGGTGGTTCACACTCTGGGCCCCCCAGAGGCTTGGTCCTCAGAGGAAAGCAGGCTTATTGAAGAGGAGAACGATGGGGGTGTTGTTGTTTATCTTGACATGCCCGTCAAAGCCTTTAACACTCGCATCACAATTAAGACACTGTGGCTCATTGGCTATGTAGGCAGAATTGTGGGCAAGCTGCCCATACTTACAGGTAATGGCACAAAAATAGAGCCAGCTCAGCTCTGAGATGTAGAAGGTTGTAGGAAGATGTCCAGGAAATTATCAGGCAATGAGTGTGTGTGTTTTTGTATGTGTGTGTGTGTGTGTGTGTGTGTGTGTGTGTGTGTGTGTGTGTGTGTGTGTGTGTGTGTGTGTGTGTGTGTGTGTGTGTGTGTGTGTGTGTGTGTGTGTGTGTGTGTGGGTGTGTGTGTGTGTGTGTGTGTGCGTGCGTGCGTGCGTGCGTGCGTGTGTATGTGTGTGTGTGTGTTTGTGCGTGCGTGCGTGCGTGTGTGTTAACAATGTAGTTTTGTTTTTCGCACACATGAAGAAATTCACATTATAATTTTTTGTTATAACTAAAACAACTTCACCCAGCATACGTGACTTTTTCCTTCATTTGTTTTATTTAGAGCACAAGATATAATGACACCTTGAGATATACAAATCACATTTGCACCATTTTTTGTACCATTTTTAAAAAAAAGAAGAAAATAACAATATAAAATTGCTAATAATATTTTAAATAAATAAAATTAAACAAATTATTTAAAAATAAAAAATCTAATTTGCAAGTAATGTCTACTCTGTGTTGTTTGTTTCCACATCCTGCGAATGCAGTTCGTGTTGCAATGACAAAATCAATGAGTAAAAACCGCTCAATGTGGATTAATGAGCACTAAATGCGCCTTATTTTCTTCTGAGCAGTTTGTGCTTTCATTTACTATACTGCATAGAGACCTGGGTTGAGACATTTCAAATGAAACGGCAAAATATATGAGTTATAGCCTTATTACCTCAAATTTTCATTATCAACTGAAATAATATCAGGGCAGACATGTGAAAGAGCATGCATTATAAGTAAAAATGAAGAAATGATGAGGCAAACTAACATTTTTCCTTTACACAAGGAAGATGACCTTCTTCAAATGAGGGCGTAACATTAATATTTTGTTATGCAAGAGCCTGAAAACTGGTCATGTTTTATTTCAAAATGTCTTTTCGAGTTCTTCTCCCTGTCATCGTTCAGCAAATTAAAAAGCAGTGGTTGAAATAACTTGACCACTTCATAAAAAAACATGTTTATATTATTCCCTAAATCAACTATAATAAGTTAAATTGCTTGTTCTTAAATAAATCAATATATGAATTCCTTTAGTATTAACCCTTGAGTTCTCCTTTGTCAAACCGTAGAGACCAGAACAAAAAATAAAGGGTATATTTTTCTGGAATGTAAATCGTCTTCAAAAACTCTACTACAAGAAAAGCTCTGGCTAAATCACAGACAGTGTACACACATGCCATTTAAGGTGTCCATACATAGACAAATAGCACCCTGCTTCTAAGAGCTGTAACATCCTTTCAGAGTTTTCCGTCATCCAACAATTTCAGTGCTCTTAAAATTTCTCCGGTACATCTCTGGCCAAGGCTATGGTAGTTGCTCGAGAAAACCAAATGCTGCACGTGATAGTCGACCAGAGGAAAATACAGACGCTTTTGAAGCTTGGGCTGAAATTTGGACAAGATTTCCTTTGTATCCATTCAAAATTCAGAAGCTCCAAGACACACACAGCGGTATATGGTCCGGTCTGATGCCGTTACCTAAGGAGCATCGTCTGTCATTGTGGGCGAAGTAATCTGCTCTGCCTGTGGAGCAGACGGCTGGTCTTTGGACTTGTCATACCCCGCTCAGTTCATCCAACCGGATGAAATGGGGTTAAGAAACGACAAAGGGCTCAAGAGGGAAAGTAATACATGGTCAGTAGTGATTAACCTCCCATTCTCCCTGCCCTCCTAATGCCAAAAGAGAGGCTAAGTGAAGCAGTGGTCTGGGGTAGAATGGGTGGGTGCTTTGCTACATCGGGGGAACAACCAGGCCCGTAATCGCTGGAGAGAAAAAATATACAAAATCTATCATTCTAATCAATCAGGTCTTGCATCATTGAACATCCAGCAAATGTCTGTCTGTCTTGTTCAGTCAAAGATTTGGAGTGGTTAGTATGGGTTAGACTGCATTCGTAAGTTCAGACAGGGGGGTCAGATAGTGAGTTGGATGGCTACCTCTGAAGCTGTTCCCCCCTGAGGCGGGGCAGGCAGGGGAGGGAGAGCCCTGTGGCCTGAGGACAGGAGCAAAAGCACTCTTCTGTTTAGCAGCAGATGGAAATGAGGAGAAAGGCAAGAGAGATGATGAAGAGCTGGAGCTTCCTGGTATGGTGGGGCTGGAGGGCATGACTGTGGAGGGAAGACCACCAACCAGTTTCAGGGCAGAACTTAGAATTGTGAGGTTAATACAGATACATTTACAGACAAATGGAAGTTCTTACTGTAAGGAGAGCCTGTGGGGGAGGCACTGCTGAAGCCCGGAGAGCCAGGTACTCCCAGACTGGTCATTGGAACTGTTCCATAGCCTCCAGTCATCCCTCCGCCCCCATAGCTTGACTGCTGAGGAGTGGAGGCTGATGGGTAACCCCTTGGAGACAAACTGCTGGAATTCCGAATGTAACCTGGAGTAAAAATTAAAATGTCCAGTCAGCGCTTAGAATTATTTAGTAGAAAACACTTGTATGTATTTGATGATCTATGTGTGATTGTCCTTGCCTTGGCTGCTCTGTCCATGGTCCCCGATGCTGACGCCTAACTGTGAAGGATAGGAGCCCAGGCCCATGACACTGCCATGGGCAGGTGAGCTGGGCAATGCCTGCAGCTGACTGTGAGGGCGTGGAACGCTGTAGAGTGCCTCAGCAATGTCAGCTGCACGTTTCAGCAACATGTCCTACAGGAGAAACAATTAGTAATTAGCCTGGCATTAAAAATGTATTCAAATGTTAATGTATTAAAAGTTGTATCTGGGCTATGTCCAATTATTGCACTTTTCCCCTTTCCATATCATCATACACTCATAATTTGACACAAACTAAAAAATATATAAGCTTAAGAGCAGAGTCAGCAGTTACTTAGAATATAATATTGAAGATTTAATTGACTAAAACATACAAAGTCACTAGCATTGTCTTTTAAGTATATGTTTGTTTTGATCATTACAAAATATTGATATTACACCAAAATGGCTGTAGTTTACCTGATTACTGTGTGGATTTCCATACAGGGCCTCAACAAGGTCTGCTGCTCTCTTCAGGAGGATCTCCTGCAATGAACAGAATTTACTACATTATCATCTTGATATGAGTGGAGCCTAAGTCAGTTCTTTGAAAAATCTCCATGAGCATGGATGACTCTTATTTAGTGGTGTCTAACCTTGGCGAGCTTCTCAGGATCGCCAGGATGTCGTGGAATGACCTTTTGAAGGCGCTGAAAACCATAGTCTATAGTTGGCTCATTGAGGGCTGAAGTGAAATAAAATTAAACAAATGTAGCACGTTAAATATATGTACACATCCCTGAAATCTCATGTTTGAACAGTTGAAAAATAAAACAAACACAAATAGCATGGTGTTCAGCATCACCTACAAAGGTCCTAATACCTGTGTAGATGAAGCGCCCAGGTGCTCCCTTGCAGAACTGTTTAGATTTATAAGACAATGTGACCTCCACGACCCCAGGGATGTGTCGAGGAGGTGTCTGGACTCGGATAGCATGTGGTGTGATCAGCTGTGAAAAACATAACATAAAAGAGTCAAAAGCAGCAACAAACTATTCCCACCATATAAAGGATATGTTTTGATTAACACAGCGGTGCAGAAATATTCCCATCTCTGAACTTTCCATGGATCATCTATATGATGAGGAAAACGGTTTGCTGTATTAACCAAAATAAGCTTCAGACACTTCCATCATTAGAGGGACATTTTGGAGACAATCCATACCTCACTCCACACCAGCATGCTTCCAAACACCACCTGTAGCCCGTCAAAGAAGTTCTCCCCAACCACAATGACCATGGCGCCGCCGGTGGTCCAGCCCTCACTGGGGCTGATGGCTTTGATACACGGGGTGGCTGAACAGGAGAGAGAGAATTATTGATCTCTCACACTGCGTGAGAAGTTTGAGGAGGAATGGGTGGCTCTCTAGTTTAGAGTCATTATATTATGATTATTTTTGAATGATTAGGCCAAAACTTGAACAACAAAAAAATACAACCCTATTCATGACTCCTTAATTATATCCAAGCAGCTTTTATGCAGCCTATAGCATCAACTCTTGAGTTATAATGGTATTCTTATCATTGATACTTAAATATGTGTAATAAATTATAAACTTGCTGAGATAGAGCTACCCTGACTTTATAGGAGTTATTCTACAGCATTAACAATGCATCATATGTTTGTTTGTTTGTTTACATAGTAACCAGCAAAATAATGAGTAACCAAAGATGACAAGACAAGTGCTCAGCAACAACAAACACACACTTAGGCTGGAGCATTTCCTGTAAAGGGACCCGCACTTAAAAAGTTACATTCCTATATATATGCAACAACTGCAGTGACAGTCTCTCACAATGAAACATACAGTGATAACATGTAAGATTGACAAATCAGCTGTTACTGTTTTGTCCATCTTGCAAGATTCTTCCCAGATTAATCATTTGTTACCATCCCACATCACTGATGAAAAAATATATAAATCTATCCTTAACCTTTTGTGTTAATAGCTGCTCTAAGTGTTCTTGCAATGAACATCAAAGGTTAAAAATTGAAAAAACAGTTGAATTACCCCGTTTTCCAAAATTGCATTAAAATTCAGTGGTTTCTTTGTGGAGGCAATGCTTATCTTCCCACTCCGTTTTCTGTTCAAGTGTCTGCTCGTTTCAGCATAACTGACAAAAATTATTTTAAAAAAGCCATAAATTGTTGTTGAAAAGGTCAAAATACTATCTCTTGGATCTGCGTCTTTATCAAGATCCACTCCAATGTTCAAGTAGGACTTCTGTTTAGTACTTAACTGAAGTCAATTTCCTTGAGATTCAACCCATGAGGATTATTCATTAGTACGAAGTACTGAAAAATACAATATTTGAGTAAGTGGATTTAGCTGTTCTAATGTGAAGTTCTGGTTCCAGAGATAAATGTAAATCTAATCAATTCATTAATTATTTAGCTCATTAATGCTCATGTACCATCATTTGTAATACATATGGCAGTTATAGTTGATTCCTTTGATCAGAGAGTTCCCGTTCTTTCTGTTGTTGTTTTTTTGTTATCTTATGTAATGCTGGCTATTAAGTTGTCCTTTTTTTTCTTCTTATTTTAATACTTAATTGCAATGTTTCTTGCATTTTGCACATCAACTTTTGCATAGACAAAGCCCATTGCATATTTTTTTATTTGTTATGGCCTCCGATGCAAATTAAGTATACATATTTACATACATATATATATATATATATATATATATATATATATATACACCAATATGGACATACATAGGGGGGTAACATATTCCTGTTTGTTTGTGTATTGGAAATCCTATATCATTTTAAGATCTGTGACTTTGAAAAGTCTGTCCTGTCAATAAAGTTTTTCCCATTTCTGTATTTGATCTCTAACTTTAATGGTTACTTCTTCTATATCCAATATTTGATTAATTGTCCAAAAACAAGGCATGTATTTTGGGGGGTTTGAGTGTTTCCATGATCTTGTCACTTGCTTCTCGGCTGTTACACGTTGATATTAAAAGTAAATATCTGATTGTTTGATCGTCCTTACTAAATTGACACTCAAAATGTTTTCTGGTTTCAAATATTCCTTTGAAACAAAAAATATACTTCATCATTTTGTAAAATTCTTCCCAAAAAGGCACTAGTACTGGACTTCTGAAAAAAATATGTACATACCCTCTCTTTATTCCCCTTACTGTAATACATAAATAAAGTTATCCTTGATCCTTGAGTGGTGAGTTAGAAACATGAAGAAATTTAAAACCATGTAAACGATTAGAGACACAGTGCCGTACTTCCAGTGTCCTACCATATTCCATAGAATTCTCCACAGACTCTCCTGGCTCCAATCTGCGAGCTCTCCGCCCATGTTTGGAGTTGTTGTGAACAAACATGTTGTCAGACACTGCGAGGACATGACCATCCACACTCACAGTGCTGGACAACACCACCTGAATGAAGGAGAGGGAAGGCAGCAAGAGAAAGATACATGAGCATATGTGCATGACTTGGAGGGTACACTGAGTTCCACCATCTCTAGTTAGAGCAGAAAATCCCCCAGAAACTACTTTTTTCAGAGCAGAGGTGATAGTAAAATGACGTCACCGGGACATTTGTAATGTGTTGGTTTTCTGGCGATAACACTGCTCATACAGCCCTACACTTCTCCATCAGGTGTCCATATGCTGTAACCACTGCTTCATGCTGAAGTTTTAGATTCATGCGGAATGCATCAAGCTCATCGTCGTCTCTTCCTTTTTTTCAATGACTCCAAATACGTGGACTATATCTCCCGCTTATCCAGCCATTACAGTTGTGAATAATGAATATTCTACCCCTAATTTGAATTTCTGGCCTCGGCCTGTAAGTTTCACTTCCATTCGCCTCACCTATAAATAATGGGGGGATTGGTGTGGAGTGTGGAGTATTGATTGTTGGGTTGAACTCTCAAAGTGATATCTTTTATTTTGAGTTAAAGATCTTGTTTTTGAGAGTTAAATGCAAGGGGGAAGTGCAAAAAAAATAATTTATTCAATTAAATATTAAACAATCAATACTTTATCTTATACGTTTTAAAGATCATATGACAAAGATGAAACGTCCTTTGAAATAAACGTCGTAATAATTTTGCAGGTGCCGGAACATTAGGGAAAAAACAAGGAAGAGCACATTTGCTATAGCTGGTGGAAAGAGAAGAAAGCCTCAAGGAAAGTAATTTTAAATTATCAAGGAGAAGTTCTTGTCCTGCTCTGATCACCTTTCAACCCAGAAATGAAGGTCTTGGAGAACCCATGTGCTCCTAACTTCTCAGCATGTGTCACATCTCAGGAGCTAAAGCAAACATGGTGGAAGACTGAGGGAGAAGGCTATGGTTTGATGGGAGAAAGAGAATGCCAGACCGAGGCTGCTGAAAGAAGTCAGAGGAAGTGAGGCGGGAGTGTCCCCAGTGACCACTTCCTGGGTCACGGAACGTGACCTTTTCCATCTGGAGCCAATCACTCAATTCTTGACAACTTCCTGAAACACCTCAACTTATTTCCTGCACCACAACACCAAAACGAAGTCTCCCACATATCTAACTCCATTCGTTTATCTTTCTGTCATCTTAGAACGCCCTCCTCTATGTCGTCCATTTGGAAGACATTACCAGCGCTCCAATGTGTGAGTGTGTGGCATAAACTCGTCTTAAAATAGGCTGGACATCAAATTAATTGTCAGTTTGTGTTATTAGGATAAATGATCGATGTTTTTCATAACGTTTAAATCTTTTTCATCATTTCCTCTTCTTCGCTGACACACCCATATACTTCCCTTCTTTTCATACCTGAAATCTCCTCATATCCCTTGGGTTTCCCGCCGTCTTCAGACAGTTCTGGTTACATTTCAGGAAAAACTTCAGGAAAAACCTGCAACAGTAAATGAAAGGGCACGTGTTTGCGGATCAGCAAGTAAGAAATACCTTGAATGAATAACATATATGATTATTTGCGACTCTGCAACAGAGTAGTCGTCAAAGGACACATTAATAATTTTTTCAAGAGACCAGTCTCTTGGATTGTGCGTGTGATTACAGCTACGACATCAATCAAAGATGTTTAGCTTAGTATTAAAGACAATGTTATTGAACGTTAAATCACAGGATGAGAATTTGAAGCGCAGTCCAGTGAAAAGCACTGTTGTGTTACAAAGTAAACTGAAGACAGTGATATATACCATGGACTCTAGGGACTGTGGTATCCCACAATGCTGTATTTGAACCCCCACATGGGAATGGAGAGTGAATGGAGCTGCGACAACTACTGAGAGAGTGAAGGAAGAAGGTGGTGATGGAGGCACATGTGATCTTATGGACATGAATTTTTTTTCAAGTCTATGTGTCTCATTATGTATGTGAGAGTACTTTTAAGGGTGATAGACTGTTGAGGATGAGGGAAACAAAGAGAGAGGGTTGCTGATAGCCTCTGCTACACTGAAGTAAACCTGCAGGGCAGGTGGAATAAATAAGAGAGAGGGAGACTATGGAGAGAGACTCCAAATCCCAGGTGTACACAGTTCGGCAACATAGCCCGCTGCCATAGCAACCCAGCTCTGCCGCAATCCCAAAGTCCCCATGCTGAGAGGCAAAGGCAGCGATGGTAAAGAGAAGGCAACAAGACATTCCATCACTGATATACAGCGAGGAGTAACTTGGCGAGCTGAGATACAGGAAAATGTATAAAAGAGGGAAGATGCAGACAAAAGCTTGGAGGATCCTAATTTCCCTGCAATAAGAAAGTAAGCAGAGTATATGTTTTGTAAGAAAAGCAGCATTGGATATAATTGTATAAATGATACAGCACTCGAGAGAGAGCACAACTCTGTTTTGCCAATAAAAAAACAACAACATCCGTAAATGTTCCTCTTAACCAAACAACAACACGGCAGGAGAAAATAGCTGCATAGGGAGGCAACGGTTTTACCTAAATACAGTAACTCCAATCCCACCCACACTGTGCTCTCTCCCTGCAAATATAAGTCTTCGTAATAGAGAGGATTTGTTGGAGAGGAACTTCATATTGGCCCCATAGCCCTGAACCCTCCAATAGAATACTAATCTCCCCCGTGCTGTCAGCCTTTACTTGCTATTCTTCCATCACTTGCTCCAGCTTCCTCCCTTGTGAACAGGTCCTGGTTTGAAACTATTTCTGAGTTCCAACAGCACATCTAATATTTCTTGATTTCAACTATTTCGTCAGAGGACAATCAATATTTTCCTTGGCAAACGGTCATTATAAATTATGACCGAGAGTTTGGACTTCCTTGTTCAAAGTTGGCTCAACCTCCCGTTAGGGTGGACCTGCTCTTTCTTACAGTTTTAACATACGCACTTATGGATGCAGTTACAGTGTAACCATGTACATTACATCACCAAAATGAAATGATGCAGTTTGGAACCTGACTCTACAGAGGGACTATAGTTGAACATGACTTAAATTTACTGCCTACTCTTAGAGTTGTAATGTCTTTATGTTTTATTCTAGGCAATGATTATAACTCATTTAAAGCATATAGTATTGATTTATGGGATCAGTGAGTATAGGAACTACATTTTTTCTTTCAATAACACTATATACATATAATGGCTGTGGTCTAACCACAATCGTTTTCTTGTCATTTATTTCTGATGTTCCTCAAACCCGCAGTCATCACTGATTAGACTGGCTGACATGATAAAATGTGCGGTGATGCCTCAGACAGCAAAACCACAAGCCTAATTGAGAGGCTGTCTAAATCCATCTCGGGCTTTGTGCATTTTGTCAGGGTTCGTGACCATGTTTGTTGACTTCTTCACATCATTCACTGTTTGTATGACACCAGATGCATTACACTCACCAAAGCGCACATTTACACTCTAACACACAGACACGACCCCCCCCCCCCCCCCCCCCACACACACACACACACACACACACACACACACACACACACAAAATCACACACACAAAACCACACACACACACACACACACACACACACACACACACACACACACACACACACACACACGCACAAAACCACACACACACATACACACACACCTTTGCCCCATCCCAAAACCCTTTTAGTCAACCTTTCACCCCCCTCAGTTCGGACGCACACAACTGCAAATGCTGAAATTAAAGCAAGACATTGATGCATATATTAGCATGCATTAGCCGCTTCCCCCTGCCCACTTAACATGCAAATCTCCCAGGCCCGTCGCATCGCACCTTCTGCCACACATTCATTTGCTGAATTATAATTAGACTAATCTTGCATAATTAATAAGAAGTCGAGGGCCCACTGTTTTTTTATCCCCTCCTATTGTGGTTGCAAAAGTTTAATATTGCTGTTGTTTGTTTTTGTTTTGTTAATGTAATACACCCACACACCTCCCCATCCAGAAGGAAGAGATGAGCCGAACATGCAAAGAACTGGAGGTGAACCTTATGTCACAGGGAAATTGTAGAGAAAGGCTAATTTCAAAGAACTCTTCAAGATCAGTAGTGTTTAATGTGTTCCTTGTTCTTTACATTAATATAATGTTGTATTCTACAAAGCAGGAATAATATCATGGTTTTGTTTGTGTAAAACACTTATGAGGGTAACATCCAGCTAATCCAGCTAACGAGAGTGATGATGAAGGATTTTCTTTTTGAAAGCTAACACATTTAATAAAATGCGTAAACATTCTACTTTTACAGAAAAAAAAAGTATACCTTCCTCTGGCATTATTAACAAAAACCACACCAGAGCTCGAAATGAACAATGATCATGAATTTTGTTTTTCAAAATTTGTGACAATCGAAACAGTCATTGGATCTCACAGAGTGGCCGCCAGTGGAGTTGGAGTGGACCAAGTTTTATCTCCCGCAACATCTACCCTCCACAGGCACACTTTCAACAGGAAACAAAAACAAAACCAGAATCCTAAACCTTGGGGTCATTTTCCACTGTGGAACTACAGGGAGTCTGTTTTTTCTTTTCTGTCTTCACTTCTGCATCTCCGTCAAGGCCTGGATTCTTTTTTGTCTGCATCTGCTTATGTTCCCAAGACTAAACACAAGCCTTGCAGCATGAAGCCGCCAGATCCCAATAGTGACAAGATGCTTGCTAAAACTAGTTCAATAACCAATCTGCAAGCCATGACACTTAAAACAACAGCAGAAATGCAGTATTTGGAGATACTTCCCTCCTCGATGTGGACCCTGACTTTTATTTATGTCCGTCCACTGGGGCATTTGTCATACATAAGTGCTAAACATTATGCTTTACATATGGCCTTAATCTTGCAACGCGCACCGGACCCCTAAAACAGTTTTTCATAGGCATTCATGATGACTAATCACTGTTGACATAAACTGCCATTACACATAGACATAAAACACATCAGCCCCTGCGCTCAGTGTGAATGAAGGTCTACTGGTTACAACAGCTCTTGAAACAAGTGATGCCAAAGGTTTTGAAACAGAGTTTCAGTCAGTCAGCAGCACAGCTGGAAAACTTTCTCCATTCGCCTTTTCTGGGTTCCACACTGGCCTACCAATTTTGGTTCAGTGCACCAAAGACGCAGAATTTATACTTCTAGAACAAAGTTTGGGATGGGAAAATTGAAGCAAAAGAATGAGGAGGAGGATTGTGTCATAACTTTTATTTGGCAGGCATGGATTCCTTGCCACTAAAACATAGGTAAATAATCATAAAGAAGGGAGGACAGAGAGTCAAAGACAAAAAAAAAAAAAAAAAGGAAAAAACTCCCCCACCCATAATGTTCAACAACTTATACTTGTTGGAAATAAGAAAAGAGACAGAAAGGGTATAATAAGAGAAGAGGAGAAGATAAGCAAAGACAAAGGAAGAGAGTGAGAATGTTGATGTCCAGTATTCAGGGCCATCACTCATCAGACACCCCTCCCTTAAATCCCCCCCTTACCCTGAAAAAACAAAACAGTGTCCTGCAATACGGTCGAGGGAAGCTGAGAGGAGGGCAGGGAGGGAGGAAAATTAGGAAACCAGATGTGAAGCATTAAAACATACTGACATGCTGAGGACCTTCCTCTGCCACACTCACACACTGAGAGCATTAACTCATACAGCAGGCCCAGATGCATTCACATACGCGTGCATATGTCACACTGAGGAAACAGAAGCCACACACACATTCATGCACGAGATTAAAGAATAAATAATGATTGGTGAGCAACTGTATTTACTCAATCAGGCAAATGTATACACATGACCTCAAAGTATGCCTCAAGAACAAACTTCTAATAGTCATGGGTTGTGGATGCTTGCTGATTTCTAATAAACATGTAGGTATTCGAGCGAACACATGCTGTAGATATGTGTTAGGATTAGGATAATCCAGTATTGATCCACGAATAATTTCTCATCAACGCACAGATGTACAGATTGGTCATCATTTGTGTATGGATATGCATCCAATAGTACAGGTACCCAGGCCAGTGGATGGCTAGGGGGTTTGTTTTTCTCTCTGGTTGGTTACGGGGGATGGAGCAGTGGGGTGGGGGGTCAGTAATAAATACCCCTGGACGAGGGTCCCCTGGCAGACTGGAAGCTAGACTTGTCACTAGGGTTAACACCCGGGGCACATGAACTTTGACACTGCTAATGGGGCACAGAAAACCCTCCACGAACTGATACCCCCTCTGTCACATACCACCACAGGACCTTTCACACCAATGCCCCCCTTCCTCCTAAAACATACAGGGATATCTGTGGAAACAGCTTCACCAGCAAATGTCAAACAGCCAAACTTACTCAATGGCTGTTTTCTCGTGCTTTCAAAATGGACATCCAGGCATCAATGAAGCAGCCCTGGTGTTCTCAAGTTTGATAACAGTTGTAGTTAAAGCCTCTGTCTACTACACTGTACACCAATTACTTAATGACTGGTCTTAGACATTAAGCTGCTGTCCAATAGTCTTTAAGTGACATCAGTATTTACTTATCCTATACGAGTATAAAGCGTGTAAACATGTGCATCCACATGCTCTAGGACACATTCCGATGTGTGTGCTTAAGTCAAAGTACAACGGAGATAATAAAAGTTAAGGGACTCATTATGCAACTGACTGACTATTAGCAGTGTTGTTTTATTCTTTTAATAAATATTTTCACAGACTGATCGGTGTGAACGGGTATTTACCGGCTCTGGCTATTTTGAGCTCATATTAAGTAGTCTAATTTTAATACCATTCAGAATTAAATCCATTCAAATGTATACGGTTTGGTAAGTTGATGGTGTGCGGTGGGTATGAAAATTGTAATGCTAAGGTAATCAGTAACTTTATTTTAATAAAATAAAGGGGTAATTGAGTACCAAAAAAATTAGGTTTTTCTGTGAGATATAATGGAGAAAATTAATTGGAAAAGAAATTACTCAAGTTATATATAAGTACTTCAAAATCGTACTTGGTACATGTGTTGAGTGAAAGTTTTTGTTTTTCCCAACACTGATTGAATATCAAAACTCTGGACTGTTTTGGAGACTTGGTGTCAAAAAATGTGAACTATTGAAAGCTGGAACCAAATGCCATTTCAGATTCATAGTCCTGTTAAGTAATTCCTCCTAACGAATCCTACTTTAGAATTTAAATGCAAAACATTACAATTTTTATACCTTAAATAAGAATGCAAACATAAGCCAATAGAGTATCAAACACACAAAAAGTAAGAAAGAAAAGAAAGAAAGACACAAACAAATTGCACATGATTGTAAATAGTTAAAAATACTGTGATATTTGACTTAATAAATAATTGCCATAAAGTGCAGTTCTACTTGTACTTTAAACATATGTGTAATATGTGACCATGTTGGGTGGAGTTAGGTGGTTGATTCACATTTTTTCCAGTTTAAGTGACTTGAGCTCAGTTTGCACAACACGGCTTGTGGAGGTTTTAGGTCATTTCCAGTATATGAGAATGCATCTACGGGCAATGAGCCCATAGACAAAGACAATGGCAATGAAACATTCAGTTTTAGTTTTATGAATTCATAGTAGTTTAAGGGGAATCCAATGGTGGACAGAGGGCAACATTTATGGCCAAGAATCTAGACATGATCTGTACATATTATTATTTAGTGATTATATATTTGAAATTAATTTTGCCTATAATAGACCTTATTTTATCATTAAAGGTCCTATTTTGGTGGCTTATGTTTAGGCAATGTTTTTTAGAAGTAATATTTATTTACTATTATAAGTACTTTATTAAATTTTTTGCTGAAAGAGAAAAAAATAAATAAAGGAAAACCTGATTAAACCCTTAAAGAAACTGATTAAAGAATGTTTTGTTTTGGTATTAATAAGCTCACCTAAAAATCTTATTGGTAGTAAGAGAATCAGTCAGACAGCACATGGAGAAACTCAGCTCTTTATAAATGTGCCAGGTGGACGGGCTGTTCCCCTCTTGGCCTCTTCCCCATTGCCTCCCAGGCTGGCCTCACCCCTACATACTCGTCTCCAGCCCACTCCGCCTCTAAACTTGAGAACTGTGACAAAGGCAAACATTTAAACCACTAGGGCTGATTTATAGAGGTAGGTACCGCTGTAAAACCCTCAGGCTTGCCAATGCAAAACTGAATGAGGCATGATGGAGGAGGCTGAGAGAAGAAAGTGGAATGATGGGAAACACAAGAGGCAATCGAGTTTTTCAACAAGGTTTCTCTTGGGTGTCTTACTACGTAACCACTCACTGGCTGCTAAATGTGCATTTTGACACTTTGAAATTAATTGATGTTTTAGTCACCTGGGCTGAGTGAAAGAAGAAAATTGCGAAAAAAGCATGGCCACAAGAGACTTTAGTGAGGCTGCCAAACGGATGGATATGGATAGATATTCAGACTGTCGAGAACATGAATTCACAACCAGGACAGGGAATAGAAGTCCCATCAGTGGCCTCACCTCTCCCGGCATGCCTCTGCTGTCCTGAGGGAAACGGATTCAAAATATACTCTCAACTGTCAAATGGAGACACGTAGCACCCTCTACAGCCGAACAGATTTCAAACATACCGGAAGATTATCTCTAATACAACAACCCCAATCTTGCTTAGTCGATACCCATTGAATCAATCAGCCACCATTCAGATTTTAAAATATCACACGTAAATCAAAGCTCAACCTGAACTTTTGTCAGAGAGGAACAATGAATGTGGGATGGATGCCAGTGAGAGGGAGAGCAGAGGAAAGAGAAGCAACAACAGAAGGAGAAGAGATGTCTTCTTAATTAGCCAGTAATGATAAGATCTGACAAACAACATCTGTTTCCAGAAAGGGAGAGAAGGGTGTGAGGGGGAGGTAAATTGTGTGTGTGTGTGTGTGTGTGTGTGTGTGTGTGTGTGTGTGTGTGTGTGTGTGTGTGTGTGTGTGTGTGTGTGTGTGTGTGTGTGTGTGTGTGTGTGTGTGTGTGTGTGTGTGTGTGTGTGTGTGTGTGTGTGTGTGTGTGTGTGTGTGTGTGTGTGTGTGAGGAGGACAGGAGAGAGAGAAGAAAAAGAAGCTGAGAAACCTGTGAAGCCTAGACAACAGGGACTTGCTTGTAAGAAAGTAAAGGGGGAGCGGAGAGGATGTGTAAGGGATGGAGCGCTGTGTAGCGTGACACAATAGAACAGTGGATGAGAAGTGTAACAGAAGTGAGAGAAAGACAGAAAGGGGAGAAAATTCTGACAGGGTTGAGGGAGCTGAGGAGCCTGGATGAATATGACAGACAGGAGGAAGAAAACAGATCACAATGAGAGAAAGAGGAAGATATACAGACGCAGAGAAGGTGGGCTGGATGATGGTGCGGCAGGTAGAGAAGAACGTGTGGAGAGATGCGAATGGAATCACTCTTAGGTCCAGAGTGCAGTAATTTACTTACCGTGGCTAACGCACAGCAAATGTGTGGAGTCGAGGACTGTGAGAGAGGAAGGGGAATAGGGTGATGCAGGGGCTGAAGGCAGGGCATGCAGACTGTTGGGGCTCTCAGCATGCATGCTGGGAGCCTGTCAGCAGTCACATCACCCCCTGCCCTCAGCCCTGACAGATTCATCAGCACCATTACACACACACACACACACACATTCACAAACACACAAACACACACACGTGCACACATATGCATGTATCCAAAAGATGTTGCAATTCAATTGCTGTTCCTTCCTCTTCCTCAAGCACACAAAACTTAAGAGGTGAAAAAAAATATTTCATAGTTAATGTAGTCTGTCCTGTCTGTCCTGCACTCCATATAACATTTTTCTATTGCCTGACTTAATTAAAGTGCCAGGATTTTGTTGTAAGAAAACTGTATTTATGCAACTATATCTTGCCCACTTAATTTCTCCATGTCCCGCCGTAGGGATAACTATTGCCTCAACTATGAGGCAATAGATGTAATTAATCAAGTTATTTTCAATAAATGCTGCAGATGTGGTAATATTAGTATCTTTATTTTTTATTTTTGAACAAGGGAAATGGTTGAGAAAATTCAGAGGAATCTGACTCTGGGGGACATCTGTCCAGATTCTAGATTAAAAGCCAAATAAACAATCAAGGCAGCCAGAAGGGACAGCCCAGCACCATGGGGCATTGTTAAGTCATTATTGAAATGTAAGACCTAAACAGAGTTTAACCATTCCCCATCACACAGCCTCTGAGCTCCAACCACAGCACCAACATTCAGCCAAAGAAAACAGCTCTTGTTCCTAAATACCACTGCTAACTGGCCTCTGACTCCCTGCCCACCCACCCATGGAGGCATCAATACACACAAACACACAGACAAGATCCCATTACAAAATGATTTGCAAATGCAGGAATTTAACATGAAAAATAAACTCACAGATAACCACATACATACACACACTCTTGTTTGTGATCTGAAGTACCTCTAAATCACACCAATCTGACCTGTATGATCCTCTAAGGGTCCGCATTTAATCTCAACAATGCTCAACCAAAGGTGAACCCTATTAGTGGCAAGACAAATGAGAGGGTTTGCCCCATGCTGGAGAGCAAGGCTTTTCAGCTTGCAATTGAGCTGCAACTTAAAACTCATAATCAACCCCACATCCTCTTAAAGTTCCCCTGCTGTTCCTCCACATTAGCTCATTTGTAGTCCATTTCCATTTCCTGTCAGAAATATCTCCTGCGCTCTCAGTTAGCAGCTGCCCTCTCTGTAGGCTCTCAGAGAAAACAAACCAGGGCTTCTACTTGTTACAGGCTTCAAGCCGCAACAGCTCACATTGGCCGAAGTAGAGCAAAGGTGACCAAACAAAAACTCAGCTCATAACCTACTAGTCATTTTACACTTCCTATGCACACTGAAGTGCAGGATCTTCCCTGTTCTAGAGAGGACACATCGCAAAAAAGCTTGTGAACGTCGTAAGGTCCCTGAACTTATTTTCACTAGTCTAAATCAGAGTGACGCTCTAACTTTTTGAAGCAGTTCCTGTCAGTGAATGTGGTATTCTAGACATTGCATTCTCTCTCCCTCTCTGTCTTTGTGTCACTCTCCACCTTGTGATGCCCCAAGGGAGGAGCTATCCCCATGGTCCTGTGCAAGCTGCTCAGTGGGCCAGCGTGTGTGCCGCTCTGCTGTGTGAGGCGATGTGCACTGGAGCCTCAGTGCCCCGTCGCCACGCTGCCTGGCCCAAAACCTGAGGGGCTTGTTGACAGGGGGTCTGGAGGGACTGGACAGTACCAGCCTACCAGGGAGAGACTTATGACAGCAGACCTGAGGGACTGGCGCTGACTTTGTCTCTGTGTATGTATGCATGTGTGATAGAAAAGTAATTTATGCATATTAACAGCAGCATCGGTGTGTTCCGTTCATACTGTGTTTGCTAAAGCTACGCTACCTGGATTGCATGTGCCAGAGTGAAATCCTACACCTAGTAAGCTTAGTTCAGTAATACTGGTGCAATTAAATTAATTCAAACTGAGATACATCAAACCCAGTGCCAACGGTATTTAGATTGTGGTTACCATATCAACATCACAGCCAAACACAGTATGCAGTAAAGTGACAACATGCAAATGTCAAATTGATTTCCCTTGGTAAATGAAGTAATTGCATTGTATGCTTCATTATAATGTGTATATAATAATGTTAGTATGCATTATTAAACTATGTGTTAAAATCATGTCAGATTTTCTGAGACTGTATTGAATAAAAAGTATTTCTGCAGTAGTTTTTGTGCAACTTCTATTCAACTTCTATTATTCAAAAACATATTGTATACTTTGCATTTCTATAAGTTCTAGATTCCCTCTCAAAAGTCCCAATTTTCTCAGTTGTCTAAATGAAAGGTCTTCATTATTCATCTAGTTCATAATAAGACACAAAAGTGGCACTGGGCAACAGTTACATCACAAAAAAATGATTATAATAAAATTAGATAATAGATTTTTTATATGGTTAAGCACAGTATAAAGTGAGTTATTGTCTTTACTGCTAAACAAACACCATTGCAGATGAAGTTTTCACATTATGTTTTGTCATGATCCGGTCAATTTGCAACAACTCTGCTCGCATTATTTTGAGTTTTTCAGCAGTATAATGGGTATAAAATTATAAATTAAATGTATTATTATTATTTTTATAAAATACAGCTCCCCCAAACCGTCGACAAAATGATGAAAGGGGAGAATGGTCCACAGCAGTTATTATACATTTTGTATAATAACTGCACATTCACATGCACATTCCTTTGCTTTTTCACATTTTAAGTATAACTTACTGTTGAATTGTGCCATTCGTACATCCTTTATTGGAATAACAAATATCAAACCTAAGGAAAATGAAAAACTAAAATCCATTTCACACATTTTCATAATGTCTTGGCTTAAAGACGTGGTCTTTCACACTTATCATGGCTCTCCCCCTTATAATGTTCACCTCTCAAGATAGTTTGAGACAAATATGACAGAACTGGGGGTATGAGAAACAATCTCATAAAATGACATTGTTGATCTCAAGTGCGCTAGGATGACCTAACAAGGAAAGCTGATGGTGGTGTGTGAGTATACATCTGGGAAATGAGAGGAATTTGACCCCTGACACAGTCCAACAAATATCACTGAATTTATTCTTTTGCTGATAGTTTAATGCTCTTTTCCCAAAGACTAGCGGCTTCTATTTTCATTTTTGTTGACATAGAAAAATGAAGAGGCGTTCCCCACCAGCAGAACACGGAGAAAAATATCCTGCCATAGGAATAGGTAGATGGCAGTTCAAATAAAGGAAAGAAAAGACAATCAGAGGCATAAGGGACAGGTCTTGTTTCACCATATATTATGATGATTTTTGTTAAGTTTCAGAGGAGCCTGTGGATGAACTTACAGTTTTCATACTGTATCTCTAAGACAACACAGTAGCTGAGATGAGACGTTTACATCGAGAAAAAAATACATCTGAATAATTTATTGTCTATCGGTCAAGACTGTTTCAAATGAAAAAGAATTATAAAAAAAAAAAGATCTAAGAATGTTAAAGCACGGTGGGGTTGAGATTCTGTGTCCATGTATTTTTTCCCTCATCATTTAAATAGTAAAACAATAGACTTTAAATATTTAAAAGAAACACGCAAGCATGACAGCATCAGGGCATTCCAAATAACAGTCTTTTTTTTACGACAGCAGAGCCTGATCTGTAAGATTGCGGGCGAATCTTTTGAGCTCATTTTGAAACTCAGGGAGGAAAGAGCCATATTGACAGCATTGGAAAATTCCTATTGATTATTCCTCTCTCTCTGAGCACAGGCTTGTTAAAAAAGACCCCTCTTGGAAACATGATCAATTAGTGAGATAGTGCTTTCCATTGATCACACCCACCACCAGTCCCAGCCCCGTCCTTACGAGGCTCTTGCCTTACGATGGATCGCTCTTCACACTCCTTATGGTAAACTATTGATCTCAGCTTCTTTGCCATATATAAAAGCACATACTCACACTGAGCACTGATCCCTACCGTCCAAACCGCCGCGTCTGATTCTAATACTGACATCTGCTTGTCTTCATTGTAAACCCATGGTCCACTCATAAACACAGAGGCCAGCTTTTGCCCAGAACCAATATAGTTTCTCAGAGGTCAGAGGTCAGCATAGTAATAATCCAACATCAGCAGATCTGCCCTAATACGGAGAACTGGGAGAAGAAATCCTTTACAAAGTGATGGAAACAAAATAGTAAAAAACACCAGAGTCATTGGGAAGTTAGGTAATGCTAGGGTTAAGTAATTGAATGTATTAAACACTGTAGCCTAATCTCACAATGTAAACATATTAGTTCTAAAAGCTGTCCCGTAGTAAAGTGGTATAAATATTGACTGCAGGAGTTTGAGTTAGCCAAGATTCCAGGAGGAATGGATCTGATCTATCATCTAGCACATCAGTGAAGAAGCAGTCCATCAGCAAAGACGAGACTCTCTCCAAAAAGAGAAGTCACATAATGCCTAAGAGTGCCACTAATGCAAAGACTAAACAATTGTAAAACTATTAGACAAAGCAGGCAGTGGGGCATTAGGCAATTCTCTCCAATAGATGATTTAA
Source organism: Lophius americanus (assembly GCA_037951165.1). Taxonomy (NCBI): domain Eukaryota; kingdom Metazoa; phylum Chordata; class Actinopteri; order Lophiiformes; family Lophiidae; genus Lophius; species Lophius americanus. The sequence goes on along the minus strand of JBBDHG010000024.1, from coordinate 969,861 downwards.
GAGTCATCTCTTTGTGAACCACTGCCCTTGCCCTCTTCATCTTTCGCTCCTTCAACCCTCAATCACTACGCCTCTCCCTATGGATCAGCTGTGATCCCCTATCTCTCCTTTCACTCAAATCAGGATTAGGGAGAAAAAAGGGTGGAGGTAGGGGGTGCAGCAGCAGAAGGGGGGGGAGCAAAACAATATGGAAAAGAGATTAGAAAAATAGGGGGTTTGGGCTGTTTGGGGAATTTCATACTCCCTTATGCTTGGGTAGGTGTCCTAATGACACCACCTAATTATGGCAAAATTAGACAGGATGAAGGGTAGGAGGTAGATGGTGGTGGTCGTCTTGTAGAGTGAGAGAAGTAGAAGAGGAGCTGGAGAATAAAGCAATAGGATGCAAAGAAGTTAAGGTAAAGGAGCTATGAGTGGAAAGGGAAGAGAGGGCTGTGCATATACTGCAAAGGGTGGATAGGAAGGGAGTATGGGGTGGAGAACGAGAGAAAAAAGGGGAGATCACTATATGCAGATGGGCAATAGAAGTGAGGGGGCCCCAGTACGCAGCATGTTAATTGGAGAACAGGTGTTGGGGCCGGGAGCAGGAGGCTGATTACTGGAGCCACATACAACCAACGTCTCTCTCTCTCTCTCTCTCTCTCTCTCTCTTTTTCTCTTTCTTTCTATCTCTCTCTCTCACACTCTTACTGTATACATGCTATCAACATCTCCACACACATCTTGCCTTGTCATTTTTTTTCCCTTCAGTCAAGTGAAAAAGGGCACATAAGGTAGGATAAAAGGGCACATGGCCACGCAAAATTCCATTTGCTTATCAGAAATGAACTGGCTGCTAATAGGCTGCTCCCCAAGGACAGGATTTCGCAGTCCAGTCAAGAGGGAGAAGCTCCCGGCAGGACGGAATATATCCAGTGTGATTAGTGAGTACAGTAGGTCAATGATTCCATTTAAATCAATCCCCACAGCAGCACACAAGCCTACATACACACACACACACAAGGAGTTACAAAGAGATATAAATCACCCTCTCCTCACCAGCCCTCTGCTGTGCGGCTCGCAAACAACTTTGGAAAGATTTCGCCATGTTAGGAAGAAGTGAAACAGCAATGCAGGAAGGGTTGTTGGGAGAGTAACAGACTTACATGGTATGGTAAATGAGAAAAACAGCTGGTCTAAGGTATTCTGGGAAATTTCGAAAGACAACAGCGCAATTCTTCCATTATATGAAAACTATCTTTGGCGGAGATCCTTTGAGACACACTGTCAACAGCCAGCCAGCTTGAACTGAAGAGGGGAAAGAAAAGGATCCTTGATGTATATGATTTGAGTTCTGGACAGACTATTGGAGGGAAGAAGAGAAAGAAGGAGAGAGGATTTGAGAGAGGGGGAGAGGAGATGAGGGTTGTATCTTTGACATCACAGCAAAAGTATTTCAAGTACGACCTGCTTATGAGCATTCATCACTCTGGTTAATGCCAAGCTGACAGCACAAGACCCCTGAAATCCCACGGACGTGAAGGCCCTCACACACGCTGATTATGACGGTGGTCTTCCACCTTTAAGCCTGATAACTGGCTGTTAGGGCTGTTATGGTGAACATTTACTACATCTGTGAGCGTGTCTAGCAGTATGAAAGATCCACATGCTTCTGATGAAAGGAAATATATGCCTTTGGAAGGTTTCAGGTGCGAGCTGAAACGGATTCCAGCCAGCTGAAAGAGCGAAAAGCGAAAGAAACACATGGGATACAGACCTTGACACAGATACTCTTTACTGGAGATTACAGTGTGCTTGATGCAGTCTCAACAGAGCACTATGAATGCTTGTCCTTGTGAAGTAAATAACAATATTTAAATGTGAAATACACACACAGACATTAACCCCCCTGTGTTAAATAGAGCTGGTTAGTGCTTCTAGTGTGTGTATCTTTACTTTACAGTGAATGCAAAAGGAATGTATTGAGATATCAACAACTGGAACATTCAGTAGGAGGTGCTTTGTAAAGGTGGGGGACACAGTTTTGGACAGCGTTTGATCTAATTACCTGTCAATGATGACTGGGTCAGAGGGCGTCTCGTTTCGGTTGCCACAACTTTTCTTCTCACAACAGCGGCTGAGTGGACAGTTAAAAAGACAGAAAAGAGGGAAGATTCAGTGGAGGGAGAAAAAAAACAAATTAAAGAAGGCATCATTTGTCTGGCCCATTCACTTCCATAGACCCAGACTACTCTTCCTTGCAGTCGGCAAAGACCCAGGGGCACACAAAAGAGGCATGAGAGGGGAGGGGAGGAATAGACAAAAGAATAAAAGAGGAAGAAAAGGTACAACAACACACCCAACAAACAGTGAGAGCCCATTCAAAAGTGAAAAGCCAGCCAGGCAATCTGTCACATTGATTTCGAAATCAAATTCAACCCCCACGCAGTCTCATTGTGCACCCACATGCACACTCACGCACACACACGCGTCCCACAACATCATACCATTCGTCAGCAGTCCTGTCCGAGGAGCCTGCTGGCCACCCGGACCCCCACCCCACCCCACCGAAATTTTCCTCCACTGCATAACAAAAGTGCCCCCACCCCTAACCATCTGCCACCCCTACCCCTCGCCTCACCCCTCTCGTGTCCCAGCTTGGCCCTGCCCTGCCCCCCTCCGCCCCTCTGTCAGACGGCCTCACTCCCCAGCTGTGACGCTTGCCCTCTGCCTCTTCGGCTCTGTTATTAGCCAGCTGTGAGTCACATTCGGGCATCTGCTGGCCTCACAATGGCAAACCCCACTCCATCTTAGCCTCTCTTCCCAGGTTCCAACCCCCTGTCCTTCCCACTGCTGCCCCTCATATCCAGCATCATTGCCTCACCTCCAGACCCCTCTCCCGAACTTCTTCTCCATCCCTTCCCCAATTTTATCTTTATTGACCAACCAAACCTAAACCCACTGCTAGACCCTTTAAACTTACTCTGCTTGTAACACAGAGAATGTACCACAATATTTATCCTCATATGCTAACTAAGTTCAAACATTATTTCTTGGCAAAACAAAATTGCTGGTGTTACTTGTCATTCAGGGAAAAGGGAATTGTTCCCTCTTCCATGTGTCTGCTGCTTATAGCTATGGTCTGGTGGCAAAACTGCTGACCAAATGGAGAGAGGAGCTGCACGAAGAAACGGGAGCTTTCCGGTGGCACGCTGCTTCACAGCAGAGAGCAATAGGAGGCTACCACTGTAACAAGGATGGTGATTGATAGGAAAGACTCCCAGTCCAACCACAGTCTAAATGTAAAAACGTTGATCCCAGAGTGTTGCTCCATAACCACAAGGAAACAGAGACCAGCCGGAGTGAAGGAGGGTAATGACTTTCTGGGTTTTGTCCCAGTGGGTGAAGGTTTGGAATGAACATGTGTCTGAGTTGATGTCATGTATTCTCACCTGCACATAACCTCATGTGTGAGCAGAACTCTACACATTTCTGGATTCTTGTTTTGTCCCTCGTATGATATGGGCTGAGAAGAGAACATAAATAGCAGTGAGGCGGATCCACTCCCATATTGAACCATAGCTGAAGTAGTTGGGGGATTGAACCCCAGGATTGAACCCGGCTTGAGAAAACATAACGAAAAAGTTTACACACCTGCTTAGTGACTGAGTCGATAAGTCGTGCATAAAGATCCTGCTCTGTACGAACCCCTGCAAAAAGAAAAATAATGTCATCTTCTGGTTCAACTTTTAGTGTAAGGCGTGAGATGTATTATCTTAATATGAGATATATTTCCCAAAGCAATTAAACACATGGTCTCTTCCCCTGCTAAAAGACATTTTTAATTTTAATTGAATAACTTTGCCGGACGATACTGAAAGAGGGCCTAAGCAGTTGTTAACTAATTGCAAAATAGGCTATTAAATACCATGAACATAAACATATCAACTCAAACTTGGCTTTAACCACAAAACTCATTCAAACTGATTATTTAAAAAAGTACATGTTGCTGAGGATTGTCAAAACAAAGTGATAAGATTTATGACACGGATATTTTCTATTTCAAATCTAGACAAGCTCTCAGAAAGAGGACTGGCATGCACTTCATATTTTCTCTCTGGTGGTTTCTGAGGGGATTGGGAGTTAGTCGAGGTTTGGGGATTATTTGTCATGTTCTGTTTTGATTCCAGAATGTACCCACCCAATCTCTTGCTTTTTAAGGCTTTTCTATTTGTGCTTACTTTTCAGTCAACTTTTGATTTATTCCCAAACTTAACAAGATTGATAGACATTATGAAGCATCATATGAGATGATAGATAATAAGTTTGCCAAGGGCTTTTAATGGACATTAAACTTCCTAAAAAAAATGTTCTTGCCTCTATGTAAGCAGTTGTGTGTCTGACTGAGATTTCCAGAAACACCTGGATCTCTGGATGTTTCAAAACCACTGCCGAGAATCACACAACGCAGGGAACTGACATGTAATGAATTGTTTCTAGAGAGAGAATCACATTACCCAAGGATTTTGTTAGAGACTTTGGACAGTATTGCTTTTAAAATATTTTCCTCTCATCAAAGTCTCTCTTTGATATCGCTCGGGGGAAGAGGGTGAGAGAAGGCGATGTAGAGGAAGTGCTTTTGGTGTGCTTGTATCTACGTGTGAATGTGTATACGGAGAGTGTATGAGGGGGTTGCTGTGGAACACATCTTTTATCTTCCCTCCCATGGGTACCACAGCAATGGCAGTGTAGGGGCAGCAGTGGCTCATGGGAACTGAATTTCTCTGTGTATCCCCAGATCTGATGTGGAAGCACAATGGGGGGTTGGAGGTGCAGGAAAGGGGGGCAATATGTACCTCATTTCCCCACACATGGGCCAGAAGTAGCTTCTTGTAAAGCTGAATGTTGAATTGCGCAAACCAGTCATTAAACAATAAGTGGAGAGAAATTTCTGAGCTCAAAGAACAGAAGTCAGGTAAGACAGAGGATGACGTGGAGAAAGATTAGCCAGGTGGAAAGCTGGGTGTCACTGGTGACCTTTTTCAAATACTATTAAGTGAAGGTCTTAGCATCATTTCCTAAATGATCAAGTTAGACACCTTAAAAACCAAAGAATCAACACATAATCTGTTAACTCATGTATGTTTCTACTCACCATTACTGTAGAGTAGCTGCAGTTTATAGTGAGTGCCATTGTTGGTCTTTTCTCCTGTCTGCTCCTTGGAAAAGAAATAAAACACACGCATACATGGCATGCAGTCAAGCACATTTGAGACACAGATAAGTACAACCGAGCATCATTGAGGTTCTTCTAATCCTGCAGCTTGTCCTTCCCTGGGAGCGGCATTGAGATCAGAGGCCTGTAGGCTCAAGGACCACATGGGACCTTTTGTTGAGCTCAAAAGCCGAGTGCTTAACCTTGAGTTGGATGTTCTTTGTTTAGGTTGTGCTATCATGTCTGAGCCGAACTTTTAAAACCTTACGATCAAATGCAGTTATCTTCCTTAAGGTAATACAGGCACGGTTAGATGTTATTGGTGTGTGTGTGTGAAAAGTGTTACTCAAAGAGTGGAAAGTCCTGTATGTGAGAGTGAGCAGCAGTCGACCTTGACAGAAAAACTTCCTTTCCGCTATCCTTCCTTCCCCCAAGGCTCTCCACCATTGACTTTCACTTCTTCCATCTCTACTGCTTTCTCTGCTACACTTTCCTTCCCTTTTCTCTCTTCCTTTACCTCTACTGGTCTTTCTAAGTGGTCTCAAAGGAATGCTCTCTGGTCCAATAACCCAGGATGTTGGCATCACAGAGACAAGAGCGTGAGTGGAGGAGAGAGAACAAGAGAGGTTGGAGAGAAGCTAGGAAAAGGAGACAGTTGTAAAGAGTGAAGAAGAAGTGGGGAAATTAAGATGCATGAAGGTAAGCCGGAAAGTAGCAGAGCTCAAAACGTAATAGCAATAGTGAGATTGAGACTTAAGATCAAATGATAGCTGTATGCCTGACTTCATAGGTTTGTAAATATACACAGAGGAACATTTATTTTTGCCATGCCATCACTCTACCTCTGCATAATTACGAAGCAAAAACAGATGCCAGGGTAACCATGCAGAAAATTAACTCCTCCACAGCCGTCATTTTACTCTACACTGGCCTGTGTGGCACAGAGGGGAGCTCAATGACAGTTTTCAGCCCTGGCATTAGGACTGCCCTCTCACTCCCACCCTGCCCAGAAATTCAAACCAAAACTATCTTTGAACTTCAGCTGACAGGATGATGTCCTCCAGTCTTCCACACAGGGGAGAGCTGTCGCCAGTTTAGGGGATTCTCGCTCCCCCTCTCACAACAAGGCAAAAATGTCCATCAACACTGGGCATAAGGCTCCCACTCCAGCATTCTCCCCTCTCCAGACTCTCCCTAACTCTGTCTCCTGACTGCTCACATCCTTATTTTGGTCTTGTCCAAACTGAACAATCCAGTTCCCCCACAGCAGTATTTAGAGTTTGGTGGTGGTGGCAGGGGGTTGAAAAAAAAGAGACTTTGATGATTAGTTCACGGTATAACTTAACAGAAGCAAGCATAATTAGCATTTTAGAAACTAGTGATGTCCTACTAATGAGGCAAGCTGCTAATTAGTCATTAGATATTCCTTTTCAATTCCACATTATCAGTTCATTGAGGGTAGAGCTTGTGTAAACATGTAGCCGTCAGCTGTTCGATATGCTGGCTTTGCTGCAGATGGGAAAAATTAGGTTGAGCACCTGGTTACATCTAAAAGCTTTACATTACACATAGATCCTATTGTTATTATTTAGATTAGAATTGGGGTTTTATGTGTTAACGTTGCCAGAAAGGTGGCAGATATTTGACCATCTTCAAATGCAGTACTCACAAACAATCATGCACACACCTTGTCATGCTCAACAAAGTCTACAAACGCCGTCCTCTCCACCTCCACAGGTTGGCCGTGTCTGTCATATAGTGCCAGGACAAAGTGGAAGAAGTTGGACTTGCGAAGATTTGAGGGCGGCTGCTTCTCAAAGTGAGCTCTTGACAAAGCTACTCCACTGAGGATAAATCAGAAAGAGACAGTCAGATCACACTTTCTGCCAGGATATGACATAAATTCATATTGTATTTATTACTGTCAAATAAATGTATGCTTAAAATTTGATTCAATTACATTAACTGTTGACAATTAATATAATCTATCAAAAAATGTAAATGAAAGAAAAACAAAGCCCTCATGCTGTTCTCTGTTTGCTTTACACAGTTCAATCTAAATGAATCGATATGCTTCAATTTTCAATTATGTTGGGTTAATTTGGATATTAAAGGCAGTTATAATACAAGAAAGTGATTATTTTGAAACTGGTTGCTAAAAAAGTTATCCTTTTATTTTTGAGCCCTCCAAGTTATCCATAAAATAATTAATAAATATCCATTAAGATTTTTTTTTTTTTACCAACCTGGGTTCCCTTATATGTGACAATATATGGTATGTCCTGGGACATAATGCGGATAAGCCAAAGCTCAAATGAAATACAAGAAAAAAATAAGAGTTTTGCCTTTTTTTGTTTTTCTTGAAGACTGAAAAGTTTCCAATTGATTCAGTATTTTATGTTGAAGTCTGACGATGAAGTTTCCAATTTAGAAATAAACAAAAACCCTGAATTTAAATAAATCAAAGATTTGGGCTAGCCATGTTACTCAAAAGACACTGTGTATTTATTTTTCTTCATCTCAAATCAATTTACAGAAGACGAAAAAGTGTGTCAGCAAAACTGATATTTGTAATGCAATGCTCTCTACATTTAACTTCTGTCTAAAATGTAAATGTTTGCAGATGACTTTGTGGTTAAAAAGTGTGAATATTCTTTAACAACAAAAAAGGCAGATATAAAAATTAAATAATACTCTTGAGATATGGGGTTTCCTTAAAAATACTGTTATTCCACAATCAATATATTTAAATAAGTATTATCAGTATACTAATAATCAACATCATCATCATAATCATAATAATAATAAAAAAAATAAGCACGCATTACTAACAGCAGTAAATCACACTTTCAGATTTCTCTATATTATATATCTAACAGCACAGTATATAATATTTATGTTATGTGTGTTTATTGTGAAAAACTTGATATGGTCTGAATTAACCGGCTTCATGTTTCATGGGATCACTGATGCGCTTTATGACGGTGAATAATGTTTTCCAATTTTTCTTAACTTTGGACACCCACAGTTTGGAACATGAAAACGTTCTGATGTTCTGGTGGGGATATATACTGTATTTATATACGTTATATACAAAGACCCGTTCCGTCTGGCCGGTTGGTATGGATATGAGGATATAACTTGAAGAATATCATTAAAATAAATCTACTCAACTGACGAAATTTGATTAAGAATATGAAAAAAAAACAGTATCTGCAAACAAGAGTTGGACCAGCTGCGTATCTGACTAAACGCCCCTTTGGTGTCACTTCATGTTTAAGTTTTGCTTTAGTTTTACGTTTTTGGCAAGAGAGGCCCTCTTCATTTCTTGTCTTTCCTTTTTTTTTTTTTGCACAAACCAGAATATTATTTTTCAATGCATTGAATAGTAACAAATATAATATTCTCTCGTTACATGTAAAGTATTTTAATATATTTTAGTTTTAAATGAGAGTCCTTTCATCTTTTGCAACAAGTAGTTGCTACTCCTAAGTAAAATATTCGCACATGAAGAGGTGGTGCTCATCATTAATTGAAATTATATTAATTCTAATTGCTAACAAGTCTGAGGTCAGCTGATGAGAGAACAGGAGAGTAATGGTGTCAGCGGATCAGATGTGTTTGCACTTTACCTTTGCGCAGCCACGTTCGCGTCCACAACCCCGACATTACGCACCCATGACCGGACTGGATCCATCTCCTCTCCAAGACTCCTCTCTTTTAATCCGCTCACTTCTCGTATCAGATGCTCTTGGATTCCGAACATTTAAGCCCGGACCTGGTTATTTCTGTGCACTGTTCTGAACTTGAGGGGGGTAAAGAGTTTGAGGCCAGAAGCACTTTGGGAAACAACAGAAGGTTGATTCCAGCGCCCCGAGCTCATCCAGAGCGCCGCAAGGAAACTGTTCTCAAAGATGTTTATACCATATAAGACGAACCCAGACAGATGTTTCGAAATTAGCCTGTGTTTTTAAAAGAATCCACTCACTCTTTGGTTGAAGGCTTAAACGATGATAATTGATATATCACCGCTCTAATTGCCAGCATTGTCCACGCACGAATCTCCAGTGTCAGTTCGAGCGCAGATGTTCGTTGCGGCTAAACTCCTCAAACAGTTCAGAGCAAGTCAGTCCAAGAATGTTCTTTGAAATCAATGTGTGATAAAATCATTCCATTGTCAAAGGGCCAGTTTGGATAGGTAGGGCTGATCAGAGATCCGGGTAGCTTGCAGTGAACAACTGTCTTGAAGCATGAATGAGAGCCTGTGCCGGGATAGCGGTGGAGGAGGGGCCTCGGTGCCATATGGGGGACCGATTGTTGAAACGGATGCTCTCATTGGTGTAAGTGCATTCGTTGTTTGGAATTCTGCCAAATTCAGCATCCAACCGGTGACTCTGTAAACAAACTTTAGGCTTGACGATCAGTGGTATAGGAAACGCGCTTTACCTCATTTGTAGTAGAAACGCATGAAAAATCTTTATTAGTACGAAATGGGTTGCGATGAGGGGTAATATTTTCTTGTGTGCGGGCGACAAGATGGGAATTGAAATTGTTTATTCTTAAGATTGTGGACGAACACCAACAAAGTCATGAGTTTTCTTCCCAACCTATTTGGCATTTGTCCGTCGATTAATATTTAATTGAATCAAAAAAGCTTGTTGATATTTCATCTTAGGACTGCGGTCCCTGAGTATCCAGCAAATCATATTTGTTCTGTTTATTTAAGTCCACATTGAACATTAATGTGTTCCCGGCAGGCGCGGATTCAGCAGCTCTGCCGTCTGCTCCTGTGAATGCGCTGATTTCGCGTCACGTCATGTCAGCAGCAACAATAGGCGTCTGGTTGGTCCATCAATCACCTCCAGCAGCGGACCGGGCTGCTCTCTGACTGGCGTCACAAGTCCAACCAGCGAATAAGTTCTCAATCAATACAACCGATTGTATAATCAAAGCAAACTGATCACGAAATGTCAAATAGAGCTATTTGGCAAGTGAGCTACAAATGAATTGTGTGAGTAAGTAGGTAATATTTTTCTTAAACATTTTAAAGTTTCTTTAGTTGGTTATTTTTAATAATTCAATGCCTGAGAGTGTCTTAGAGACATAAATTAAGTAATAAATATTGCTGATTTTGTGTAAATTGGTGAGCTCTACATTTTAGTTTTTTTCGGACTCGAACGCATCTCCATTTTGGGTTTCGGCCTTAAAAAGATTTAAATTTCTTGCAACATTTTTGTGGACCAAGCATTAATTTACGCTGCTGTTCGTCTGATTGAAAAGCAAAGTTTTTATTTGACCATGGATCCTTGCCCCTTACCGATACTATTGTCTCTGTGCGGAGTTTGTGCGCCCGGACAATGGATGCAAATCTCCCCCCTTGGATACCGCTTCTACCCACCATCTGCCAGCGCGGGACAAACTCAGATGTTCACCCAATTCTGAGAGTGGTCTTGGGGAAGCTGGCTGCAGAGTGTGCATTCTCCTCTCGGTCCCTCACACATGTCCCTTCCCAGGCTTGACACCTCTGCCAAACCATGAACAATCTTCCTGTCGACACAATTTCATAAAATTCCTCCACTTGTTCAGGAAATTAAAAGGGACTTTCTGAAATGACAAAATATGTGCTCTAACCGCATCACTTATATATTTAATGTGTCACTGAGGTGGAGAATCATCCGAACCCTGCAGTGCGCGCTATACTCAATGCCTCTTTCAAAAACTTAGATAGCTTACTCGATCTAGACTTTAAACTGCAAGATCAAACAAACCCACAACATGGTGATTTATGTCTGAAAAATTAAACATTGATGTTTTTTGTATTAAATTACTTTTTTATGGTGAAAGAACTAAATCGTTTCATCTTTGACAGTTAAAACAATTAGTTGTCTTTATATAATTCAAAAATGTTTTTGAATAACATAGTAGATCAAACATGAATGTGGAGTTTTTTATGCTGGAATAACTTGATAGTTGAATCTTTCCTAAAATAAGGGAAATTCATTGCATTAACAATAGAAAAAGTTTTTTTGGATAACATAATTGTGTGTTGTACATGAAACATAACTTTGTTTATTACATTGAAATTAACTGTATAATGGAGCCCTTGATTTAATGTAGTTTGGTGATATTTGCTTAGAATTATTTAGGTAATAATTGGTTTTCCAATCTTCTTCCGATTTATTCCATCCTTCCATTGATGGAATAAATCGGAAGAAAACATAATTAAGTCAAGTTAATGTGATAATGTATAATTATCAAACAGATTTCTGATATCATCCAAGTTAAGTTTGCTCATTCCTGTTATTTATTTTTTAGAACATTTGTATCATTTGACTCTTTTTACAATACGACTTTTAATGAAGAGTGTATAAAATCTCTATTCCAGTTGACATCTCACTTTTTTTTTTGCTTTAGGTCAGAAGGATATCAATTTACACCAAGAACATCAAAAATTTAAATTATGTAGAGAAAAAGTATCAAATATAGGGCGCTAGATTTGGAGCCTGTTCTTCAGCATAGGTTAAATGGAAACGGCCCGTTTTGTATTAACGCCGGATTAATGGAAACGATTGACGTGGATCCCCCCTGTCTCATATCAGTTCGATGCGTCTTCCAGTTGAATTCATGTTGCGGATCAACCTCGGCCCCACAGGTGTGAGAGCTGGTCATCACAACCTGCGCATTCCGACCTGCTAACTGCATGTGGAGCTTTTTAGTTTGTTGAAGCGGAAAGGCGTGGCGGAAATGGTTGATATGACCAACAACAAACGTCTTTCTAATCAATTTAACCCGCTGAGACGGTCAGCTCGTGCGTTTCAGGGAGGAGGAGGTGAGTTGGGGGGAATCAGTGACTGCTAAACCAAACAATGGGGTATCGTGTGCCGCTCGTCCTTCCAGCATTCTCCGGCTCCCATGGGACACACCAGAGCCACTCTGTGTGGATGGCACTGTGTCCATGAGGTCAGGAGGGGCGGTGTGTGTGAGAGAGTGTATGTATGTGTGTGTGTGTGTGCGTGCGCGCGTGTGGAGACGCAGCAGCTGGTTCGCATCCCTCCTCTCCGCTGTGTAGCAAACAGCGCAGCTTAAGCGACCAGCAACGTCTCCTGTCGCTCGTAATGTATTGCACACTTGCTTTCTGTTTCCTCATTTACACCAAGATGCCAAATTCCCAGGAGAACGTTGACATCCGCAATTAAAATTGACTGATTGCATTTAGCCCAATTTCTTATTAAACCAGCATTTGATAAGGTTTTACCACAACACTGGAATCACCTCCAACCCTTACATAAGGTCTGTTAGAGTCCAAACATTTCCTATCAGAAAATGTAATGTTGCGTTTTAGTTCTGAGCGAATTAAACAAATCTGTGAGGCAAAAAAAGAGACTTTCCTCTTACATTCAAAACAAAGATCATTTATGCTCCAGCAATACTCTCCAGCTCCTCCTGGGGAATCCAGAGGCATTCTAAGTTCAGATGAGATATTTAGTCCTTCCAGCAGGTTTTGCTTCTACCTTGGGGTCTCCTTCCAGTTGGATATGCCTGAAAAACCGTCCAAAGGGAGGCATCCTGAAGGCATCCTAATCAGATGTTCAGACCACCTCAGCTGGCTCCTTTTGAGGAGGAACAGCAGCTCTGCTCCAAGCTCCTCCAGCTGTCCGAACTCCACACCTTATCTCTGAGATGAGCTCAGCCGCCCTTCAAATGAAGCTCATTTCCGTCGCTTGCATCCTTGACCTCATTCTTTTGGTCACTACCCAGAGCTCATGAACATAGGTGAGGTTTCACTGGACAATCCTCGACTGTGCCATGAACAGAATCGGGGAGAAGAATACTGACACAACTCTAACTTTGGTTATGTAGGGACAGGATGGCTTGTAGGATTGTCCCCGGTACTCAATACAACCGCAGGATTGCCCTGGTGACACGGTCATAAGCCTTCTCCAAATTAACAAAGCACATTTATACTGGATGGGAAAATTCCCATGAACCCGCAAACAAGTCTGCAAAAGTAAAAAGTTGGTCCACCGTTCCACGACCAAGATGAAATCTGAATTGCTCCTCCTGAAACCAAGACTCGAGAATCGGTCGGTGCCTCCTTTCTAAAACGCCGGAGAAAAGTTTCCCAGGAAGGCTGAGAAGTGTGATTCCCTTGTAATTAGAAAACATCCCCCAGTTCCCTTTTCTTTTTAAAGTGGGACCACTACCCCATGGGGACCACTACCCCATACTGACACTACATAGGTTTTTTTCATATGTTTGAAAAAAAAAATTAATTTAAAAAATCTGAGTTCAAAGAATAAAATTATTCCGACTATCACAGTTTAATTAAATACCATAAAAGTTTTTAAAAATCTTATAAATTTTTTTTAAGAAGTATTTTAAATAAATAAATGTTCTGTATTTGATGCCCACAATCTTTTTCTCTAACAACAATCAATACGTTGTCGGGAAGAGAGAACACTACTTGTCGAAGTTTCAAACTTCAAATATTTTTGCCTGATAAAAACTTCAGTTGCTCAACAGTCAGTTCTCCATCGTGTTTGCTGCTTCATGATCAACCAAACATTTTTCAATGTTCAATGGGGGATAGTTCTGTGTAAAACGTGTACTTGAGATGTATATGTGTTGAATGAGTGTGCTTCAGCTGTATACTTTAATCCGGTAGGCTGCTTTGGTGGATTACATCACCTTAAAACGACAGCCAGATCCTTGAGCAGCTAATTTTTCTGAAATGTCGGACTTGGAGATGAGGTGAGTAAAATACATTAGAAAATCATATATGTACTGTAGCTATACACATTATGTAAAAATATTATAATATTATACACCAGGATAGGTTAAAATTTGATTTGTAATGTATTTTCAAGCAATAAATAAGAGCAGCCATCGTTAAGTCATGCTAACATTAGAAAATTATAAATTAGCATGATATTTTATGGTATACTCTGCTGATTTTGTGGAAAAGATGTTATAGTTTCAGTTTAATCCGACGAGTAAAACAGCCAATAAATTGGACATTTCATTTTTTCTCTGTCTGCATCTTTTCAAGTGTTCAAGTACCTTGCTGCCATATGCTAGTTTCATGCTAGCTTGATCCGCCCATGAAAAAACATAAGGTAGGTTAGCATGACCATTTGGTAACTTTGTTCTGTAGCACGCAGGTCAAGTTAGGGAAATTAGCAGGTTTAATCATCAGTGTTAAATATGAAACTGAAAGAGTTGTAATTGTGCTATATACTGTTGTGGTTACTCATCAGCATATAATCAGCAAGTGTGAATTTCAGTTAATGGAGAGTGTCCCATATGTTGTTCTGTGGAATACTCTACACTTACTGTTGTCAGCGTCCATAGTTACAACTTATAGGTTATCCTCAAAATTTAAGGAATTTGTAGCGTGAATGGTGTGATTTTATGTGGTAACTGTTCCAGTTTCATTGCTTCTAATGAAAAGACCAAGTCAAAAAAACAGTGCTGAAAAGAGAAAATGTCCTGCAATGGTGCACACCTCTGCCCACTAAGCAGTTCATTGAGGTGTTTGTTATTGCTTTGTCTGTACTATGTGATGGATGCAGAGAGGAATGTCAAAATAGATTCTGCGTTTGATAGTGGTGACTCTGAAAACTTGGAGGCCATTGAAATTAAAACTGGCTTCGTTTTTTTTGAGTTTGAAAATATGAATCTTGTGTTTAATGTTGTTGTAGATTAGTTTTCCCAGGATTTAGCTCTTTGATTATCTCTTTGTGCCAATAACTCCAAGTACTATTAGCCAACTATTACAAGATCAAGGTTAAGGATTTGCTGTCACTTTTTGTAAAGATAGTAAAAACTGTCAATGAGGCAAACCGTGTTAAAAAAAACATATGAAATTAAGGTCCGGTTTCCACCGCTTGCAGAAAAAATGCTTATTATAAGGGACACTTCAATGTAGTGGAACGCATTGAATATGCACTTGCTTCGAACAATAATAAGTAATTCAACTATATGTCAATTTATATACACAAAGATGGGTTGTTATGAGGTGGTGCTTTCTTCAAAGAAAATTGATTGTTGTCTAAGGAATGTATTTCACATATTTTGAACCATTTTTTGATGAATATGAAATATGTGCTGTCCCTGGTACAACCAAGAATAAACATCAACTTGTGGTTTGTATTGGATTGTGGGAAATTTACCACCTGAGGATAATGATGTAAGATGTGAAGTGCTGTGGGTACAACAAAGTACAAGTCAAGAACTCTGACTCCTTCTCTATGTAGTATGAATGTGGTTTGGCGTGGTCTGGCTGGATCATTTTGGGAACGTCCCTGTCAGGTTGGCAGTAATGTCGATTCAAAACCTGTAACTTTAGCATGAATTGTCCCTTCACAGATTTACAAGTTAGCCATGCCTTGAGCGCTAACTGACGCCATATGTCATTATAGTTCATAGCTTTTCAACGTGGACCTTTTCAAGTGCCATTTCTGGATGTTGTTAACACACGCTTGTGCTTCACACGAGCTTTTACTTTAGTTTGTTGAGCAGCGGTGGACAATTTTCCCCAACAGTGGTTATTCAATGTGTTCCTGAGCCCATGTTAAAATATATGTCAGTGTGTAGTGCCTGGGGGATCAAAAGTTATTCAATTAAAAATAAAAAATAAAAATAATGGGGGTTTTTCCTGAAACTTTCAATGGCTGATGGTGATATCATCAAATTCCTTCCTATTACCGATTGAGAAACTGTCTTAATCTGATGGACCATTAGCTAATGCAGATTCCTACTCAGTGGTGAACCTCTCCCCGTCTTTGCTAGAGGATACTCCTCACATTTTAAATCATGATCCAATCACTGCTGTTCTTTGGGTCTTTATGCTCATATGATTGCCTCCATATGTGTATTAGGATTGTATTATGTGCTTAGCGTGTTATATTATGTGTTTTTAGAGTTTTGTGTTTTGTTTTTAAATGTTTTAAAATATTGTGTGTCTTACTCAGCAAAAGCCTTACCAGGAACAGGGACTGCAATAAAGCCAAAGGTAGAGGACATCTGTACTGAGCAGTGTTTGGTTTCTTTTTATCTAAAAGTGACAATTCCCACAGTCTGTTGGTGCTCCTGTCATGACACATTTTGTTTGCATTTAATAAAGCAAAAACAGATATTTCCAAAAATGTGTAAAGCTGATATGGAGCAAGTGGAGATAAATTGTATTTCTACTATTTTCAATCAAATTTTTTTTTAAAAAGTAAAAATTAGGAAATGATTCACCTCATTATTCTTTGATAATTATTTACAGTTAATCTTAATCTGACATAGTAGTTCCAAGAGATCACGGTTTGCAGTTCCCAGCTAAGTATTTAGCTTTAGCTCAGTGTGTAGTGCAGTTTTCCCTCAACGGAGAGTCCAGAGTTTGGGCCCAGTCACTGACGTAACAGGCCGTGGGTCCTTGAGAAAGATTCTGAAACCTCAGCTCCCAGGGCGCTTCACGGGGGTCACCCACTGTACTCTCAGGGATGGGTCAAATGCAGGGATAAAATTCAAGACGTTGATTCACGTACTGTATGATTGCACTGTGTAACACGTCATACATTAAGTTTAAATTATAAATATATAAATTGAATTATGAGATGAAGTAAGATTTGTTATGGTTCTTAAAACAAAAAATCAAGTTTAATCTCCAAGAGAAGAACTGTGCATGAATTCACTCCCACATAATAACTCAGGCTGCATCCTTGCTTACAAAATTACAATTTACGATTTACTATTACAATGTTGAAGGGATAAAGCAAAGATTCATTTTGCTTCAAGTCAACATCTTACACTGAGAACCAGCGACAGCAATAATAAAGTAGCTGCAATTCACCCAGATATAAGGGATGTCATTGCCATCTACTGGCCTGCATAACAACTTCCTCCACTTTAGTTTTCTGTCTTGGTAAAACAAATCTGTTCCTCAAATCTGTTCATGGGTACAGAAAATGCATGCATTGAAGACATTTTTAGATAAGATCATTAAATATATTAACCTACATCAAAACGTATTTTTCAAACACAAGCTCTTAAAAAAATGCATATATGGTATTTTGAAAGTACAACAAAAGAATCAATTAAAAAGATAAAAGGTGGTTTTAAAATTGTTTTTCAAAAGTTAATTAAGAGAATCTTATAACAGAATTAGCTCAACCTTTTACATTCATAATGCAGACATCAGTCAATTAGGAAATCTTTTAATAACAAAGGCTTGAATATTGTGCTGGTCATTTAGTCTTGCTTTCGAGAGGGACTCCACTCCATTATTTGTCATTATTTGGAAATTTCCATATAGTAACCAAACGTATCTTCATTTGACCAAAGGCCAATGTATCCTTTAAACTTTGTATAATTTAAGTTCTTTAATGGGTGTGTGTAAGATTTTATTAATAGGCTGGGACAAGCAACATCAATGGAAGTTGATGATGCATTGATCTGGTTGCACAGCATTTTGACGTGTGAGTCAACCCACAGATATGTTAATGATTGCTGCACTCCTCCACTCCTCTGGAACTCCTGCTTATGTTTGTGACATTGTCTGTCGCAGACAATATTCCTATGCTCATGTTTTTTTTTACTGCTCCGACAAGTCAAAATGTCTGCTGTGCAGCCACTCCCTTTACAATATTAAATGGATCAGTACTGAACCGAATTCCTTTTTTAAATGTATAGATAATGTGAAGGATTAGCAATTGGAAAAAGATTGAGCTCCTAATCACTGAATACAAGACATCCTGAGAAAAGACTGTTTCTGCCCAGTCCATTACAACCCAATCTAGCCCTCAGGTAAACTAGGTCTCCTTTTTCAAGCTTGATGTACGTGTTGCCGCTGGCTATGAGGTAATTGCGGTACCCGCTGGTGTATGACTGCAAAATTGTCTTCCCATTATGCATCAAATACACAAAGCCGGCTATGTTGATGTGACAGTGGAATTGAAACTCATAAACACCAGGATGCTTACAGGTAAAAAGTCCTGTACTGATGTTATAGCTGTTCTGTGCATTGTAGATGACCTCATGGAAGATGATGTTCTCACCAGGGCAGCGATAGTTGTAGCCAAATTGGACAGAGAAGGCATCATGCTCATTCACATGTCCAGTGGGGCCAGGAGGGCCAGGAGGGCCAGGAGGGCCAGGGGGTCCGGGTACACCAGGGGGGCCGGGTACACCAGGTGGTCCTATAAAGTAAAAAAAGAGAACCATTGTATCAACAGAGCCTTTTGACAGAGTTATTATAAATCAGTTCCTTTAGGATATGAATTTAAACGAACAGTTCTGCACAAAGTAAAAAATGTAAAATTGTGTCTTATCTGTTATACTATCTGTGTCATGGATCCTTTGTAGCCAAACCTATTCTGTCTGTTATAATATTTTTCTTGCTGCAACAATGTGCAATGGCCTAGTGAATCTGAAATAGCAGCTGAAAATGGAAGATGAAACCTCTCAACATTTCTTGGAATGATAGGATAAGCGCTAACACACTCAATACAATTTTAATTTAATTTTATGGCTACGATTTCTGATACTATTACTACTGCTTCAGATACTACTATAGTTTTAATAACAACAAATTGTACTACCACTACCATCAATACTACTAATGCAGCTTTTACAGGAACCGACTGTAGAGCTGAATTTAGACAAAGCTTTTACCACGACTACTTCATCTACACAGCTTTATTACGTTGACTTTGCAACTGATCGTTAAATAATCAACTTCAACAGTCGGTTTTACTAGGTGACAATGCTTCTTGACACAAGTGTATGCCTAGGGAGAGTTGGGGACATTCTCCATTGACCACACAATCTCATTTAAGAGTGCTCAGTGTGGCCGGACCTTCATAGACCAGGTCTTTC
This sequence comes from Lophius americanus, assembly GCA_037951165.1. Taxonomy (NCBI): domain Eukaryota; kingdom Metazoa; phylum Chordata; class Actinopteri; order Lophiiformes; family Lophiidae; genus Lophius; species Lophius americanus. The sequence continues at coordinate 950,804 of JBBDHG010000024.1, read as the reverse complement.
AAAAGATGTGGCTCCTCAATTGGGACACAGCTAATGTCTCTATCCAGGAATCATGACCTGTTTTACTCGAGATAATCACAAAGAGCATGCCGTGAGCACTGTCGTGTAGTAACCGTAGCACCACAAAGAAGTACGCATGCACCTGCAAATGGTGGAGAGGCGTGTGCTCTTGACAGAGCATGATGTAGACCTAACGTCATCCTCTTTGGCTTGCCTATATTATTTTGCTTCATTAGCTAAGCTAGCCTCTCATCCATTAGTAAATGCTTTAGTAAAAAAAAATGTAAAATCATTTTGTACAGTCATACAGAGAGAAAATGGTTCCCATTTGAAACTGTACAGAACAAGGGTGGTAGATTATTTGAAGTAACTCGGTCTTGATGTCTGACACAGAAAATGCTGCTTTTCAGGTGCGTTTTTCTACAGTTTGGAACACCACTTTCTAGTTCCATTATATTTGTGAGTAGACAGACATCATTTTGGTTGACATCAAGACTTGAATCTCACACCAAAATAATTTCAATGAATTAATAGCGCTAAACGCAAGAAGAAAATTATATATTTTTAATTTTGTGCTGAATTTGGGATATTAATGGTTTATAGCACAGGAAGTGGTAGACTTACCTGGTGGCCCCGGAGGTCCTCTTGAGCCTCCTTGTAGAGAAAATAAAAGGGAAACATTAATTTTTAAAGAAACTCTAATGTAAAGGGATCAGCACACTCAACTGTGTCAGAGGATTTCATGGCATCAACTCACCAATCTCCTTCCATGGACTGAGGTCAAAGGCAGCAATATCCTCGCATTGGGTGTAACCAGACCCTCTAGGTCGGTAATTTAAGGGTGTTTCCGGTACTTCAGTGATACCAGTGTTGTCGCAGATGATGCGGGCAAGAGAGGTATCCCGCAGGGACCTCCTCTGGTCCTCAGTAAAGACTCCAGGGTTCTCCCACCAAAGTCTGAAATTGAGCGATTTAGTAATATTTAAATTTACATGAAAGTTACTGATAAGTGCTGGTGACATAAATAGCTTCACAACTGCAGCAATGTGCTTTATGTAATATACCGGTCTCCTTCGCGGATCTTCTGGAACTGAGTGGCAATCAGGCAGGCAAACAGAGGTCCCACTCTTCCTCCAGGGACAAGTGGCTCAGCCACTCCACCCAGCCACACATCAATGTTTTCAGGCGTCCCATAGAGATTCAAAAGTTTATTTGCCATTTCACGATTGTTCATCACTTCAGCCAGCTCGTCCACGTTTTGTGGTTCTGACAGCCCACAGAAAGCCCTCCATTTGTTGTAACCTAAAAGGGACACATTATGCAAATGTTGCCATGCTTAACATGCAAGATTTGCAATGCACTCAAAAGTCAAAGTTTATCTGCAAAAAATGTGTTGTTAAGCACAAAGACTGAATCAATACCAGGTAATCCATGGTCTCTGCCTCTTTGCATGTTCAGAGCACCCAGATCTAGTGCCAATTGTGATGAGAATTTAAACAGCTTTTCTCTCAGCTCATCGTGCATCATGTGATCCTGTGTATTCATCTTGGCCTTACGGCCCAAAAGCCCCCTCAGGATTGGATCCAAACCACCTGAGGAATTCACAAAATAATGTAATTTCTACCATCTCTAATAGTATCTGTTCAGGGAAGGATGTAGGCCATACCTTCAAAGATAATTCTCCATGGTGTGAACAACGCTTTATGTAGTGGTATGTTGGGGAATTCAGGGTGCTCATTATACTCCTCATCAAGTCGAAATATGAAAGGCTGAACTATCAAGTGAGCAAATCTGAATGCAGCTGTGGCAAAGATGTTTGCGATGCTGGGGTTTACGTTTTCATCGTAACCAGGATAAGAAGACAGCTGCTTGGCAAAGACTTCTGGGCCAACAATGTTGGGTAAGTAGTCTCTGAAAGTGATAACCTAAATGACAACAAAGAAAATTAAATTACTGAACAATAAAAGCATATACTATCTATCCCTTCAATCATTAATGTAAAATGGAGGGGAACCTCTCTCTAACCTGGAAGTATCCTCCCATGATCTTGCGTGCCTCTTGGTAGATTCTCTCACCATCCCAATAAGGATGGACTTTGGCCAGAGCACGTGCCAGACGGTTGTGTTCACGCATAAAGAGCGTGTGTAGAGAACTCAGTGCGACGTTTTCATTAGATCGCTTATCACCTTCAAAATTGGGGAAGAATTGCTAAGCTCTATGCAGTACATTGAACAAATGTAACATGTAAGATTTTAGTCAGACTTTTCTTGCTGCCACTTACCAGCGTCAAAACAGTACATCTCCTTCACTTCATTATTATCAGTAATGCTGGCTCGAGTAGCACACACGTTGGCATCTATTTTCTTGAATGGCAGGAGCTCAAAGCCATTGTCTAGGTAATCTAAGTTCACCTTCAACAGGCCTTTATCTGGGTTGAAATCCCTGAGGAGCTGGGCTTCGTTATCATCTGCACCATACACCTGACCCACATCAATGAAAGCTGTGATGGAGTTCATCTGCTGGCGGACAGTGCTTTCACCAAAGACATAACCTGTGTTGCCAGAGCCACAGGCTGGTGCCGAACGAAAGAAGGGCATGCAGTCTTTTGAGTCTCTGCCAAAGCGTGGATCTTCCTTGGGAATCTTTTTAGATGACAAGAAACACTTGACATTTAGTATGTATGTATGTGTTTGGCTTTAGACTCGTCCACCTGTGTAATATTGTAATGCTGACCGGAATGGGGAAGCAGGGCTCTGTGCTTTCGCAGGTCTTTTCACAGTCAACTCCTTCACTGAATGATTGAATGGCAGGAGACTGAGGAGTGAAGGTGAGGTCATGATCTATCCATTGGCTAAAGATTGTTAGGAAGTGGCTGTGGAAGGGGTCACTTTCCACATCAGAGTTGGCTGTACGAAGAATTTGGTTCGACACTTCCCTTACCTGCAGGTGTGATGCAAAAAATTAGCACCTTGGTATAAACGATTCGTACAACTAACTTTTACTCACAACTAACTTCCACCGTCATATTGGTTCTAATATTCTAAAGCACATTACCAATGGAAGAATGTGATTGTTGATTGCTAAGCTAGGGTTCCAGCCTTTAGGTTGAGCGATTCGATCCTCGTACTCATTAGGTTGCCAGCGGTTGATAGGCGTGTTGGAGGATCCCCAACGAGTGTTTGCACTGAAAAAAAGAAATTTGTCTTTTTTGTCTATGTTTTTTAATTTTACTTTTATGTCACTGATTACTTATCAACTAATATTTTTATATTTTATAATGAGAAGGCTAACTGGAGGTTTCCTCACAGATTGTTGCAGGCACCGCTTGCAGTCCGGAACTTGTCTAAAGTGTCCCAGTTCTGGCAAGATGGAACACGATGTCGGGGAGAGCAACCTGTCAGATTAGCAATGACCTCTAGTTCCTCTTGAGAGATCAGATCTGGTTAAAAGAAGGAAATAATTAGAAAACCATTTGAAACTGATGTCCTCACCAAGGAAATTACTTGAAAATTGTTTTTTTCTTTGCATAATTAATTTCTTTGGGGCGTGTATTTATTTAATATATTAGACACTCTAAATTTACCTAAAAAAGAGAAATCCTTTGATCAAGCATAGTTTTAAACAATAAAAAAATCTAGTTGTCAAATAATGTCATGTTTAAATAACATTAAAAATATCATAACAAGAGCAAATATTTATCATAGATTTGGTGTTTAATGGAACATTTTAACTAGATCAGCGTTCTATCACTACATCTACCATAAACACCAAACAACCCAACAGTCTCGTAATGAATTAGTTTTAGGGGGTTATTTGACATTTATTAGACTTAATTTGATTGTGCCTTTACACAATTCTGTTCAGTAAGTCCTAACAGGTTGTAATATAGAAAATAAATATCAGTCCCTTTGAAATTTTCACCAAACATACCTCAATGAAGTACTATAGATGGCTCCATCAGGTTGAGGTTTCAGTAAGAAATATAGTGAATCAAAATTAACTTAACCAAACATTAGAGCAGGATGTTAAAGGGTTTTTAACAAATATTTGTGGGATAGTTTTGGATACGGTGTCCCAAAGTTGGCCCAGCATAAGATTCCATTTGTCCTGGCAGGGACAGGCCAAAATGAAGGATGGGATGTTGTTACAAATCTTTATCTTGTAAATTACAGTTTGTGCTATTTCGTATCTGTGAACTAAAATTCCCTTTAAATATCCCTAATTGCTTATTCTTAGGCTAATTTTTCCTCTTTATCTGCTCACGGTGGGCAATCACATTTTGTGGAAGAAGTCAGTGAAACAAGCGAACTTGTGATCATGCTGTAATATACTGTACCGCATATTACTATACTATATTGCATCTTATCAATCCATTCAATTAATATTTTTTCTTGGCTCTTATCCCAAAGTCACAGTTTTCGGGTTTGGTTAAAGATCTTTAATGGCTGCTCACCTGTGGCATTGATGGAGCGTTTATGGCGTACATCCAAAGACCTCTTGAGCAGTCTCACAGTATTTTCCATATAGTCAGCAGCACGCACAGCAGTGCGTGTTTTTCCAGAAGGCTGCTTTAAAAAGCGTAGGATATCTGCAGGATTTGCTCCTTGCTTTTTCAAACGGTCAAGGCTCCTGTGTTAGCAGCCATATATTTGAATACGACAATTAAAAATGTTTTAAATTACAGTATTAGAAACAATACAATACAATACAATACAAACAATGCAACAGAAAATAGAAAAAACTGTATTAATCCCCATGGGAAAATGTAGGTGTTACAACATCTCCAACGTTTGCAAAGGGACTATATATAAAGTATATGTATACATACATAAATAGAACTACATCAAATAAAGATAAATAAGGTATTAATATAGTAAAATTGTCCAATCTTCAAGGAAAATAAATATAAATTAAAATAGTCTGGTGCAGTTGGGTAGTAATTGTGAAGTAGATGAATGATCGAAGAGTTACGATTTTCCACACAAAGCAGTATTTTACGGCATGCTGTCATAGAGTCTGACTGCAGTTGGGACAAATTATTATTGTTGGTAAACGTTGACCTTTCTCATGTATTAATTTATACAACAATTGAACAGTTTTGTATACTTACACCGTTCTAGAGTATTTATAAGCTGAGTCCACTGAGGCCTTGGCTTTGCTTACAGCCATTTCAATGGTGCTCAAGCTCAAACGTGTTCCTGAAATTAAAAAAAACAGGAAATATAATAAAATTAAATTCTATTTAACTTTATTTTTAACTACTCTAAATTCTGATGTTTTTTGTTAGTCCATACATGACAAGATTCTTTTCTACTTTCATTTGTTCCATGCCATAACCGAGTTTTACAAAATACTTTTCTAAAGAAGAACAGAAAATAACAATTTCTTTAATATCTGTTAAAGTTAAAACAAAAATAAGATAAACAATAATAATATTAGATTGTTTTGAATTAATAATAAAAGCATCAAAAGCTGATTGTACAGCTGTTCTAAAATGATAAATGTAGCACTCACCAGCATTCACTTGACATAGCAAAATCAAGTTAAGTCCTGTAACCAGTATGCACAGCAACAGATTCATCTCTACAAAAAACACGAACATCATTAAGTCATTTACACTGGTAAAAAATAATTTATATTTTGTTTTTTCAAGGATAAAATTAAGAAGTTAACCTGTTAAAACGGCAAGCTCCTCTTAACCTCAGAATTCCAGTTTCCGTCAAGGATACTCAGGATCATGTTCAGGTATTTTATATGTTCGGCAAAGTGAGGGTGTCAACATTTGTTGTGTGGAGTTTTTTTAAACAGGGTGTATTTTCTTCTTTGTATTTCCTCCTCACATCAGCATTTTGGAGAAATGCCAGATGTACACTGAGGAACTTATCAAAATAGGTCAGGCTAGTTCAGAGTCCTTATTCATACTCTGTGACATCTATTCTGGGTTTTGATTTTTTTTGTATTGTTACTAGTCCCGATTTAATTTATAGTTAAAAGCAGGAAGTAAAGATGACAATAAAGAAAAAGAAAAAACTCGAAGGAATAATGCAATAATGTGGTGGATTTAGATATGGGGGGTCGCCCAGGGCGGCATCTTGGACGGGGGCAGCATGGTGTACGCATCAATTAAAAAAATATGAATGGTGACATCGCTGATCGGTTTTGGAATCGCTAATGCTGCACGTCATGTTAATCATAATGTCAACATGTGGGTCAGTGAAGGTTGTCGGATTGTGCGCTTTCCTCAGGCACTGCGGAATCGAATGATCAGAACGCGTAAAGACGGATATGCCTGGATGGACCTGACGTCCAAACTATTCCTTCATTGTCAGACAATAATGCGTCAATTCCTCTCGTCATATCATGTCTGCATGACAAGGTGTGTGCTTAAACGACAAAAACCTGACGAGTTCCGTGAAAGGACTCGTTTAGAAAATATGTTCGGGGCTCGTACACGTCAGGGAAAGCCCAAGTAGGGATCGGAGCGGGGGGGAGTAAGTTCTGATCATTCACTCACCTGCTGCTACACCCCTCCCATCTCCAGCAGGAAAAATATCTGTCTGCCCTCACAGAAGAAGGGCGCCCTTCAATCATCAAGCCCACCTATTTGTGTAGTAATGTGTAATATTCCTTTTTCTATCCAACAGGAACTAGCATTGGGTATAATTACACATCGTTATAATAACAAAGGTAGGCTGCATCGAAATTATTTCAACTCTAACACAATTTAGGGTACTCCATAAAAGTTTTCTATAATGACCAGATCTTGAGGTCCATGCGGGGCGGTCCTAAGAATTTTTAAATGGGTTGGCTATGGCCCATAGGGGGTAAAGCTATAAGTAGAGGGGACCACAACAACTGTTAATATTTGTACACAGCCGCATATATTTATTGATAATGTATTAGTAATGAATTAGTGAGAATAATTTTTTTTTTCTTTCCATTTTTTCAAATGAACATGGAGTCAAATAGATTATAATAAAGGAGCAAGCTGTCAACAGTTGAAACGTTTTCAATCCGTTGTCTGTGTGATCAGATGAACACACAGTAACATGGGTTGGCCTAACAGGTTGTTTTAACAACAAAAACATGTCATATGGATTCTTGGAATTCCTCGTTATGTTCAATGCTCCCAAGCGCTCACCTCACTTTCACTTGTTTTTCTGCGAAAGCACACAGTACCCCTGACATCCATAACAGGTTACTCATCGCGACTTCTTAATTTGGTGATGTTAATGGTTCTCCAAATAGATTGATGTTGTCTTTATTGTTGGCAAGTAAGAAATTCAGCAAGGATCATATTAATTTGAATATTGAGTCTTCAGTTCAATCGCACATGTTCTTCTGTGATTCACCATTCATTCTTCATCTATATGATGAAATGAACTGCAGTAGTAGACTGTTTGATACACAAAGTGACCTCCATAATTATTGGCAACCTTTAAATCAATGAATAAAATGTTATGCAAAAAATGTCTTCGTTGTCAAACCCAGCCTTTCTAAACCTGGGGGTCCCAGCCCCCACTGGGGTCGCAAGATGATTTCAAGGGGTCTCCGGATGTTTTTGGATAAAATATAAATTTACATAATGAATATTAAATTACATGATTTTAACAACGGAGTAGTTTTAACTTATTTTCTGTTTCATTATTGGTCCAGAATTCGTTTCATCTACTGACTTTGTATGAGTTCAATTGTGAGCGCCTGAGATTCTGTTCAGTCACACAGAGCAGAAAAAAAGGAATCGGACTCGCTTTTTGGCGCTGATGATGCTTAAGCCAGCAGCTGCAGCAGGTTCGGCAGGAACTGTCCCGAGGTGAGTCACCTGAAAGCCTGACAGCAGCACCACCTCATAGCGCAAGGCGTCGAGGCTTTTACCGGATCTTCGATCTGCCCAGTGTCAGTGACAGAAAAAGGACACGGAACTCTATTAAAAGTTACGAATTAAACAAAATGTCATGAAAAACCAAATAATTATTGAGATGTATGTACATTTATTCATCATATCATTCATAAATATTGCTCGTAATCTTGAGTGGAAGCTCGTCCACAGAGGCAAAGATGCGGCAATTATTTTGTATCCAAAACTTTTCCCTCTCTCACACTTGTTGACTTTCGCTTCCCTTAGTTGTTTTTCCGCCATCTTTCAATTTCTGCAATCAGAGTAGTGTGAAATTAGAGCCAGAATTTTATTTACAACCATTAAAGGGAGAAAAATAAGAAATCAAAGAGAATTTCTTAGTTGGTCTTTCAGTCTAACTGCTCCAGCAGACAGCGCTGTTTCCATCCGCACTGGCGTGGTGGAGGGAAGAGAGCGCGGGGGCGGAGGCACGCGCGCGGTTGTGATGTTGCGATGGGGGGTCTCGAACACCAGCAAAAGTTATCTTGGGGGTCGCGACTCAAAAAGGATGAGAACCACTGGTCTAACCCATGGTCTTTAAATCAATATTCCCAACAATCTTACGTCTAATTCAAATAACACAATGTACACACAAAAAGCCCATCCGTGTCCACAATAACAGCTCTAATTCTCCTTCAGTGTGTGATGAGGTTCGAAAACACATGCAGAAGATCTGAGACCATTCCTCCGCAGAAACTCCATTTGGAGATTCAGTCATATTCCAAGGGTGATGCTCATCAACTCTCTTCTTCAGAACATCCCACAGGTAATTTGTGGGGTTTAGTTTGAGTGCCATTGATTTTGAGGTGTTCTTCAGATCATTGTCCTGCTGGAAGGTCCAACCACATTTCTCTTAAAGTTTCCTGGGAGAGGCTGTAAGTTGTTCATTCAATATTTGCTAGTATTTTACTCCATAGTACCATATTTAACAAGATGTGAGGGGACTTTCGAGAAGTATAACGAAATCATACTTCTTCGTCGATTACGCCAATCGGAGGTCACAAAAATTTATATTCAAGCGGTGTTTGCTTTTTCTAAAACTATGTCGGACTCCCTAGTTTTCTCAGCACCCCTCCCCAATCTGACCAGCGATGACATGTTTAGCCGCATGTCATCGTTCAACCGCTGGTTGTCGAGCTGGCGTCCAGCAAACGACGTGGGCCTGGTAGACAATTGGCAGACTTTCTGGGGAAAGCCCGGTCTGATTAGGAGGAATTGTATCCATCCCGCTTTGGATGGAGCTTTGCTCTTATCTAGGAATCTAACGGAGATTATGAGACGAGCGCAAACGTGACGTCACCGGGTTGAGACCAGGAAGCAAAGTCGCAGTCTTACACGCCTCTCTGCGCCCCCTTTAGAGTCACCCAGCCCAAAACCCATAGAGATTGTGTCTGTCCCCCGAACACCTTCATTATTCAAGTCAAATTATAAAACGATTTTACACAAAAACCTAAAAAATTAGGGTTAAATTATTAAATAAAGTGTGGACTCCTGAATATTAGATCTTTAATATCTAAAACAGTTTTGGTAAATGATCTTATTTTAGATCATCATATTGATTTATTCTGTCTGACGGACACCTGGCTGTGTGAGGAGGAAGATGTTAGTTTAAATGAATCTAGCCCCGCTACTCATTATAACACTCACATACCTAGAAGCACAGGCCGAGGAGGTGGAGTTGCAGCCATATTTAACTCCAGTTTACCAATAAATCCTAAACCCAAACCTGACTGTAACTCATTTGAAAGCCTTACTCTCAGTCTTACAAATCCAACCTGGAAGCATCAACCGCCATTCTTATTTGTCAAGCTCACTGAGATTAACCCTGGACAGTATCGCCCCCCTAAAAAAGAAGAGTGTGAAACAGAAGAGAGCAGCTCCATGGTTTAACAACCTGACTCGAAACCTCAAACAAACAACTCATAAGCTAGAAAGAAAATGGCGACACACTAAACTTGTCGAGTCCCGATTAGCCTGGCAAGATAGCATTAAAAAATATAAGAGAGCCATCCGCAGCGCCAGAGCGGCTTATTACTCTGCCCTGATAGAGGAAAATAAAAACAACCCCAGGTTTAGTTCAGCAGTGTAGCCAGGCTGACTGACAGTCAGAGTTCTATGGAGCCCCGTATTCCTATAACCCTTAGTAGCGATAACTTCCTGAGTTTCTTTAATGACAAAATTATAAGTATTAAGGACAAGATCCATAACCTCCTGCCTTCAATTGGCTCAAGTTTACACCCCAGGACTATGTGCTTGGAAACAACAGATAGACCTAGAAGGATCTGGACCGCTTTATTCCCATTGATCTGAAACAATTAACTTCCCTTATTTCCTTATCCAAAGAACAACCTGTCTCCCAGACCCAGTCCCCACTAGTCTACTTAAAGAAAGTTGACTCTTTGTCAGAAACTGTCATTTAGAAATCATCAATCTGTCTTTAAATTCTGGCTACGTACCAAAGTCCTTTGAAATAGCTATAATCAAACCGCTGCTTAAAAAGCTGACTCTTGATCCAGAGGCTTTAGCAAATTATAGGCCGATATCTAACCTTCCCTTCCTCTCTACAATCTTAGAGAAAGTGGTGGCCGAACAATTGTGTGATTTTCTGCGCAAGAATAGTTTATTTGAGGATTTCCAATCAGGTTTTAGAGTTCACCATAGAACAGAAACAGCACTGGTCAAAGTTGAGGGATGAGGGACTGGCCTCTGCTCTGGTCTTGTTGGATCTTAGTGCTGCATTTGAAACTATTGACCACCAAATTCTAATTCAAAGACTTGAAAACCTAGTTGGCATCAAAGACACTGCATTAAATTGGTTTAAGTCATATTTATGTGGCAGATCTCAGTATGTATCTGTTAACAATGAATCCTCCATGCATAGTAAAGTTACCCACGGAGTTCCCCAGGGATCTGTGCTTGGGCCAATATTATTCACATTATATTTGCTCCCTTTAGGCATCATTATCAGGAAACACTCCATAAACTTTCACTGTTATGCTGATGACACACTATTGTACTTATCAATGAAAACAGGTGAATCTAATCACTTATCCAACTTAGAGGCGTGTCTCAAAGACATTAAGACTTGGATGACCTGCAACTTTTTATTATTAAATTCAGATAAAACTGAAGTTATTGTGTTGGGACCCAAACACCTTAGAAACAATTTATCTGATGATATATCTACTCTGGATGGTATGACGTTGGCCTCCAGCCCCACTGTGAGGAACCTGGGAGTTATCTTTAATCAGGATATGACCTTTGACTCCCACATAAAACAGATTGCTAGGACTTCCTTTTTTCATTTGCGTAGTATTTCTAAAATACGACATATTCTGTCACAAAAAGATGCAGAAAAGTTAGTTCATGCATTTGTTACTTCCAGGCTGGATTACTGTAATGCCCTACTAGCAGGTAGTCCCAATAAGTCTCTGAAGCCCCTCCAGCTGATCCAGAATGCTGCTGCACGGGTGCTGACCAGAACCAGGTTAAGAGAACATATCTCTCCTGTATTAGCTTCCCTTCATTGGGTGCCGGTAAAATCTAGAATCGAATTCAAAATCCTTCTGCTCACTTACAAAGTCCTGAACGGTCAGGCACCAACGTTTCTGAAGGAGCTCATAGTTCCATATTGTCCAATCAGAACTCTGCGCTCCCAGCATGCAGGGTTACTTGTAGTCCCTAGAGTCTCCAGAAGTAGAATGGGAGCCAGAGCATTCAGCTATCAGGCTCCTCTTCTGTGGGACCATCTTCCAATCTTGGTTCTGGGGGCAGAGACCCTCTCTACATTTAAAACTAGCCTTAAAAATTTCCTTTATTATGAAGTTTATAATTAAGGCTAGCATAAGCTATCTCTTAGCTATGCTGCTATAGGTTTAGACTGCTAGGGGATCTCCCATGATGCACTGAGCTTTTCTCTCTTCCTCACTCACTGTCCCTCTTTATACATCCCACTCACTTTAATGCATGTCACTGGATTAAATGCATGTTAATAACTTGAGTTCTTCCCTGGTGTCTTTGTGTTTTCCCGCCCTGTAAGTCACATGGTTGGTGATTGCATCTGCTGCTGTGGACCTGCTCGATGTCCACTGATCACAGGATTCTCGTGATGATGATTATTGTTGTTATCATTATTATTATTATTGTATAGTATTCCCCCATAAGCTATCACCATATGTTACATTAATATTAATGTTATTATCAACCTGGGATCCCTGCTGCTGCCCAGCCCGACCATGGAGCGGTTGGAGAAAGTGGATTAAAGCTGATATCTTTGCCGCTTTTCCCCCGACTTTATCTCCTCACCCGTTTCTCTTTCTTTCTCGCTCTCACTCTCTTTTGTTTTCAAACCCGACCGGTCATGGCAGTAGGCCGTCCACCCTGAGTCTTGGATCCGCTCGAGGTTTCTGCCCGTTAAAGGGCAGTTTTTCCTTGCCATTGTCGCCAAGTGTTTGCTCAAGGAGAAATTTGTTGGGTCCTGTAGATAATTATATAAAGAATCTGGTCTAAACCTGCTCTTTCTCGAAAGCACCTTGAGACAACTTTTCTTGTGAATTGGAGATACATAAATAAAGATTGATCTATTGATTGATTGAAATATGAAGGAAGTCTACGACAAAATTCCAAAGAAGAAATTATTATTTGCATGAGGAAGTCTGGAGTGACAGAAGTATGTTGGACTGGTCCAGGAAAGGTCTGAGCGCAGTATGACAGCGGTAAAGTGTGTAGAGCAGGAGTGACACACATGACCCCCTCGTTTTCTTCTTTGCTGGACAGGCTGACGGATGAGGTCAGACAGGACTTGACCATAATGTTCACCAAAGACATTGTCATCTGTAGTGAAAGCAGGGAACAGGTGAAAGGAAACCAGAAGCGGAGGCATGAACAACGAGTTATCAGTGTGTCTCATCAGCCAGTCACATCTACTAAATAGCACAGTGACATGTTTTCATTATTTGCCTGTTCTTGGTGCTGTCCTTAAAAATATGATTCATTCTGTTTATTTAAGTAATTCCTGCTACTGTAAAACTGGTATAGTTTGCATGCCCTTCTACTGAATGAACCCAAACAATAATAGTTTCAGTTCAGTGCTGAGTGATAAACTAGTTCATGTTCAAGTTTATTTGTCACATACACAGGCATACAGGTCCAAGGTGCATTGAAATGCCTTGTTATTATATAACATTAAACAATAGTGCAATGATAAGTCCAAGCACTCAAGTACCGGTGTAAATGATAGTGTGAGGGGGGTAAGTCCCAGTCTCATTTACTAGAACTCTGATCGCCTGAGGAAAGAAACTCTTCCTCATCCTCTCCGATGCCAGGATAAACTTATTGTCCCCGAATTGACATAAGTGACATTCCAGAGCGCGGGGGCTGTGATGCTGAAGGCTCTGTCGCTGAATGTTCGCAGACTGGTGTGGGGGGTGGAGAGCAGACCAGTGTTGGAGGAGCAAAGCCTCTGAGAAGGAGAGTAGGGGTGGAGAAGGTTGGTGAGGTACTGGGAGGCAAGGCCATGGAGGGATTTGTAAGTGAGCTGGAGGAGTTTATACTTGATGCGTGATTTGATATGAAGACAGTGAAGGTGGATGAGAGTGGGGCTGATGTGCTGCCAGGGCCTGGTGCAGGTGAGAACCCTGGCAGCTGAGTTTTGGACATACTGGAGCCGGTCCAGGTCTTTGCTGAGTACTCCGAACAGCCCGACCATGACAGAGTCAGAGAGTGATGGCCGGAGAGGAGGGATGTTCTTGAAGTGGTAGAAGACGGATTTTGTGATGGATTTGATGTGTGATTGATATGAAAGGGTGACGCCTAGGTTGCGGACCTCGGAGGATTGGCAGATGGAGCAACCAGCCACGTCTAGGAGGAGATCTCCAACCTTCTGGAGCAGTGCCTTAGGGGCGGCAACCATGTGCTCTGTTTTGCTGCTGTTCAGTTTGAGGATCCAGGAGTGTGTTTGACCCCCACATGCCAAAGGGACCACCTGAAAATGTCTGGGCATGCTCCTGATAAGATGGAGGATGGTGTCCTGAGGGATATCCCACCAAACCTGGATCAGGGCTCCTGGACAGTCTTTGGTCAAGGATGGGGGCTTCTGATGCAGTGATACATAATGTCTCAGAGGTTCACAGGTGGATTCAGGTTTCGGGGAGCTTGAGGACCAGTCAATGGTAGCAATACTTTCAGCCTCCTGGAACTGCCTACACACTCTAAACACACAAGGCCGGGCTTTTCTGCTGTTCTCTGGTGAATACCAATTGAGATTGACAATGCTCGGCAGGGACCATAGGTGCCAGTAGAGGTCGGCGGGCCCTTATACCACCCTCATGCAGGTGGTTTCTGACAGTTTGTTCACTGGAGGTCATTTTGTAGGGATATGCCAATGCTCCTCCTTTTCCTCCTCACACTGAGGAGCAAATACCAGTCTGGCTGCCGGGTTGTTGTCCTTCCACTGTCCCGCTCTACTCTTGTAACGTCTCCTGGCATCTCCTCCATGCTCATGAGACTGTGCCTGGAGACACAGCAAACCGTCTCGCAACTGCCAAATGGATAAGCCATTCTGGAGGAGGTGGACTACCTGTGCAGCGTCAGTGGGCTGCAGGTACTGCCTCATGTCACATATAGTGACAAAGACACCAGCAGAACACAAAACTAGAGAAGAGTCAGTCAGGAAAAATAAGTAGAGAGAAATGGATCGTGTCTTTCGACTGCAGAAACATTCCCTCTTTGGGTGTTATGCTTCACCCCTCCATTGCACCTGTTGTCACTTTCATTTGCATCAAAACAGGCTAAACTGATTTACAATCACTTGCTTCCTAAATGGACAGATTGATATCCCTTATCTGGCTTGGTGTCATACTGCGTTGATTAAGTGTTCTCTTTATCATTTTAGCAGTGTACATACATGTATATTTATATATATATATATACTATATACTCTAATTGGATGGCATGTGCACATGTAGTAGTTGACTGAACCGGACTAGGAGATACTGTTGAGGAGCTTAACGGACCTGGGCTTAACGGACCTGGGCTTAACGTACCTGGGCTTTACAGACCTGGGCTTCTTGCCGGAAGGTAAGGGAAGGGGCTCTAGTTGGAGAATCTGGTTAGATCCTTGTTCAGTCGTAGGTGTACAATTTGAAGAGGACTGGGGAAATGGCACACCCCTCGGGGACACCGGTGCTGATCGTCCGTGTTTCTGAGAGGATGTTGTTGTCAGGATGGAGAAGTACCATCCCAGAATGTAGTGATTTACATTCAGCTATTTCAGTTTGCTTATAAGCAGGTTTGGTGGCATTGTATTGAATACTGAGCCGAAATCAACAAACAATTCAAGTGCATAAGCTTTGGGGTCTTCAATGTGTTTGATAATTAAATGTGTGATGAAAAGAATGAAAAGCATCATCTGTGGCCCGCTGCTGCTTATAGGCAAAATGAAAGTGGTCTAAAAGTCTGTCTACCACCTTCCTGTGCAATGACACCTTAAGTCGTTGATATTTGAGCATATTTTTTGGGGGACAGGTGTGATTATAGATTTTTTTCAGAGGGAGGGGATAATGTGAGAGTAAACTGATTTTTGGAATACAGGCCAGCCTTTGAGGAGAAAAGCAGGGATGCCATCAGGACCAGAAGCCTTCTTGGTGGGTGAGGGTTTAGACTGTGACTGCATACTGTGAGGATCTATCACCAGTCTTTCATTGTGTAGTTACCAATTTGTCTCCCAAAAATCCCTAAACTCAGAAGGGAAGTCCTCTGTTTCACATCTCAGATGGAACTCATTCAGTTCCCTCACTTTCTGCAGTTTGGCGGGGGAACGGTGTTACTTATTGACTTGAGACATGTTGGATATTTTCCTCATAGTGTCCCACAGTTTACTGGAGTTGTACTGGAGCTGCTGTTTGCTGCATTTGAGGGCAGTTCTGTGGTTTGGTCAATAGTGTTATGGTCTGAGTAAGCTAGGGGTGTTCGGCTCTGCCCACCAGTGTCCATGTTACCTTAGCATACATCCAGAATTCTGTCCTCCCTGGTCCAAAATTTAAAATCCTTTTGAAAACCAAGGAGAGCCATTCCAGTTTGTAGTGGTTGAAATACCCGAAGATAAGAAACGGGGTGTTGGGGCTCCATGATATCTGTTGCCGTTGGAGGGAAATATACAGCGCAGAGGATGAAAACTCCCCTGGCAGATAAACGGGTCTCACACTCACACAGACAAGTTCTCCATCGCGGTTACAGACGGCTTTGCGCAGTGTATATCCTCTGCACCAGTTGTTTTTAATGCCCCCATCTCTATATTTTCTCGGCGTCTCACTCCTGTCAGTGCAAATGAGGGAAACCCCAGCAGCTCACAGAGAGGGTCAGGAATGTCATGGGGAAGCCATATTTCTGTGAACACCATGATAAAAAAGTTTGGATACTCGTGGCAGGTCATGGTGTAGGTCGCAGCTCGTCCATATTATGCCTTACGGACCTCACGTTGCTGAGTATCATTGATGGTTGCGGCTCCTAAACACTCTGAGTGGGAGTTTACAGTCCCGTACATTTTGCAAATGGTAGAGGCTCTGACTGGCCATGACACGACCTCGGTGAGATGGACACCATGCTATTTGAAGTGAGCCACCCTCTCCAACCGGGCACTGTTTATACTCAGAGGATGGTATATCCTCAGCTACTTCCTTCTGAAGTCCACTAACAGCTCCTTAGTCTTGCTAACATTCAGCTTAAGTCAGTTCTCATGATCAATAAGTAATTGATGTCAGATTGGTAGGCCGTCTCATCATAGAGGGCTCAGCATGCATCCCTGGGGGGCACTGGTGTTAGGGTGAGGTATGAATAAACATGATGGCCCACTTCTGACGCATGTGGTCTGCCGGTCAGGAAGTTGAGGACCCACCTGCGCAGGGAAGAGTGCAGGCCAAGATCACAAAGCTTGGTGGTACGCCTGGAGGGAACTATTGTTAAAACAATAGTTCTTTGTTTAACAATTATTAAACAAAGAACTGTAATCAATGAACAGCAATCTAACCTAAGTCCCCCTCCTGGTGTTCAGGTGGGCAAGTGTTGTGTGCAATAGGTGAGCTATGGTGTTGTCTGTGGATCTATTGGAGCTATATGCAACTGTCAAGGGTCCAGGTTGGCAGGCAAGGGGAAGGTCTCTCAAAACACTTATTATCACAGAAGTTAGGGCTATGAAGTCAGAACTATGGGGCGATAGTCATTAGACTACTCAATTACTGGAAGAGATCTTTACTGTTTTTACAGTGAAACACCCTTGAACGCATGCCAGCAATATAGCATTGCAGTTTGGGCAGAGCATGAATGCCAGTATGATGGTAATCTACATTCTGGCCAAGAGCAATCAGAAAACTATGGGAACAATGCTTTGAACAAAAGGTTTGCACGCACGCCTAGTCATGTACGAGACGGTACACTATCATGGAGTTATCAGTTACTAACATCAGTCGGTGGCATCTACTAAATAGCACAGTGACATGTTTTCAAAATCTCCCTATCATTTTGGTGCAGTCTGAAGGTGGTTAGGGAGGCTTTCTGACGGTATTTTGCCAGTTGAACCATCTTCCCCACAGTGTGTGGGGTCAGAATGTAGAAATGTCCTCTTTTAGGCTGATTTTTAACATATCCAGCCTCCTTAAAATTCTTAGTTATTGATCTGACTGTTGAAACTGATATTTTAACTGTTGATAGATTTTCTTTTATTCATTTTCAGCTTTTCTTTGCACATCATTGATGTGTTTTTGGTCTTTCCTATTGTGAGGAACATCCAAAAGAATTAGGCCTGTGTCACTTCACATTCATACCCCTGTAAAAGAAGAAGTCACTGTTCTCCAGTTCAGGGCTCCGACTCAAACAGGTGAACCAAAACATATAAAATAGGACTAAATAGAATTTCCTATGGTTGGTAAAAATAAATGAAGTAATTTAAAAAAAAAAAAATGAATTATAGGTAGGATTTTGTAAATTATTTGAATTGAAGAGCATGGGTATTGATGATATGTCCATTTTTTGCATCTCATTTCAGGAAAATGTAAAGGTACCAATAATTCTGGAGGGGACTGTATTTATAATGAAGTTCTAGCATAAGATCCGTCAGGAAGACTTTGCACACCTACTATCATAATATAGGCCGCTCATGGGGTTATCAGTTGTTCTCATCAGCCGGTCATATCGACTAAATAGCACAGTGACATGTTTACACTATTTGCTTGTCATTTTTGTGCTGTCTTTAAAAATATGTTTCTCTGTTTTTAATATTTTATATATATATATATATATACCTGAAGGGGTGGACCTACCAGAAAGCAGGATAGCAGACATATAGGACAGTTACAATTCCCTGGGAATCCCCCAGTCCAATGGAAACAACGATGACGCAGCAAGGAGGTAAGCCAGAGCCAAATACCACTGGAGGGTTAGGCATTTGCTGAGAAGCCAACTCAATTGGAAAATAAGATCCGATCCAACAACACGTATGCCCTACCAGGCATTGGATACCAAATGGAATATTAAGCTGGCCTCAGAAGGAAATAGAAGCCACTGAAGTCAAGGGTTCCACCCCCAGTCTAGCACCCAGAGTTGACAAACAACGTAAAGCGGGAGGGCGTGGAATAGTGAGTGTTATATCCACAATCCAAGAATAAACTAGGATAATCCGTATCTCTTGCCTCAGACAGCAAGAGATAGAGGTTGAAGAGGAAGAAGAAGATGTATCATGGATGGGGCTGAGGGAACAGCTGGAACAGATATGGAAGGTGAAAGCCAGTGGTCCCAGTGGTGATAGGAAAATCAGGGACATTGATCCCCAAACTGGAAGAGTGGTTCCAGCAGATTCCAGATACAAATCTGAGATATCGGTCCACAAGAGTCCAGTCCCGTGCAGGAATGTCAACCACCAAGGTCACTGGTAGAGGACACGAGCTTGAGGCAGACACATACCACCCCCATTAGAGATCAAGGGAGGTTTTCTTTTTCAGGAACCAGACCAAATCCAAATCCTGTCCACACTAAGATCCTGGCAACTGACACTTTTCAGAGGGAGCTGGCTGACCGGTAAGGGATAGTTCATCAAGAACTTTAACTTCTCATTGTGTGAAGCTTCTGTTTTTCGCTCATTGCTGGGATTTCTCCATGATCGTCTGCATTAATTTAGTCAGTATAAAAACTAATCGGGCGTTTCGCTGGCTATTTATAAGCAACTGTGGGTGTGCGATGAAGCTTGCATAGGTGTGCCACATTTTGAGACCTTTATTATTTATAAAGAGAAATCGGCGTACGTGGTCAATATAATTACCGAAAACCTTTATGGAGTCACTTATTACCAAATCTGTGTTAGGGTTCTAATCATTTTGCTGCAGACTGCACTCATTGAACTGTGTATAATTATATCCAATATTCGTTGCTAGTTGGACCAAGCCCCGAACACGTTTTCTAAATATTTGTCGGATCCTGAAACTCTAATACACATAATATGACGGGAGGGAATGACATATTGTAATCCGATGAAGAGGGAAACGGAGCAGCAGGGAGGTGGCTGGACCTCAGGTCTCCACTAACTTTAAGGAACTATGTGACGATCAGAATACCTAAGGACAGATATACCGGATATCCATCCACATATCTGCTGCGCACCACAGCCCCAGCGCCCACATCTGAGTGGGAGAAACACACAAACTAGAAGTAGGGCAGCCAGTCTGACAAGCATGACTGACCCATATGTTGCCATTACGATTAACATCATGACTTGATACATGCTGCATCAAGTGCAGCAAGAGTGATAGAAACCGATTAGCATGTCATCATTCAGTTGTTTCGATCGATGCGCGCGCCCTTGCCGCCCCACTGCAAGATGCTACCCTGTTTAGGTGAGCATGTCACACATAGGAAAATCTGCCACGGCACGGTGAGGCCAGCCATCCTATTTTTCTAAGGTGAAAGAAGAATTCATGAAGCCATCCAGGATGAAGAAAGCAGGTAGAGGGACTTTTACACACATCCTGTTCCACTCGTAAGCCAATGAACCAGTCAGATGATACCTGCTGAGAGACAGGACATCAATTATCTATCCCTGAAGCCGGTGGTTTAGCTGATGTAAAAGTCTACTCGGGTATGTCTTCATACCCGAGTGCATTGGCACAACTTCCGGAAGCTTTGCCAGTTTCACTGTACAACAACTCCAAATGTTGGACGACACCACAGTCTGGCACGCACTGTGGTGGAGCGCAACATTGGGCTCCTGCAGGGAAGATGGTAATGTCTTGATTCCTTAGGAGGCTGGATATGGTGGAGTGGCGCTACCCTGTATATAACGTCCAGAGAAAGTATGAAAACAGTATGTTCACCTAATCACCGATACCAAACCGGTACACTGAGGTACCTAAATGGCCCGCGGCCATCCATACTGCCCTCGCGTGGGCGCTACGGAGCGTATTCCAAGCCAAGTATCGATCAACCAGTGCGTCTTCCTTTCTTTACAGAGTCCGGGATATCTTCTCTGTAAAAATGTCAAGTGATTGTGGCAGCTTGATGTCCTACTTTATCAAAGTGAGAAGGTGGTCTTCCACTTCAGAGGGTACCAGTAGGCTGTTATTATTCTTAACAACAAAACCCAGCAGTTCAACATCGAGGGAGTTCAGCGCCACGCTGCACTCCTCTTGAGGGAATCCGATGTACCTAAGCTGAAAAGTTCCATTCAAACTGTAACTCCTAACTTGAAGAGCACAGAGACAAGACTTCCTCTAAAGGGCAGTGGCTTCCTTCTCCTCGTCAGTGAGAAGGAACTACAAAGTAATAGCCAGCCAATATGATCCTTTGGAATTAATAGTGCCTTATACATCATGGACTAAGGTGCTCATCCAACAGTTGTGGTCGAAGAAGAGTGACTAGAATGATGTACTTCGGGATCTACATGATACCTGGAGGGCCTGAGAGTCTGAACCGGACCATCTCAGCGCAATATTCATCCCACGCTACTACCCACCTCCTCTTGCTGATGATACAGATCTGGAATATGACCTCCATGTGATCTGTGACACACCACAATAGGCCCGTGAAAGAGTTGCCAGCCCGGTAGTGGAGAAGGAGGGTGTCACCCACACATGATTTTTCATGGTCATGTTGTGGGTTGCCCCTAGAAGACAGCAATCTATTCCCCGCCTGGAGCTCTACACTGCGCTAGCGGGAGCTCAGCTGGCCAAATTTGTGGATACTGAGATAACGCATACACTCCGCATATAATCCTGTGGACCACTGTGGACCACGTTGGATCTCATTGAACGAGATAGATGGTATTTCGGTCTTCCTTCATTAAACATGCCTCACCTTATCTTAGTGGGAGAGAGTCGGAAGAGACTCAACACAGAATGCTTCATGCTCCCCAAGACTAGTTTTGATTTTTTTTTCTGGTCTACAACACTCCATGCACCTCTTTCACACATCTTTCCCACACACCATCATGATTACACTACAAATTTACTGAAAGTTAATTTCATTGAACTTTTTTGTTAATTTTTGTAGTTAAACTATGTTGTAAAAAAATTTGTTGTTATTTGGGGTAAGACTCTGGCGTCACCTCCCATCATTTGTCATGACTTTGAGACGGTTGTGACAAATGGGGGGCTCATCCAATTTAATATTACTAGGTGCTCGTCGTAAGGATTTGATATTATCTATATGAAATGTATTACAAATAATTGAGAACTATAGAGGATGAAAATTTTTCAAAGGATTTTCCATTTTAAGTTGAAAGGTGTGTCCATGACTGAGTTAAACTCATCATTTAACTCGTGACCTTTAAATGATACTTTCCATTGAACAACTTGTTTCAAACTTCATATGTTGGATGAGAGTCCCGCCCTAAAGTGGCCCATACGACAATACTCAGGTACAGTATCAGATTTTCAGTGATGTATTTTATCAACATTGTCCAACAGATTTTATCTAATCATCATGAAATTTGGTGAAAAAAATCTCCAAACATTGACAACGAAAAGCTATCAATGGTTTTTCCATCACTTGAAAGGCTTGGCCATGGCAGCATCGAACTAGCCATTAAACCCGTGAGCTCAAAACAGCACTCTTCATTGTCCAATCTGTCCCAAACATCACATGTTGGATCAGTCCTTCCCTGAAGATGCCCATATTACAATACTACTACATTGTTAGCGCCACCTACTGGCATGAGGAATTGACACTCAATTGAAATTAATCATTGGATAATTGAGAGGTTTATGCTGTGTTGTCCTTGTGCAGTAAGCTTCAGGTATGAGCTATCAAACCAGTAGGAGTTTGCGCCAGCCCGAAGGGCGCCCAGGTGCGTGGGCCTGTTATCAATGCTTGCAGTTTTATTAGGGCCCGATTACCGGCAGTACGAGGACCCTGCTTTATCTGCTCCGTTATTTTTCTTGGTTATGGATAAAAAAAGATTTTACAGCATACATTAGAAATTGTTATGTGTGTCGAATATCTGGCAAACCCAACCCGACCATTACTCCTGCTACCATTGCAAATACTGTGGGTTCCTTGTCTCATTCAGTGGCAGTGACCAGGAATGGATGAGTGTCATTGAGTTTGTCCACCATTTCTGTGTTGTACGTTTAACATCAAACCTCCTGTTTGTCAGTAGGCTTTCCGAAAGTTCCAGGCTCTCCTTTACAGCACTGCTGTGCTGGCTGTTCCCTGTATGCAGAAACTGTTATAGCTGCAAGTGGACGGCAGTAACGGGGGGGGGGGCAAATGCTGTACTTATTCAGTATGTCATTCAGGGACCCTGCCCCTAGTGGTTAGTAGGCTGGCTGTTTGTCTTTATGATTCAGTGGGCATGGGAGGTTGTCAGTTATTGGAAGCATCTGGGCACAGTGTTCCCAGTATAAGATAGTGCCTCAACTGATCCATGTGGGAGAGTCAGAGGAGAACACACAGAATGCTTCATGCTCCCCAAGCCTAGTTTTGATTTTTCTTATACTCTACAACACTGCATGCACCATCTTTCACAAACACCTTCTTCTTTCACACATACACATGGTGGTATTAGTTAAGAAACAACAATGTCAGTATTATTTCCTGTTCATTTGTGTAAGAGCTTCGTTGCCGTAAGATCCCATCATCAAACCAAGATATACATAGTGTTCACATTTGAGTCACCACTTTTTATAGTCTATTTATCCCATTTCTTAAAACTGTTTATAAATATTTCTATTGATGCATTTCTCTACCTACTTACCACTGATTCAGCTAGCACTAGCATGTAGCTAACGTACAATTACACAGAAGGATTTGTCAAATGACAAAACGATGACAACTAACCAAGTAGAAACATCCCTCTGTGTCTGGGGTTCTTAATCCTCCGCCGGAGCCTCCGGAAGGTCTGGGTCTGAATCAGGATCAAATAAATATCGGCCCATTATTTACAGTTCTGATTTATTTAATCTCCGCCATGTGTCTCTCAATGCGCATGCACGAGCAGTGTGATGAAGGCACGCCCATCCGGCAAACCTCCAGGAAGATGTGTTTATAATTCAGAAGGGCAATTTTAACCAACCGCTGTCACAGACATTTTAAGATAATAAGGAATGTTTCTGACTTGGGTAAAGGGGTATAATATTTCACCT
Source organism: Lophius americanus (assembly GCA_037951165.1). Lineage (NCBI taxonomy): Eukaryota > Metazoa > Chordata > Actinopteri > Lophiiformes > Lophiidae > Lophius > Lophius americanus. The sequence goes on along the minus strand of JBBDHG010000024.1, from coordinate 927,284 downwards.
TTAAAGGGTCAAATCCCCAACGCCTGTTATGTCCTGAAAGTATACCTGCTTGATCCTTGGCTGCAATCAGATTCAATGTTTTTACCACCAAACAACTGTCTGTATGTAGTGATTTATCTGAGGAAGGCAGCTATATAAAACAAAATATATTTATCACACATTACGTACTTATGTTGTTTTTTTAAAACCTTTACCATGTTTTTTTGTGTTTAATGTGTGTGTAGGTGTGTTTCGTGTGTTCATAGGCCAGTACTATTACTCAAATATTTCAGGAAAATATTCAGAAAATTGTTTGAATGCTTCTTTAATTACTGGAAGCAGTCTTTTATTTTTACAGTGACACATCCTAGAAAGTATGCCAGAAGAACCTAGAATGCAATTTGGGCAGAGGCTGACTACCAGGAAGATGGGCAGTTTCATTCTAAGCAGGAACAGTGTTGTTACTACAATAAGTAACAACTTATTTACTATTGTTTCTTTTTGAAAATAGTGTCATTCAAAATTTGATGCCCATGACATATTTTTCAAAAGATTGGACAGAACAGTTTGTTTTTTCAAACTTTGAAAAACAAATGTACTGCCAGTTCAAGGAGTTGTTGGTAGCCAGTTCATGGTGTAAAACCGTTTCTTCTTTTGACCATTACATGACGATGGTTGTTGGCCAAGTACACTGGTGAGAGAGTGTATCCAAAATCTTGATCTTCCAGAAGGAATACTCAGTTACCGCAGCGGCTGGGAGTGGATTTTTATCAGAATCAGCTTTATTGGCCATGTATATGCATACAAGGAATTTGACTCCGGTTAACTGAGCTCTCACAGTACAAACGTTGTCTATACCTTAAGAAGATAAACCATGAGCCTCACTATGGTCAAATAAATCAAAGCAGTGGTCAAATTGTGCCCTTGCACTGCAATCCTCCAGAAATAATGCACGCCTTAGCTGTAGTTAACTGTAGCTTTTATTTTCGTGATTCCGCTGACAAGCAGTGTAAATTTGCATATCAACTTAATATTTTGATTTGTGTTAAACATTAAGTTTTAATATTTAGATTTAACATTTAGATTCAACATTTACACATACAATTGACATTTAGATTTAGACTTAATATTAAGATTTAACAAAAACTTTTAGATTTAGAAAAAAAAAAAAAATTTTAATTTTAAAAATTTTAGATTTTATATTTTCATTTAGATTTAGATTTTTTTTTTTAATTAGATTTTATATTTTCATTTAGATTTAGATTTTAAAAAAATTTGGATTTTATATTTTCATTTAGATTTTTATGACATTTTATCTATAATATATTTTGTAAGAAAGTAAATATGACTAAGTTCATAAATGTTGATGTAAATGTGATTATGAAAAATTTACTTTTACTAAATTTTGTACAAAATTTTTGGTTGGAGCTGAATGTTGCAAAGTGTGGCTGTAAAATTAGAATGCAATACCTCACAATTGGCAAACCATATGCAAGCCCATGAAGAACACATCTGCTTTTTCACAGACTTGAGAGCCATATCAGTATGACATGTTGTGTAGAGTTGTTTTGGGGGAGGAGCAGGCTGTTGAGGAGCACGAACAAGGAGCAGCCTGCCCCGCTATTATCCTATGTATAGGATTAAATTCAGGCACAAGTCTTTTCCACTATCCTGCACTGCTTTTTTAATTCCCAGTAAATTCATGTTAAAGTCCCTAAATACTTGGAATAGTTTTGTGAAAATTATTATAATTAGATAATCAATCTGACATTGTATTATTCAAAATAAAATGTCAATTATTTAAAACGATACCAGGTAAAACACAGTCTAGTATCACCGATACGGATTCGATATCAATACTCTGTACAAAAGCTTGAGTTATTCAGAAAAGGGAAAAACAGTTATTTCTAAAATCTAAAATTGCATAAGCTCAATATTGGGCCCGGGCATTAAGCGCATATTCTAAAATTAAAGTTTCTCCATTGTGACACTATGAATTCAGGCTGTTGTCAGACTAACAACCACAAGTTTAAAGAGACAACATTTATCAAGTGGAAGAGTGGTTAAAGCGAGGCTCAACACTTAGAGGAATATAAACTAATCACACTGACACGGGCTGAAACCGTCAAGGACTCACAATCACAGAATGATTACTGGTGAAATTGTCATATGTCTCCCATTAGTTTTCATTTAATTTGCTAAAAATTACCGATTGACAGAAGCAGTCTTTTAGCATGAACCACTTTCCGTATCCAAAGTCCTGATGCAAAAGAAACCAAGGAAATAAAATCTGCTTCATCAAACTGAATGTGTTTTTAAAAAGAAATGTTTTTTATCAGTCTTTGCATAAGACATAAATATATTTGCAGAAAAATTTAAAAATAAAAATAAAAAAGGAATATGGAGATTGTTTCACCCGAAGAGAAATTAATTCATTTATAAATGAAAAAGTAAGGTATTAATAGACCATGATAAAACCAGTAAGGCGGCTATAAGAGCTGCATTAATCAACTTCCTTAACATCAATTCATTAATTATCAATTTTCACATAGTACCAGTTACAATTTTGTAACCAAACCCATTTAGTTTTTTGTATTCCGAGACAACAGAGGTGGCAACGTACACCTATTCTTTATTTGTGTAGAAGTGCTGCCTCTTGTGAAAAAAAATACTCCATAAAAAATAAAACGTATTGGTCAACTTTTTTACTCAATTAAAGTAAGAAAGTAAAAAGACCATCCTTTGAAGGACATTTCTACTTGCTGTGAAAACTTATCTGAGCCTCATAGTCTACCTATGTAATATTAAAAAAGGGGAATAGGAATATTCCAACAAATATCGTACCCATAAACATAGTGAATTATATTTAAAATAAAAGACCATTATTAAGAACACAATTAAGAAAACATAAAGTGAATTAAGATAACATGCGCCGTTTATTTTCGTACACATCATCAATGGGAGACTACGCCTCCAGAGCGACATGATGCTGTCGCTTTCAAACATCCATATACGAAGGGATCGTCTCTACTGGGTGCTATTGTCGACTCCACACAATGATGACAATTAAAAATGGATATAACCTACTAAAGTAAGGACTCTGTTTGAAAATGTTAGTAATAAAAATAACAGATATTTGTGTAAGGAGTAAAAATAAAAAGTACTCAGAAATAGAGGTACTAAAGTAAAGTACAAATACCCAACAAATGTAGTTTACTACAGTATTTTTAATTCATTACTTCCCACATCTGCAAGACAACTATATGGAAATGTTACTGTTAATTAAGCATACTTAATTGGACCTGTACTGTAGCAGACAGGTCCATTCGTAAAACAAATATATTAAATTAGGTAAAAGACCAAATGCTAATGTCACAAATAATGTAAAAGTGTACAATGTTACAAAGTTTAGCTTCAATATATACAAACAAAATTATTTTGTTGGTATATTGAACTTGAATGTTTTATTTATTGAGCTCCGGACGATGATTCTAGTGTTCACTTAACATTTTTGAGCAGTTTATATCATCCTCCTGAAAGAATTGCCTCCTTAACGCAGTGAGGCATTTGTGTGCCTCTGTGATCCTGAGAGCTATTTTGTCTGGGCATTAGTTCCTGGTAAAGTCTCCGAAGATAAAGTGGTCTCAGGGGAGGGGTCAGACTAACAGCGTTTCGAAGACCCCAATGAATAATGAGTTTATAAACCTACCCCGGAATAGGGAAACCAGGGCACCCCCCCCCCCCTTGGAACCAGGCCCGGAAGGGGATCTCTGGTCTGGTGGCCAAGCCTTTTTCCAATGGTCTCGGCCGACCTCAGCCTTAACAAGCTTCATAGAGCCGACAACCCTGAGCTCCCCACCTGCAGGGTTGGGCGTTGATTCAGACAAAACTGAAGTTATTATACTTGGACCAAGCCACCTCTGACAACAGCTCTCTAATCAGATAGCTTCTTCAGATGGCATCTCTTTGGCTCCCAGCCCCACAGTAAGGAACTTAGGAGTTATGTTTGGCCAGTATATGTCCTTGTCAACTCATATAACACAAGTCTCTGTGGCAGCTTTCTTTCAACTGCGTAATATAGCAAATTAGGAACATCCGGTCCCAGAAGGATGCTGAAAAATAAGTCCACTCATTTGTTACCTCCAGACCAGATAACTGAAATTCCCTTTTATTAGTATGCCCCTGTATTTCTGAAAAAAGCCTGCAGTTAATCCAAAATATTGCAGCACGAGTACTGACAGGAACTAGAACAAGTAAACAAATCTCTCTCCTTACGTGCAGCAGGCGACGGACGGCACCTGGGTGTGCCGACTCCGGGCTGCACCGACTGGTTTGAGGTACATGTAATGTCAGCTCTCTGTCTGGGAAAGAACCAGAGCTTGGGCGGAGGAAGGAGCGGCAAATCAGTAACAAATCATAACAAAATTAATTCATCCAAAAGAACAATGTATTCCCTGGTTAGACATAGAGCAGCAACAATATACAATAAAAATAAATTGTTATTCAAAGCTGCCATTTCTTAGTAACTCCATAACACGCCATCCCTGTTTCAAGAATTATACCATAGCCACAGATCTGACAGCCTGGTGGAAAAGTTTATAAAATCCTGTACTTAACAGATACACCCTGTAAATACACCCTGCTATGGAATGACCCACAATAACAACAAAACCATAAATCACTCAATCAAATCAAAGAATAGACACATATCAAACCTTCCCTTTATCTTAGTTCCTTGAGAAAGTTGTAGCAAATCAAAAAAGTGATTATCTGAACGGGAATAACATGTTTGAGGAATTTCCTACAGGTGTGAGATTAGATCATAACACAGAAACAGCACTAGTTAAAGTCTCTAATGATCTTCTCATGGCTTCAGAAAGTGGACTTGTCTCTTTACTTGTCCTTTTAGACCCTAGTGCTGCATTTGAAACAAAAGATCACAAAATCTTATTACAAAGATTAGAACACCACATTAGGATTAAAGGACCTTCTCTATCCTAGTTTGAGTAATATTTATCTGGTAGATTTCAGTTTGTAGTTCCTGAAATGTCTAAGTTTAGAACAGGAGGCAAATCCTTCAGTTACCAAGCTCCTCTCACAGACACACTCTCTACATTTAAGGCTAGACTTAAAGACTTCCTCTTGGATAAATCCTATAGTTAGGGCAGGCATATGTCACACCTGAACCAGCCCTTAGTTATGCTGCTAAAGGCCTAGACTGCTGTGGGACTCCCATGATGCAGTGCATTTTTCGGCCAGCACCCGATCTGGTGCTGGCCGTACCCAGCACCAGATCGTGGCTTTACCCGAGCCCAGGGTTTAAGGACAGACGATGTTGCATCGTGTACAGATTGTAAAAGTCCATCGAGGCAAATTGTGATTTATGATTTTGGGCTATACAAATAACATTGACTTGACTATGGTATGTTGTACTATATTGTACTGTGTGATATTGCATTTTATTATATCATAATATCATAGGTTTTCACACTTACACACTCACAACCACACTCTACCCAGTTATTTATTTCGAGGGCGGCAGCCCCTGCTCTTCTGATCAGATCAGATCTCGGCGTTTTTTCAGTCACTCAAATAAACTTTAGGCAAATCCTTAGAAGATATGCCACGGCGCCCGGAGAAGATATAGATGAGAATTTTATTTTTAAATCAATGAATATTAAACATATTGGTAAGTCACACTTGCGTATTAGTAAATAGAATGCATGTTTCACTTAACTGGTGAGGTTAGTCGACATTGTTATGTTTTATTGTGGTAGAAGGGAGAAGAGGCTAAATCAACCAGGTCATTTACCAAGGGTTATTTAAAGCTCCTTTTCAAATTGGAAATCATTCTGTGAAACTATTCTGAGAGGGAGATATATATAATAAGTTATGCTGATCGATTTTGAATTTAATCTGTAATTGGAGTATTTCCTATTGTAGTGGTTTTTTCAGAATTCTAAATTCTGAACAAACCACAGAAACCACAAAATTTGCAAATAAAATATGAATACATTTTTATAAAACCTCGGATAAAACTTGGCCAATTTGATTCCTGTTTGGCACTCTTTGTGGTCTCAATCTTTAATTTTGGCCACCTGTGTGATTGAGTTTCACACGCCCTGTTTACATCCGGTGGGAAAAAGTATACATACAAGCAATACATTACATCACACAGGGGGCCAAAATTAAAGATCAAGACCACACAGAGTGCCAAACAGGAATCAAATTGGCCAAGTGTTATCCGAGGTTTTATAAAAATGTATTACATTATTGTATATTTACAATACAGAGCCAGAATAAGCAAAAAGCAACTAATTGTACAAAGTTCAATAAACATTGTGGAACAAAATAAGATTTGACACTTATCTGAACTTATGTATATATGGTAACAAGATTGCACATGTTGTGTAAAGAATAGATTGTATACAATGGGACACAGGGCAAACAAAGGCAGACCGTACAGAGGGTAAATGTAAGCTCAAGACAGACATTTAACATTGTACCCTGACATTGATATATTTTCGCTTCTAAATTCTTTGGATCTGGACCTAGATATTCTTTTTTGACTGAAGCACAACTTATTATCTTTTGTTTTGGAAATTGAACATTATAATAAACCCAGGAGTACTGAGGAAGACCTCTGTGGAGGATCTTATTTTTGTGTTTCAAGTGAACTATAATGAACTTTTTACGACCATGAAATTTAGTTTGAGGAGGACTTTAGATTTAGTGGAAGAAATCTTGGAGTGGGATTTTATGTTGGATTTCTTTTTGAATGAACTTTGAGACTGTGGGGATTTAGGAGAACTTTTTCTGTTTGGCAATACATATAACATCTGGTTATTTTTAATTTCCCTGTGGCCCTTATTCAGGTGGGGGATATGAACAGATACAATGTCACAGTTTCAGTGACTCTGGCTGTGTAAAGACAAGTAAAGAGAATCCGTTGTGGCATTTAAAAGTCAGAAAAAAAATTACTAATTGCTGGGCACCTCAAAAATTACAAAGGACCCCCTATTTACCTTCTTCTAGATCCGGGTCTGGGCTGTGACAGTAAAGGCATTTTAGCTGTTGTTAAAGGAGAGTGGCTTGGAATTTCTTTGTGAATTATTCTTTATCTCTTTATTACATATCTTCTAATTCAATTTAATTACAACAATACTCATAATGAGAAAATGACAGAAAATGTATTAATTTGGCCATACTGTAAATTGTAAATAATAGTAAATATGCAAACACACCAGTATTGGAGCAAACCATTACAAACTTAGAGAAATACTCTAGGGTCCTTTATACGACACAAAGTGGTGCAACACTTTTAAACCTCGCTCAGGTCGAGACTGATTAATCCCCTTGTCCAGTTTCTACCCATTTCCAGTCTCTTTCTTTTCCCTGTGCTAATAAAAAAATAAAAAAAATAGTATTAGAGCTATTTTAAAGGTGAATCAGAGTTTTCGCAATGCAAATGAGGGCCTTCCCTGCTTTCCTTGAACCTAAAATCCTGATTTCAGAAAAACTTTTCTCCTTAAGTGCCAGTTCATTAAAAACTAAAGCCAAAGCCAAATGCAGGACATCATCTCGATATGTGAGACGTGGGACAAGACGTGGGAGTGGGGAGCTGTTAGATAAACCTAAACAAGTAGTGACGGTGCCCTGGTAATTTCAGGCAGATCCCTGGTAGGTCTTCAACTCCAAACTTCAACTCCCTGGGAACCTACATTTTCTAAATGACAAACCATCGTATAATAAGAAAAACAATGTGCAAATTAATTAAGATTATTGGCCATTTTTACTGCTTTCTACATAGTAGAAGTATTTGTAGTAATAATAAATGGTAAAACTTAAATCGTAAAAAGGTAAATCATGATTGTCTCTAATTTCGAAATGACAACTGCATTGTATGCTGATTAAAAATATAAAAATGCTATATAGAAATTACCACATTAGGTCAATAAGCTGGGCTGTTCTATCTCTTTGTTTTAATCTCCTCTGATGAAATTCATGAATAATTTAAATACAGTATTTTCTAGATGATGATGAAATACATTAAGCTGGAAATAAACCTTCAATCCTTGAAAGACGTTAAGATTCTCAAATTAGGAAATCAGGCAAACATCAGTGAAACAATCTTCACATTAAATTACCTGATAACCAGGCATTTGCCTGGTTATCATTGATTATTCATTTGAAGGAAGTCAAAAACACCGGCACCCGTCAGCTGAACAATACACGTAATACTATCACATACTACTACACAAACAACTACTGTTAACTACTTCATAGAAGACCAATTAAGTTTAATTGGCATAATAAACATACTTGTTTTACCCTCTCATCAATAAATAAAACAGAATAAAGGCAATGCTGGGCTTTCATATTAGATCCGATGTTGTAATAACCTGAGCAATATTTAGTCAACATTCAGAATATATTTAGTATATAGATATATTTACTATGATATATAGCTATATTTCTAAAGTAGCCAACTGCAAAAAAAAAAACAATGGCGCTACCAGGGGCCCTTGTATTCTTGGCCTGCAAATGTTCTTCTATGCATGAGTGATATGAGTTTAGTAATATACTGTTGTTTTGTCATTTTAAACCTCACTGCTGGAAACCACTAAATACTAAAGACCTGCATACTCAATCTTCAGCACTGAGAGAAAGGCATGTGTGATACATTTTACATTAACTATACATAAGCTGAAATGTGTCATCAATAAGATAGTTATTTCTTTGCGTTCACTTTGGTTAAGTAGCTACAGTTGCACCAACGCACCTATATTTTTCAGAAATGAAGTGCATCTCGGTAAACAAGTAATGCAAGCACAATTAAATAATTAGCACCTTATCTCAAGCATTACGAGTTTTGTTTTGATTTTAGATCCGGGGACAAGGCGATGCAAAAGAGAATCCAAAAGGACCACAAGAAGAAAATCAGGGAGGGGAAGGATGCATACAGTAGATGGATGGAGGAGCGGTTGCAGCAAAATAACGCAAGGGAGTTCTGGAGAGGACTGAAAGTGACAGCTGGACACGGCAAGGGCAGCAGGAGAGATCTGGAATCTGGTGATCAGGACTGGGCCAATAAATTAAATAGATTTGTTAATTGCTTTAATGTGTTCGCATCCCCCTCTCACCAGAATACAGACCAGCCGTGTCCCAGTGTGTCCCAGTCAGGTCCTCTCCTACAACTTCACACCTCTGCTGCAGCCTTATAACCCCCATCTGGCCTATCCAACCAGGATCCACTCGAATTTGCCTATCAGCCAGGCATTGGAGTGGACGACGCTGTGATGTACCTGCTGCACAGATCCTCTCATCTGGAGAACGCTAGAAGCACTGTAAGGGTCATGTTTTTTTACTTCTCCAGTGCTTCAACGCGATCCAGCCTCCACACAAGGCTGAGAGGGAATCTGGGAGAGCCAGGTGTTGACCGCCACCTGGTCTCACCTCACTGACAGACCACAGTATGTCAGGCTGAAGGACTGTAAGTCTGATATGGTGGCCTGCAGCATGGGAGTTCCACAGGGGACCGTGCTCTCCCCCTTTTCTTTTCACATTATACACTTCAGACTTCAGGCAAAACAGAACTCAATGTCCTCTCGACGGACATAGCCGATGACTCAGCTATCGTCGGATACCTATCAGAGGGGAACGATTTGGAGTACCAGAACACTATTAAGGACTTTTTGGACTGGTGTGAGGTCACACCAGCAAAACAAAGGAGCTGGTGATTGACCTCCAGATGAGGTCCTGATAGACGCCAACGGTGAAAATCCAGGGTTTGGACATTGAGCAGGTGAACCCAAACAAATACTTGGGTTTGCACCTCAACAATAAACTCCACATGCGTCTCAACATGCTGAGGAGACTGAGGTCCTTCGGAGTGTGCAGGATTCTGTTAAAGACGTTCTATGACACTTTGGTCTGCTGGGGTGGAGGAAGCACAGAGAGCGACAGGAAGAGACTCAACAGGCTGGTCAGGAGGTCCAGCTCTGTCCTGGACTGTCCCCTGGACTCTATGGAGGATGTGGGTGAGAGGAGAATGTTGGCCAAGCTGACAACCATCCTGGATAACAGCTGTCACCCCCTACACCACACTTAGGGTTCTCTGAGTAGCTCCTTCAACGGCAGACTGCGACACCCACAGTATAAGACAGAGCGCTACCACAGGGCCTTTGACCCGACTGCAGTCCGACTTTACAATAAATCCCTGTGAGACTCTGTTGAGTCTGAAACCCAGAACTCTGCTACCTCACTACACACCATGTGTGTATCTGATAATTATCAACTGTCTACACACCATGTGTGTATCTGATAATAATCAACTGTGTACACACCATGTGTGTATCTGATAATAATCAACTGTCTACACACCATGTGTGTATCTGATAATTATCAACTGTCTACACACCATGTGTGTATCTGATAATAATCAACTGACTACACACCATGTGTGTATCTGATAATTATCAACTGTCTACACACCATGTGTGTATCTGATAATAATCAACTGACTACAAGACATGTGTGTTCCTCTAATTGCACTACTCCACTTCTGCTCCTAACAATTGCACATCTGCACCTGGACAACTGTTGCACATCTCTAACTGGACTATTTTAATTTATATAATATATGCCATTTGAGATCAGACTCTTCCCTTTTTCTTTATATTTGTTTGCACTTTGTTCATGTAACTTACATGTGTATTTTTTAGTTCTTGATTTTGGATTGAGGGTATATGTATGTGTGTATATGTATGTGTGTATATGTATAGATATGTGTGTGTATATCTATATATATATATACATATATATATGTTTTATATGTTATGTTTATCTACACATGACCATGAGATTTCCTGTTATATAGTATGTCTTAATGTTTAGTTGCCTTTAGAATGTCTGTATGCTGGAGCTGCTGCAGTGACTAAATTTCTCCTTTTGGTTATTCATTATTAAAGTTTTTCTATTCTATTCTATTCTATTCTATTCTATTGGTTGTGAGAGATACTCTTTAATGTAATATATTGCAGACACAAAGCATCAAATCAATAGTTATTACAATATATATAATATTGTATCAACTCAGTCCTATGTGTGCCTTGCCTACATTTCTTGGCAATGAGCTGGGGACAGAGCCTGGGACACAGGGGTCACAATTAGGGGGAATTATTTTAAAGCTTCACAAAATCTGTTTTTGTAACTCGGTAACCTCTCACTTTAGGGCTTTTGAGATTTTCATGTCAATAATTTATGCTGTTATGGCTATTGTAAATTAACTCCCTTACTCACTCACCTCTACAGGTATACTTCTTCACTGTTGCTACTTTTCCATGAAGCAGACATGCAGCATGTCTGCTTCATGGAAAAAAAGGCATGAGTTCATATGAAAAGGCTATATTCACAATGCAAATTATTTTAGAAAACCGATAATAAAGTCACAAATGATAGCAAACTGCCAACATAGTAATAATAGTTGTATTTTCAAATACAAGGAAATCCAGAGCCCACACCTCAAATAAGTCATCGTGGAGAAGATTCAGAAGCCATGCATCGGAGGAGTACGATGCAACAGCACCTATATCAGCCCATGCTAGATTAGAATTGGTGCCAGCATTGTCAATTAAGTTCTGGTAGGCCTAATAATTTGTTATGTCATGTCAGTCACATGTTGATACATGTGCAAGGAGAAATCTCTACACAAGATGTTAACAAGTTGTTATTTGTGGGTGGAGGAGCATTTACGATGTTGTTGTTTTAGTTTTGAATGAGGCTGAGTGTTGATTAATATTATTAAAACTAACTGATTGGTCAATAAAATTAGTGCCCAGGTTGTTGATCCTAATAAAACATATGCTTTTGACTTTACAAATGTGTACATTAGACGAATACATCCATGGACCCAGCAAAGATTAGAAAAACACAGTTCACTGCGACAACACTCATAGTTTCTAGGCTAAAGAATGGAAATGTTGCCGTGACATTGATAAATCAGGTCAATCAATCAACAGCTACAGAAACACTAATCACAGTTGCTCTGACTAACACCCAAGTAAAATTGCTTCACTGACCACATCTTTAATTAAAATGTTCAACGTTCCTCATCTTTCTCCTCTTCTCAATCATCTCTTTTTTCAGAATCTTACTCTTTTTAAAATTAAGTCCGCATTGCAGACTGATTTCAGCTTTTTCTGCAAAACTTCAAAAAGCCTTAGCAGGGTCTCACTATATGGACAGTGAACAAATTACAATTGCTACCCAGGTTCTGGAAAGAAGAATTTATTGTGATGAGAACTAGGACCTGTCCATCTGAACAGCACCACCATGATGCTGTGTAGATGGACAGGTCCTGAGGGCCATTACTGTCAGCTGCACCTCTGACATGTCAATCTATTTAGGTTCACAGTCTCAAATATTTGTTCCAAAAACAGCTCTGAAGTACCCTGTGTTCTGACATCTTTCCTTCAGAACCAGATTTAACTTTTTCAGCAATTTTTGCTACAGTAACTTTTCTATAGAATTGGACAACAAGGGTTTATCTTAGTTCCACACATGAACCAGTCGTCCTATTCGGACTACTTTGATTTCTTCTTGTCTGTCTTCCTTGTGTGACATTTATCTTGTACTGAATGTCACACAAGCTTCTCAAACTTAATGAGAACAAGTCAGAAATAATTATCTTTGGCCATCTCTATGTTAAAGAAACATATTGGACCCCTGTCTTCAAATATCAAACCTACAGCCAGAAACCTTTGTGTGATATTTGATAGTGAACTTTCTTTTGAAACACACATAACTAATGTTGTCAAATCTTGCTTTCATCAATTAAGGACCATCTACAAGATAAAATCCTTCCTCTCTTCCTCTCCAGATCTGGAGAATGGAAGTTGAGAATGCAACAGCTCGGGTTTAACAAACACAAGAAGAAAATACCATATCAGCCTTGTTTTAGCCACTCTTCACTGATAGCTTGTTAGTTTTAGAATTCATTTTGGGTGTTACTTTTGAAACTCTTCATGGATTAGCTCCAAGCTACGTCACTGAGCTGCTCCACCCGTATGAGCCTGGGTGCAGTCTGAGATCTGATTCCGACCTCAATACTAAGTCTTTTTTCAGTCAGGGCCCTCAGCTCTGGAACTCCTTGTCTGAGGAGCAGAGGCTTGCAGAAGCAGTAACATTCTTTTAAACACCCCTTAAAACATCTCTTCAACAAAGCTTTTTGATAATCTAGTCTATAATAACAATCTTTTTCTAATGTAGTTGAAACTTTTTGGTCATTAATGATGTCTTTTTATTCCTTTGTTTTATCATGTAAAGTACATTGTCACTTTGTTTTGAAAAATGCTATAAACATGTTTTTATTACTATTATTCCTATCATATTCTTCTTATTATGATTTTTGTTTTATTATTATTATTATTATTATAAAGCCCTGCCCATATCCTTGCAATTGGCTGTTTTTCCTACTTCCAACACATCAACTGCACGTCAACATACCAAACCTATCTCAGCCATTGGTGCCATTGCAACAAGGTCATCGAGAATTCTGACTCAATCCCTCAGTGGTTATAATATTATAGCTATTCAGTGTATCTTTTCTTCAGGTGGGGGTTAACTCTTCCTGTGATATATAGATATACTTCCCATTGTGATTGTGTCAAAGCAGTTTCTTCGAAAACTTGTAGTGGTGGTTGGCAATAAATGGCGGTCCCTCGCCAAGCACGAGGGACTTGTCAGTTGGTGTTAACAAGCTAGGTGGAGAGCACACGGTCTCCCAGTAGGGGTCCATTGAAGGGGTTTTGCAGCCCGATCCCTGTCCAGAGATTTCCACATTTTAGTGTCAGGTGAGGAAGAGAAGATCCAATCTCTACAGCAGCTGAAACGTATCAAGATGGCTGTGATGAGCAAAATAGCTAGCATCGCCATCTGGACACAACCTGTGATCTGACAAGCTTCAGTAGGGTCAAGTCAAGTCAATTGTATTTGTATAGCCCAAAATCACAAATAAAAATTATCTACATGGGCATTACAATCTGTAAATGATGCAACTTCCTCTGTCCTTATTCCTTCGGTCCGGGTAAGGATCAACTCCCCCCAAAAAAACCTTTTAACAAAGAAAAAAGGGAAGAAACGACAAGAGACATAGAAGAGGGATCGCTCTTCCAGGACAGACAGACGTGCAATAGATGTTGCGAGTACACAGCAGATCAACAAAAATAAACACAATGTATACAGTTCTAGCAATGATGTTGGTATGTTGTGATGTATTACAGTATATACAGTAATAGTGGTACTACAATATACATATACAATAGTAGTACTAAGTATTTGATATATGACTATTTGTTATAGTAGTAGAAGATGGCGTCCAGTAGGGCCTCGGCAGTAGATGCGGCCACGATCTGGTGCTCGGTACGGCAGAGAACCAGGACCCAGAACAACCACCATTCCTGGGAACCTACAGCGCGATAGGACACAAAAATTCCCGGCCACAAGGACTCCGGGGAGGGAAAGAGTCCGTCCTGTATTTATGGGGCATGAATTTAGTAAAGAATTATTTAAAAATAGAGGTAATCTGAGCCTGTGGCAGCATAACTAAGAGCTGGTCCAGGAGAAACCTGAGCCAGCCCTAATTTAAGATTTGTGAAAAAGGAGCGTGCAGCGATAAGATGTCAATACATGGAGAGAGACAGAGACAGAGACAGAGACAGAGACAGAGAATGAGAAGAGAATGCAGTGCATCATGGGAGTTCCCCAGCAGTCTAGGCCTTTAGCCTAGCTATAAGATTTATCCAAGAGGAAGGTTCTATGTCCAGTCCTAAATAATAATAATAATAATAATATAGGGTGTCTGCCTCCCCAACCAACACTGGTAGCTGGTTCCAAAGGAGAGGAGGATGATAACTGAACTCTCTGCCTCCCGTTCTAATCTCAGGCATTTTTGGAACTACAAATAGGCCTGTGTTTTGAGACCGAGATGTTCTAGTAGGATGAAAGGGACCTCTGAGGTCTTTGAGATATGAGGGGGCTTGGTTGCTCAGGGCTTTATAAGTAAGGAGGAGGATTTTGAATTTGATTGTGGATTTTACAGTGAGCCAACAAGAGAAGCTAACACGGGAGAGTTGTGATCCCTTCATCTAATTCCTGTCAGTAATCATACTGCAGCATTTTGGATTAACTGCAAGCTTTTTACAGAATTATTGGGGCATCCTGGTAATAGGGAATTACAGTGATCTTGCTTGGAGTAATTTCTCAGCATTCTTCTGGGACTGGATGTTCCTATTTTTGGAATATTATGCAGGTGAAATAAAGCTGCCATAGAGACTTGTTTTATGTGCGTTGACAAGCACATGTTCTGGCCAAACATAACTCCTAAGTTCCTTACAGTAGAGCTGGGGGCTGAAGCGATGCCATCCGAAGGAGCTCTCTGATTAGAAAGCTAGGAAGTTAACGTGGTGCTTCCTGGTAATGTTGCCAAGAGGAAACATATATAAAATGAAGAATATTGTCTTCTCACCGCTCCTTTATATCCTGTACACAGATGACTGTAGGAGCCAGTCTGTGTCATGTTGACAGATCGCTGATAACACTTCTTTACACATCCTACATTGAATCTATCCTCACATTTTCCCTCATTTGTTGGTTTGGCAGTCTGAACATCAGAACCAATAATGCACTGGAAAAAATAGTGAATGTAAGCAGTCAAATCATAGGAGTCCAGCAGGGTATGCATGTGTTGTGTATATATGTATATATGCACATTTTTAATGTAAAAGTATTGCTGCATTATTTGTTTGTTTTTTATGATTGTGCTAGCTCATTGATTTAGTGCTGCTGAGCCTATATTACCCCATGTTTGTCTCATTTATGTCAGCGCACTATGCACTATGCTGCAAAACAAATTGCCCTCCTTGGACAAATAAACTTGAACTTGAACTTGATCTTTCTTTTCTTGGGCTGGTATACTCCATGATGTGGGATATACCAAAACTTGCCAGCACTACACTCCATCTCGGTGACTAGCAGTCTTTCTGCCTATCCACTTGATGTGAGGTTTTTCATGAAAGTAATGTAGTCCTTGTGGAATGATAAGTCTCTGATAAATGACCTCTTCGGGTTTACGACATGTTGCTCTGCAATTTTGCGATTATTAAGCATGCTAAATTTCTTGTTTTTCATAGGTAAAGCAATGCGATAATGACCATCCACGAGTTCCATTTCCAGGAACCTACAGTCCTCTCCTGACAGTCCTGGCTGTTCATCCTGACCACATTCAGAGAAGTCTGTCATAAATTGCTGTTTCCAGAGTTCATCCAGTGTGACAGCAAGGATTATGTTGATGGTGATTGCAGACTGGTGCACAGAACTATCACTGTATTCTCATCCAAGTGGTCCATTTACAGTCCAACCGAGCATCGTTTTGATGCAATATTGCCCTTTTCCATGCTCCAGATGTCTTCCAGGCGTTCTAAAGCTCTGGGCACATCGATTCCAATCGAAAGCTCAACGTCTGCTTCTATCTCTGGCAGATGGACATGCTTCTAATGAGGCCATTTTTTCAGGTCTTGCTGTTGTGAAAACTAACATATTTTCATCTGAGCGCTCCACAGACGACTGACACATTTAAAAAGGGACTTAAAACTTTCCTTTTTATCACAACCTATACATTTGAATTAACATTGCTGCTTTTTGGTCATATTTTAATATAGTTATAATTATATTTTTTATTGATGCTTTTATCTGCTTTTACCTTGTGGCACTTTGAGATTTGATCCAAATGTAAACTGCATTATAAATTAAATCTATTATTATGTCTAGCATGAGATGACAGACATTGTTGACGCCCCAGTATTGTGTTAATTTCATTTTGTTTTTCCATTATGGACATAATTTGGTTCTGGCCATTGTTGTTATGCATGGGAAATGATATATGGACATCTCCGTAAAGGGATGCTGGAGGCGCTACAGCATTTGGAACCGTGCTCTGAGTATTCATGAGCATTGCGGACCTCTGGTGGAAACACAAGGCATTAGTTTACTGTTCCTTTTGTGTGAATCAAAATTCCCAGCTACCAACTGCTCTTTTCCATCCCTTTTCACATCATATGGTATGAAAGTCTCTGCATCAATGTTAAAAGTACCAGCAATTTTCTCCTTCTATAAATAAGACTCCATGCCATCACTCCTGATGACAGATCAAAAAGTTTTAAGAACCTTTAATTTTGTTATGGAGGCCACTATCTCACATTCAAGTTGAAGTTGCTCTTTGCATTTTCTTAATTGTTCTTCTTGTTCCTCAAGACATCTTTTGACGGGCAAACAGCAGGCATTTCAGCCTCAGCTCAGATACATGCAGATGAGGTCGAGTGACATTAGAATTTAAACTTTGTCTTTTAATGGCTTGATTTGAGATGCTGTCACAAGGCAAAATTTCATCTTGGTCATCATGAGAAGAGTTGTTGTGAAGTGGAGGCTCCCTTGCATTGTTCACATCACCCTCTGGTAGAGTTTTTTGGGGCAATTGCGTGTCATGAGTCAACTCTGAAAGAGGCCTCCTTGAACCTCTGATCTCTGAAAACCACCTTTTAACAACATCAATAAATTCCTGCGTCCGTTTATTGATGCTTGTGAACCATGAATTGTGTTTGTCTTGTTCATCATACGGAATTAGAAGTATAAGAGATGTTTGTAGAGCAGTCACAGTTTGAGGTAATTGTACCAATACGTTGAATTGTGTTCAACCTGTGAAACATTTTTATCATCTTTCATTAGCTCTTTGAGAGACAATATCATACTCTTTATTATGTCAACTCTCCTTTTACGCTCTTTCTGGATGAACTCAATTTTGACTGCAAGGGCTTTTTCAGTGAGTATTATTTTTATTTTCTCCATTTCAGTTTTATCCAAGTCGAACCACCCAATGATCGATTCATTTTGAATACACAAAAATGTTTGTCACAGTGAATCCCAATACAAAACCAACAACGTCGGCAGCCACAGCATTCACGAAAGGGACTATGAAAGTCTCCAAATACACCGCACATTAATCCTTGCAACGGCAATCAATACCCCGAAACAACTTGCAAATTCCACTGGTGGTGGTAATTAATCCAAACTGTTCCAATTGGGGTCTGCGTTCCAGTTTTTCTGTGGCTCCCTATCCAATTCAGCTTTTTTGCTGACATAAAGTAGCGACTGTCTTAAAATAGCCAATTAGTTGCCGAGAGGCTAAGTCGGGGGAAACGCGCGGCTTGTCCAAATAATCAACGCTCCATGGATGCGTTTTGTAGATTTATTCAATTAAAATCCATATTGTGTCAGCAGTGTCCACAATAACAGCAAAGGCCTAACGGTGACAAAAGCAAAACATAAGACAAAAGTGCAGGATAAATCAAAAAAACAAAGTGTAAGTGGTCCTTAAAAAGTACGGCTTCCCCGCTCACCCCCACACCGTCAAGTCACAAACTGACAGGTGACTTGATATGTAGTTTAATTCCCCGTGCAACACCATGTGACCAAAATGACCAATGAAATGACAAATCAAATACATGGACCAAACCTTACCTGGCTACTACACTAATTAATGAATGAAGGGAAGCGATGGTAACAGATATGTAACATGAAAGTGTACACGTTAGATTAGCATGACGTCATCAGAGAAGTATCTTCTTCTTAACACATGATTGGTGTTTATGTAAAAACCAGGAGAAACCTGTATGGTTTGGGGACTTTACGCAGAGGAGGAACCTCTAAAACCTCCCAACTATCCCACCACTATGGTCATATCCACCGCTGCACTGGGCTCTGGCAGCATGCATCCATGTGAGTACTTAAAGATGTTACTGTTAACATGGAAGTAGAAACTTTAAAGCTGTAAATACTAATCAGTTGCTCCTCTGTGTAGGAACTGTCCAACCCAGCTTGCACCCTGTGCCTATTTATCATCAAGAAACTGGAGAGCCTATTGCCCAATAGTATGACTGACATGAATCTTTTTTGTTACTTCACACACATACTGTAACCATACATAATATCATGTCAGTGTCACTATCTTCCAAGTTCTTTGCTTCCAAGATGCTTTGATGAAGCTGAGGGGAGATGTTTGCGATCTTGTACAACAGAGCTATAAGGAGCAATGTGATGATTTTGTTGCCAAATATGGCACAGAGATACCCACATTCCTATTATCAAAGTCAAACTCAAAGTCAACTTTGTTGTTTTCTCACATGAACAAGACATCTGCAGAAACTGAATGACTTTTCCCTCCATCCAAAAAAAGATGCAAAACAAATGAATATATGTACAAAATTAGTGCAAGTGATGAGATATACACTAAATATAATACAATATAAAATATGCATATGCACATATATTTATATATATATATATAAAAATATATATATATATATATATATATATATATATATATATATATATATATATATATATATATATAAACACCATACAAACACGTACACAGCAGCCATTTTAAAGTGACTTGGGGGGAGTTCAGAGTCCAGAGGGGAGGAAGTTGGAAGAAAGGGGAGAGAGTTCAGCTTCCCGACAGCCTGATGGATGAGGCCGTTTGTCAGTCTGGTTGAGCGGGTACGGAGGCTCCGATACCTTTCGCAGAAGGCAACAGGCATTATTTTATGAGGCTGTGTTAGGGGTGGCTGGGGTCAACCACACTGCTAGTTGCTTTCCGGGTGAGGCGGGTGTTGTTGATGTTCAGGAGGGAGGGGAGAGAGACACTAATGATCTTCCCAGCTGCGTTCATTATGTGCTGCAGGCTCCTCCGGCTGTCGTCAGTGGAGTTCCACCCCACAGAGACAGCAGACATCTCCAGGTTAGTCACACTTACTGTGATTTTTTTACATGAACATCACAAATCCATCAACTGAACCCTCTGATGATCACAGAGGCGTTGCACTGGGAGTTGTGCCATACGCTGGCTGACTTCACGTGGGTCACAATGCCAACAAAACTTAGGCTCACTCATCCCTCCAGTCTGTGTGTGTCCATCATCCAAATGCCATCCAAAAGGTCTGACCACTGGCTCACACTAAATAACCCTTAATAGGATGCAGGATGGGTAACTTAAGTCACTTTCATGTCCTTCCTGTGTAAGGCTGTCATCAAAAGCCATGGCTACCGACTACTGAGGATTTGGGGGAAACAGATGAACAATCACGTGGTAGCACACCTCTTTTCTAGTTAAAAATTGAACAAAGAGTGGATTCAATAGCATAATTTTGCCATGGTGAGTTTGATATGCCACACTTATCATAACCTCCATTATTAGATTTTCTCATATTTTGTCCGTCTCTCCTGCAGACAGCTAATCTCTGTGCTGCCTTACAGACGCTAGAGAAGCTGGCAAAGAATCATTTTATTCGGGGCCCAAACGACTGGTGCAAAGACGTTCAAACGTCTTGCATACTTGGTCTGGGTTGCTCAATTATTTCCAATTCAGCTGATATTTATTTCCGAATCGAGACTTTTATCAGCCATCACAACTGCTGTTCTTCTTATTGAGTTTGCCTGCGTCGTATAACTTTAGATTAGATCAGAGAGACACAGACAACTTTAATTTAATTTAGAATCTAAACATAGCTTAAAGTATTTATTTCAATTTGTTTTAAACCCCTTTCTGTTATTACACTGAGCATCTATTACAGTTTTGAAATAATCAAATGGTTTTTCTTTGCTGCGGGAAATAATCTCTGTCATGTGATATTTGTGTCAATTAGTAATTTATTCATAATCAAATTAAAGATTCAAACGAACAATAATACTCTATTCACTCTAAAACATCAATTTCTGAAAGTAATTTTTGTGCAACACTGTTATCAAAGAATAAATATACAGTCATGAGTATTTAAGTTATGACTATATATTTGGATATGACTATATATATTGGATGAATGCTGCCTTATAACTTCAGAAAAGAAGAACAATAACAACAACAATCCAGTAGAGGGCGGTCGTGTGCCTCCAGGCTAGAAGCGACCGCCTTTAGAAAAAAAAAAAGAGAGGAAGAAGCCAACATGTAGCTTTATTGTTTCATCGAGGCTTATTGCAATCTTAAACTTATAAATATTGTTGACGTGTTCTAGTAGTTCGTTGAAATGGATATTTTACGTGACGATGAAGTGAATGAACTCAAGTACAAACCAGGTGGCCGTTTGGATATGAGCCACGGTTTCCTGCACCATATCCGGAGGAACCAGATTGCCAGGTAATTTCTTCAGTTACTATTCTGTGATGCTCGTGGTTAACACCCTAACCAGCTTGTCCTCATCGGCCAGCTACAGTTTGTCGAAATACAACCACAAAGTTCATAAAAGTTGATCGTATGGGTGAAGAAGGGCTCATTAGCTGAGCAGACAACTTGTAGTGAAATAATTGACGGTCGCAAGGCCTATGCCTCAAAGCTGTCCTCTGGAAGCAAAACAACACGTTTGTCAGTGAACCAAGAGAAGACGTAAAGGTTCGACCGTAACGGATGGGTGGAATACTGGCTATTGGGCAGCAAGTAAAGATTTTCTCTTGCATAGTTGATTTGCTGGTAGTAGTCGGTTTTCCGGGTTTGTAATGGTTAGTACCTACCAAAGTGGTCTAATGTAGGACAAATGGTGAACCAGCACAAATTGTGGGAAAGCATAATGTTTATTGAAAATAAAACAAAATGTTCTGCATTGCAGAGTTTTTTTTCTCAAAGTAAGACGTACACAATTTTAGGCATGTGGTTATAACATTATGGCTGAACGATTTATACAATTTATAACAAAATGTTGGTTTCTTCTCTCTTCCAGAGATGATTATGATAAGGAGGTGAAGCAAGCCAAAGAGCGACGGAGGCAGGCCATAATCCCGAGGCGACCTCGTCGACCTGATATCCAAGTGTACCATCCTCGATGCCTGCGTAAGTTTGATGCCCCCTGTTGTGATAGCATCTAATCAGCTGAATTCAGTGAAAATATTAACGGGTGTGCTCACTTTCTAGACGGGTCAGAACCAGGGGCTGATGTTGAGGATGAAGACTGGAATGAAAGTGGGTCAAGCACAGAGACAGAGACTCATGGAACTGAACTCTTCTGGCTCGACTATCAGGAGGATTCTGGTAGCATTACCTCCTTCCTTGTGCACAAGGTCAATGTACATCCCTTTGACTGATATTTATTCTTTCTTGATCTATTTACTTTACTTGATAATAGTAGAGGACCCAAGAACAGAGCTACTATTATTAGATGATTATTATTATCATTATATTTTTTGTTTTATTTAATCCGTCTTCCCAGGAAAATAAACGCGTAGGTCCATTCAAATACCAAACTTACCAATGCCTCATCTGGCATTGTGGGATAACAGTTTCAATGTAGTTATGCAATATTTATATGTAATAAATATATAATAATAATAATAATAATACATTTAATTTATAATGCACTTTTCATTAGTAAATATATGTACCTATTAACAATTTAACCATGGTGGATCACATTCAATCATACATTTCTCTCTCAAGATGAAATTAATCTTTGTTAAAAAAAACATTTTTTAAAAAGGCTACCGCAAGTTTTCTAGTTGATTTCTCAAAAAATCTAGACTGATATATAGAAATAAATATGCCTTTACATGCAACCCTATTGATTATCAGAGTCCAGAAACCAATATGTTCCCCTGGCACCTCAAAGGGTTCTGCACACTGCTCCCTCGTTGAATAGGTCAAATACAAAGAAATCATTTTGAATATGATGTACTGTGTATGACTGCATGTGATTATTAAAGGATGAAATAAATGCCTTATCCTGATTCCTTTGTGTTCTTTCTCTTTCTACAGGAGGATAAGCCTGAGAAGGTGGTGGAACGTGTCGCTGAGAAAAACATCCTAGATTCAGCAATGAGGACAGCTTTAGAGGAACGAATTCAAAAAGAAATGGACAAGAGGCGAGGCAAATGCTGACTAGTCTTGCCAAACATTAGATGGTGATGACCGTGGGACTAAAGGCAAAAGGATCAATACCTGATTTAATGTTCAACGCTCCTCCAAAGCGTTAATTCTGTTCAAAGGAGTTAGGAACGAAATGAAGACTCTTGGACTGTCTGTAAAGATCCAACTTGATAGCCCACAAGATATCTCATCTTGTGTTTCTGAAGAAGAAAGAACTCTTCTCTAACAGATTGGCTGGAGGTTAATTATTGTATGCATTTAACCTCTCTAAACTATTCCATCCATTTATAATTTTAGGGACTCTTCAAATTAAATTATGTTGTTGTCTTCCAACAGTTAAATTAAGAAAGGAGAATATACTTTATGACAGAGAATACCCTTAGAACTCGATCTGTTCCCTATGTCAACAAGCAGCTAATTTTTATAAACAAGATTTATAATTTTGGGGTTAAAAAGTTTTGAACATCAGTCTAACAGTGGACATTAAATATGAGACTGTAGTTTTATTTCTCACCAAGTTACGTAGTTTTAAGGATGTTACCTTGATTGTGTGTTTGTGTGGAAACTGTTTGGTTTGTTATTTATTTTTGGTTGTTGAAATCATTTTATTTTTGATACTATTATATTTTTTGAGGAAACAATTCTTGACATATGAAATTATATTTGTTTCTGTCTTTTTGTGTCTGAACTCTTATGGAAATTGAAAAGCCATAAAATGTTGCTGTTTTTTCTTTGAGTGTCCTGAATCTGTGGATAAACATAGCCAATCAGCACTTTAACGGACTTTGACTGCTGATACGCATGTGATATACGCCAATCAGTCACAGCCTTAGAATTAATACCAAATGCTCTAATCACACTATGCGTAAATCACAATTCCACTTGGGTAGAAAGACCGGCAGTTCTGGAGATGCTCTGACCCACTCATAGAATCATCGCATTAAGGCTCTGGTGGAAATCGCTCAGATCCATACGATTTCCCAACACATCAACTTCAGGACAAAATGTTCACTTCTGCCTAATATATTCCACCCACTGACAGGTGGCATTCAAGATAAACGCTATTATTCTAACTTCACCTGTAACCGCTTTTAATACTATACAGTAGCTGATCGATGTGTAATACTAAATAAGCTATTGTACACATGACCATCAGCAGGTGGCAGCATGAATATGTGATGGACTCTGTAGCCCTATTTTTTATGTCTCAACCTTGTAATTATCAAATTGCCTCTTTAGTACGTAGAGTGTGTTATATTGTCGTTCTCTATGCACAACATATTAACATTATTTTCAAACATTCTGAAATGTCAAAAGTTCTGTGTTTGGCTACAAACATAACCTATGATGGTGTGTCCTGCTCTGAAACTGGTGACCGTGACAACAGTGAGGAAATGGTCATAGGAAGCGATGGAGTCACTACGGGGAGGAGGCTGAGTCTGTGGTTGGTTCTAAGCTGGTCTCTGTGGAAGATGGGTGAGGACAGGAATTTGGGCAAAATCCTATAAGTATCATACACCCCCTCTATAATATGATAGATCAATTTAAGAGCTCCTCCAGTAAAAGACTTCTCCCAACACGCTGTGCTAGGGAGCGCTAAAAGAGGTCTTTCCTACAGGCCTCCGTCAGACTCTACGACTCATCTACCTCTGTCAGGCCTGAGGTCACTGGGCTCGCACATTGACTCCATTCAAACTCAGAAACTGCTATTTCAATGCTTTTTTTTTTGACAGAGCCACATCCATCCTGTGACAGGCTGTCTCTGTCGATCATGTTCTGGTTTGGTATTAATTAGTGTAAATTTTTGTATTTTTCAACTCACCCCAGAGAACAAGCATATTGGTCTTACGCTTGGATTACCCCAGTAATTCTTAAATAGCTCAGCCAGTACATCCTTCCCCTTCTAAAAGTTTTCCCTCTAGCCTCTGATACGCAGTACTCTGATAAGTAAAGCAAGGTCGACGTGTCCAAGGGCCATCAAACATGAACCAAGGACACGGAAACAAACAGCGGTACCAGAAGCAGTTGTCACGATCAATGGTGTGCCGCACAGCAGAAATGTTGTCTTTGTGATTAGAAGTGTAATCATTTCATTACCATGTACTGGGCATGGAAAATGCAATGCTACCGTCACATTTGCACATTTACTAAATTATATTTAAATAATTTATAATAATATAAATTATATAATTATAATAATATAAAGTCATTATGCATGAAAATATCCAAACTTCATCCTCAACCTGCATGGTAGGCTGAGAGTTCTGAAAGGCCATGTTGAAGAGGAGCACCCTGCTGGGCCATTTGTGGAAAAGAGGCACTACCCCGAAGACATGCCCACGCTCATCTCTTTCTCACATTCCTCAGCAAGCATTCGTCTGTGTTTTATAGCACAGGAACATTCCCACAGTACCTTCCCTGCTGTTCTCCACACGATCTACTCCTCCATCGTTTCTCAATCAGCTGGGAATTGCACAATCACAACTGTCACCCTTTAAGCTTACCCGGCAGCGTCACATGTATTGCACAGTCGGTAGTTATGCAAGTAAGATAATGCCAGGTAAGCTTGTAAAATGTTTGATTTCACAATGTGCAGCGTGAGAAGAATGATTGGGATTGACCCCATGGACTTTCAATTCACCCCCCTTTTCTGAATTTTAAAATTGGTATGACATCCATATGAAGCGCGGGTCTCTAAAAAAAATACATATAAGGTTTTGCAACCCTTTACTGATTTTTGCAGTAGTTTTAACATAATGTTTGGAGGAATGTCATTAATACTTTTATGCAATCAATACCAAATGACCGCTTCCTTGATAAACTTACCCATGCCTGTAAAAGGACACACAGGCGGGACAAAAATTTGATCTGGAAGAATATCACAGCTGGGGCAACATGAGATGGTGAGTGGGGACCAAACCCCCCCCCCTAAAAAACCGTCCCACAGATTGACATCCAGAGATTGTGTAAGTCTTTAAGGACGGTCCCCGCTGTAATCACTGCTGATGTGCCACACATTGATAGCTGATGTTGTCAAATGTTGTATGCGGAGAAATATATGTATGTGGTGTTGTTTTGCTGTGTCTCCAATTACTTAAATTAAGATTATCATTAAATGTTTATATACAACAAAATATAGGTTCTTATTTTCATGAAACAAACTACACAAGAAATTTTGTAAATAATCATAGTGGATCATACATAAACCCATTGAGTGTATTTGGTATTGTTTGATTATTGCATCTGTGTGTGGGTGTGTGTGCGTGAGTGTGTGATACTTGTGTTATACAGTACAACAAATTATCCATTAACATATGAATTACTTCTGATCCTGCCGCTATCATTCTAATTTGTACCAATTTATGTCCTCTTGCAAAACTGCCTAGAACAAGATAGATAAAACTATTTAGGCCTATTGAACAATCTGTTCCTCTTTTTTGAAACATATTATCTATTTTGTCATTTATTGCATATTCTTCACACAAAAAAGTTAGGTTCCAATTTCTTTTTGTTCTTCTACTATTGTGTCCTCTTCTCGTGTTGTCTTATTAAATGTAGGTTAATCTTTTCTTGTCCTAGGCGGTTTGCCGGCTATTATACCCAAAATAAAACCATTGCATGAAAACAGATTAAAATAAGAGATCTCATAATAACTCATGAAAGTAACACATGTCCACATAAAATAAAAGAAGGATTATATATGTTAAAATTACATTGCCATTTGCATTCAATCCAGTATACATAAGTACATTTCCATGTTAACAAAAAAGAAATTAAAAAGAAATAAATAAAGCCGTATTGGACTATCTGCTGTCCAGTTCCAAGGATATGACTCTTTAATAATTACTGTCATGCTGTTCATTTTTCAAAGAAATACAAAAGAAGTCCCTTTTATAAACTTAATATGCTTTCATTCCATATTACACGTCACACAACTGTTAACCGTTAAGGATTGGTGGAGGGTTTGTTTTTTGTAATTGTTTTGATGCAATGACTGTATTGATTGCAGTAAGTATTGCATCTGTTTTCGTCCTAGAAACTGTTATCTAATGACTTCTACGACCAAATACCAGTTCAACCCTAAGACAATTCCTGAAGGCTTTGGATCATTTGCCTAATGAGCTTCTTTGTTTTTCTGTTCGGGAATTGTTTTTAAAAAATGTACTTCTGTGAACTCAATGGTTGACACGCCTCCTTCAATTTGTTCATGATAATCAAGTGTTACAAAACAAGCAGTTCAGAGCCTCCGGAACATTACTTAGACAAATGAAGTTATTTCAAAGAAAAACATGTGTACCTTTGGAAACGTAATCACAAGACTTTCAGGAATCCTGTGTTATTCCTTACAGCCAAAACAAATATTTGAAGATGTGAAAGATGATGGCCAGGTCTTGTCTGTTTAAAGGACAATTTCTAATGTTTGAGCGCAGAATATAATGTGGTAGAGAACATGCAGACCACAGCAAAGCAGGATTATAAATCAGCAGTTAGTTATTTACATTTCAAAGATTTGGCCCAGTATGATGTACCAAAAGTTTTTCGTGTAAGTTTCTCCTTTATCTCCTCCACCAGGAGGTTATGTTTTCTGTCCTGAACGTTTGTGTTTTTGTTTGTTTGTGAGCAGGATTATTGAAAAACAACAGGACGGATTTGCATGAAACGTTACCCAGGGGCAGGTTTGGCATGTCCTAGAAGTAATTTAATTTGGTGGCATTACAGCATTTAAAATAAAAGTACCCAAAAATAGCAGGTTAAGAGTTTCAAACACTTCCGTTGTGTTGTGTCTTTTGCAGTGTGCATGTGTTTTCAAATTGATGAAGATGTTTTCTTTATCTGTTTGTGCTTTATCTATTTCTATTTGTTTGCTTAAGTTGCGGTGCATTTGACCCTTTCGGCCACAGTACACAGTACTCAAGTAACTAAAGTAAGATTAATGTTCTTACAGTGTATTTTTGTGAAATGAAGATTATGACAACAATAGTGGAGATTAGTGAAACGGTTAACTTCCTGTACTTTTGGTTGTGGTGTTGGTAGATTAGGCTTGTAATGTGGGTCATGTGTGACGTTTAAAATGAAGTAATAAAAAAATTCCAGACACGACTTAAAACCAAAACTATAAAGCATTGTAACTATATAACATTTGTTACTTCCAGCCTGTTCTGATAAGTCTCTCCAGTGGACCAAGAGTGCTTCTGCATGGGTGACAACCAGAACGAGTATACAAGAACGTATCCGTCTCCACTATTAGCTAAGTTACATTGACTCCCTGTAAAATTTAGAATCTCATTCAAAATCCTTCTGCTCATGTACAAAACCCCTAATGATCAGGCAACGAAATATCTTAAAGAGCTCAGTTCCATATCGTCCAACCAGAACGCTCCCAGGATGCAGGGTTACTTGTAGTCCCTTGAGTCTCAGAAGTAGAATGGGAGCCAGAGCCTTCAGTTATCAGTTATTAACAAGTCTGTGTAGATTCTCATTCATCCAGGTCATGGGGTTCCATGTGGGTTCAATCCAAAGCAACTGGACTTGAAGACGTTTCGCTTCACTTGCAAGAGGTTTCTTCGGTTGTAACTGCCTGATGGGGAGTTATGGATTTTATACCTCCAGTAGGTGTTGGTACTCAGGGAGTCGTCGGCAGTTGGTCGTACTAATGTGGGTGGGTATGGGTCAAGAGGGATTCAGGCTACTAACATAACTTAACCTGGACTCTTTGTTCTTTTTTATCCTGCAGGGTCACATGGATCATGGCGGACTTTGCTGCTGTGTATCTGGCTGGTTCCCACTGATGACATTATTAGTAGTAGTACCAATGTTATTAGTACTAGTAATGTCATTAGTTGTAGAATTACTAAAATTATTTTCCAGAAGTTATCATAATTATAGGGGGACCCTATTATTATAGCTGATATCGCTGTTGTAGCTTTGCATGTCTATGTCCCTGCCCCCAAACCTTCTCTTTCTTTCTCCCCATCTCTCTCCCCCAGAATCTGTTTGAGCTTTCTGTCGTTTGTAAGGCCAAGTGCTTGCTCATGGGGTATTTGTTGGGGTCCCTGTAGAATAAATAATTATGAGTACGGTCTAGTTCTGCTCTTTTAAGATAAAGTATTTGAGATAACATTTGTTCTGAAGCGGTGCTATAAAAATTAAATTTATTTGATTTTGATATCTGCCCATCTGAGGCATCAAAAACTGCTTGATTGTTGACATTGTTTGTCCGAAGGTTTGCCTCTTTTTTTATGAAAATGAATAACATCAATGACATGTAAATGATAAAGAAAGAGGCATCTGAGGGTTCATTTATACTGACAGATATCTGTTTGTTATTTTCCAGAGAGAATCCATAAAACACCTGTTTGATAATTCATGAAAAATGGACTTTGGATGGTTATATTCAGATTTATTTTAGACTCTGGTATGTATTTCACACCATCCCTCCATTCACCCTACTGCCATTTCACATGGGTCACAGTTTGCTTGGAGGAATGAAAATTCTCCTGTCAACTGCTTTGGAATTTGCATTGAAAGTGCCGTACGCATTCTTCCGTGTTTCGTGTTTCGCAACCTTTTTTAAGAGGCCCCCGAAACTACAGATTTAATTTTATATATTTCTTTTCTTCAGTTTTACAAGTTTGTCTCAGAGTTGTAGGCAAAAGAAGAATTTCATTGTTGTGAAACATGTTTTTTCTGTGCATATGACAATAAACACATCGAAATGACTTGGATAAAAACAATAATATCTGGCTGAACATACCTCAAACACAGTTGGTTCATAGTGTCTAATGGCATAGGCTTATTGATCTCTAAATCATGAATGCTACTAACAGGGGAAAAAAACAAACAAACGGCTATTATTGTTGTTATAAATATGAATAAATAAACATGAAAAATAAAACCTTAATGTTTATAAAATACAACAAGATGTTTAGCTTCAATTCGCCTTTCCAGCCAAATTAAAGTAGCACCAGAGAAAGCTACTGTATTTATTGCAGGAGCTGTCACTCGATCCTCAAAAGAACCTCCAGTGACGTCAGCCAAACAGCTGACCTGCTTCTCATCTCATCGTGTCACAACTCCACACTGCCCTGCACATGAGTGTGATTTATCTGTGAGAATATTAAGGCACCTAAGGTCATTATATTTCAGTGCACTGCTACTTTTCTTCTCAACATCATGTTGTCATTATGCTTTCTTTAGACTATGCAAGTGGACCAAAGGTGGTTCTCCCAGCTGAGACGTAAAACAATTTACTAGGATCAAAGCTGGATGTTCCACTCATCAACCCAAAAGATTGTGATGGCAGCAGCAACCTCTGTTGGTGCTGTGATGCTGCTACGTGGGTGACTGATGTTGCCCATTCAAGGCTCTGGACGTGTATCCCCAGTAACGCCCCACTATTCAGAGTTAAATATAGATGCTTAACTGAGCCGTTGCGGTTGTGGAAATGTACAGCTGCTGTGGTGAAACTGCAGACAGGACTTAACGTAACTGACGCACTTTGTAAAATGAGCTGGACCGGCCCTCACAGACAAGAAATACGTCCAGTCCAGATCTGATACAATAAAGGTTTAAAAAAAAAAAAAGGTCAAGGGAGAGGTCGAGAGAGAGATAGAGAGAAGGGGGTTATGAAAGACTTTGTGAGTTTTCTATTAAATAGGAAAATAATCCCTCAAAGGACGTACGATTTATATTCACTTTCCAAACAGGAATTTTGTAACATAGTCTAGAGACCTAAGAGTATAGCGCACACCGAAGCCCAACTTTTCCTTTAAAGTCAGATCCACATTCCAAAAAGACATGTAGGCCATCTAGATGGCCGCTTCAGGCCTTTCACAGTGTTAGAGAACGAGAAAACAAGAATAATGGGTCCAACCATTTACCAAGTCCTGATTCAGTGGTACATTGAAGTTTATTTGTAATAGACAAAAAGTAATTTCTTGCAAGTTTCATAAAAGTAGAAAGAAATGATCGAGATGCACTCCATGGTTTCATCCCCGCCCTTCCAAAGTAATTGATCAAATCAAGTAGTTTTTGATTAATTTTGCTAACTGTCACAAAAATCTATTTAAAAAAAAAGCAGATGCTGGAAAAAACCTAGCCTCCTCTGTAGAGCTAAATATAGGGCTCACTGGATTCCCTGTTCAGCCCTTACAGCCATTTGTTAGTTTAGGACATGATGTTTAAATCTCTCGGACCAAATATGTTTCTGTTGATGATCTGTAGTGTCCCACAAGATAAAGCTTTATAGACATGACATTGCGGTGACGGTGTTGAAATACTGTCTTTAAAAATTTCCATCGCCTTATTTTCCTTTCAACTTGTGTTTATCATCCTGTGTCAATCACCCTTAAGGCACTAACTAAAAAGTACTGGCCAAACCAGTTTTAGCAAACACTAACTTGGAACAGGTTTGAATCAGTGGAAATATTCCGGCATTCTTATCATGTATTTCATCAAAACTTTATTCATCATTTTTACATGTGTTAAAATACAAAAATAAACTGAATATGTGTGTGTGCCAAGTGCACACACACATATTCAGTTTGTTTTTTTGCCTGCTAATAAAGAAAAATATATAAGATAATTTTAAAAGAAATATTGAGTGCTTGTATTGTCCAAACCTTGTATATTATTTCATGATTATTATTATTTTTGCTCTGAACGCAGCTGCAGAAACTGTATGACCATGCAATCTGGTCCTAATTACAGTAACTATATTTTTAACACTTCAGAAGTAGATTTGTTTTTGGTTAAAAAAAGGTTGAACGTGTCTCTCTTTGATAAAGCTCGATCAGCAGTAGCTTCTAATAATAATAATTATAATAATACATTTAATTTATAACGCACTTTACATTTCGATCAAATTTCAAAGTGCCACAAGGCAAAAGCAGACAAAAGCACCAACAAAAAATACAATAATAATTTAATAAAAACATGACCGAAAAGCAGCAATGTTAATTAAAAGTCACAGGTTCGGCTAAAAAGGAACGATTGAGGAAAAGTCTCAATCGCCTGTGGAGCCCCCAGATGGTCAGGGAGGGCATTCCCTGCAGCAGAACAGAAGGCCCGACCGCCCATGGCGCCGAGCCCGGTCCGGGTAAGAAGGAGTCTGAATGAGTGGGTAGAACAGAGGGATAGCGTTGTACACAAGAGTTCGACTGGTTTTTCAGTGTCTTTATAAAACCTGTGTTATATGAAGTTCTCTGGTGTTGTACGCAGATTGCTTAATATTTCTAAACCTTTCCACTTTTTCCCAAGAATGCCTTTATTATTTCTCTCAAATGTTTCTCCTGTGTGTCCATTTTTAGGCTGTTGGTATCAATGAGCGTAAGCAATAAAAATCTTGAGCCACCAGATTTTGATGGTTGCTTATAGTAGGCACTCTGCTGAATACCATTCTAGTTGTGACATGTTGATAGTGGATGGTGGTGCCAAGAGCAAAGCTGGTCTATCAAAATGTATTTTATCCTATATGTTTGAAAAAAGCAAGTCCATGTAAAATTTCTTATTAGAGGTAATTTATCTAACATACTTTTTAATATTAATAGTATGTTTTTATAATTAATAAAATAATATTGTATTTGCGCATCCTCAACGTGTCACAGATAATACATATACACACCATTGTGAACAAGACATATGGAGACATTGTGGAATCACCTTATCATTTTAAGTGGTAGTAATTCAGTGGTTCGCTGATGGACTACAAACATTTGTAATTGCAGGGACCATCATTTGGATTATGTAGCACAAAAATGTATTTAATGAACACAACCGGCAGTATTTATAAATTCATGTGTTTATGCTTTTTATTTCTAATCTTTGAGCGAGATTTTAGGAAAATTGTATTGATACGTTGTTTGAGAATACTCAAGAATATTTCATGAAATGCTCCTTTTAAGGAATTTCGATCCCAAGTGCCTGCAATTCCCAAACCGGGTTCTGCTCAGGACTGTGCTCTCTCACACTTTGGCCTTTGCCTAATTAATACATTGATATAAGAAATTCCACTTTCCAAACAGATGGCACCGTGTCTCCTTTGTCAATACGAAGACCTTTTTTAAAGCTCAAGGGTTACCATGACCAGGTCATGGGACAATCTACAGACGTAATAGCTGTATTGTTTGATAACACAAAGACTGAAGACGCCAAGATTAAGGTGTTTATAATACACTGAGTGCAAATGGGGCTCAGTAAACTTCCTTTTTCCATTATTTCTAATCGCTGGTATCCGTTTGAAGGTTATTTTGTCATATGTGAATTTCATTTTATCGGTCAAAGATGAATCCTGTAGTTCCGATTCAAATTGTCAACACTGCTAAGTGAGTGTTTCAAAGACAGTTATGGTTCTCAAAATATATCTGGCATACTCCCCTCAAGCTTAAAGAAATGTCATGCTCCAAAAGCATACAAGTGAATTTCAATTAAATTAGGCGAGTACGGTAGCGTCGTAGAACTCATTTTAAATTTCCTCACTTAAATAATTGTGTGTGTCTGAGGCACTCGATATACTGACCACTTAGCTACAAAAATTCAGTGAACTTCTTTGCTCTGCTCAATACTTTGTTCAAGCACCTTTGGCACCAATTACAGCCTCAAGTCTTTTTGAATATGATGCTACAAGCTGGGCACACCTATTTTGGGGCATTTTCTCCCATTCTTCTTTGCAGGACCACTCAAGCTCCATCGGGCTGGATGGGGAGCGTCGCTGCACAGCCATTTTCAGATCTCTCCAGAGATGTTCAATCGGGTTCAAGTCTGGGCTTTGGCTTGGCCAATAAAAGACATTCACAGAGTTGTTCCGTAGCCACTCCTTTGGTTGTGTGCTTAGGGTCGCTGTCCTGTTAGAAGATGAACCTTCGCCCCAGTCTCAGGTCCAAAGCGCTCTGGAGCAGGTTTTCATCAAGGATGTCTCTGTAGATTACTGCATTCATCTTTCCCTCGATCCTGACTAGTCTCCCAGTTCCTGCCACCTGAAAAACATCACAGCATGATGCTGCCACCACCATGACTCACTGTAGGGATGGTATTGGCCAGGTGATGAGCTGTGCCTGGTTTCCTCCAGATGTGACGCTTGGCATTCAGGCCAAAGAGCATAATCTTTGTTTCATCGGACCAGAGAAATTAGTTTCTCATGGTCTGAGAGTCCTTCAGGTGCCTTTTGGCTAACTCCAGGCGAGCTGTCATATGCATTTTACTGAGAAGTGGCTTCTGTCTGGTAACTTTACCATACAAGCCTGATTGGTGGAGTGGTCTAGAGATGGTTGTCCTTCTGGAAGGTTCTCCTCTCTCCACCGAGAAACGCTGGAGCTCTGTCAGAGTGACCATCGGGTTCTTGGTCACTTGCCTGACTACGGTCCTTCTCCCCCGATCGCTCAGTTTGGCCGGGCAGCCAGCTCTAGGAAGAGTCTTGTTGGTTCCAAACTTCTTCCATTTACAGATGATGGAGGCCACTGTGCTCATTGGGACCTTCAATATTTCTGTACCCTTCCCCAGATCTGTGCCTCGATTCGATCCTGTCTCGGATGTCTACAGACGATTCCTTGGACTTCCTGGCTTGGTTTGTGCTGACATGCACTGTAAAACTGTGGGAACTTATATAAACAGATGTGTGCCTTTCCAAATCCTGTCCAATCAACTGAATTTACCACATTTTTTCTCTGTACCACAGATGGACTCCAATCAAGTTGTAGAAACATCTCAAGGATGATCAGTGGAAACAGGATGCACCTGAGCTCAATTGTGAGTGTCATGGCAAAGGCTGTGAATACTGGTTATATTTTTAATGCATTTGCAAACACACTTTTTTCGCTTTGTCACTATGGGGTATTGCATGTAGAATTTTGAGGAAAAAAGGAATTTGATAAATTTTGGAATAATCCTGTAACAAAGTGTGGAAAAAGTGATGCACTGTATTTTAGTTATTGCAATACTATTTCAAATATTTGTACTACTACTAGATGGCTAAAGGATCATTCAGTGAATAGTACAGGTTCACACAGGCTTTTCAATTTCACCATCAGGCAAACATCATTTCTTGAGACATCTTCCATTATACCATATAATATTAAGGTTTAACCTCCATTTTTGCTGCTCACCTTCCAAAACCCTGCTGGGTTGTTAGTTTCAGAAAGAGTGTAAGTAACTACACTCAAATGAATGGAATGGCAGTTAAAGAAATATGTTTTAACCTTTATGAGTAAAGCACCCAACAAAAACCATATTGCAAAAGGAGAAATTCATGTATCTAAAAAAATCCCCTGATCTTGAATGGAGATATATTAAGTCAAAACTCACAAGAAGGACCTAGAGGTCCATCACAGCTTGCTTGGTACAAATAATACACATAATTTATAATGCACTTTACATTTGGATCAAATCTCAAAGTGCTAAAAATAAATAACATTAGGTAACCACTGACCGCTTTGAATGCTGGGGCAGCGGGTTAATGCCATTCCCTACATTTAAATCATACTTGTCAGGCTTAAACTCCCAATTTATCAAGTACAGATTAGTCCAACGTAAATTGGTTTGTTAAGTCAGAAATACTGACATTTCATACGATTGGCAAGATGCCGGACATCTACCCAAACTAAAACCAAAAAACTACTTTCAAATGGCACTTGGCTGTCTGAGAACTGCCTGACTCACTACAAGTCCTACTTTGTTCCATAATAGAAGTGTGTTGTCATATTAAATTCATTTTTTGAAGTCATCAACACCGCCATTTATGTTTACCCCTGAGCATAAAAATAGAGATTGCCAGTGACTTACGACTTGATATTTAATGTTTCAAAAACCTAATTTGTCGGTGTTTTTGTGTATAGGATAACTTGCACTGTTAGGAGTGTTTTTCCTCATTGAAACACACTTAATATCATATCAATGAACAAACAAGGAAATAAATGACTGAAAAGTGAAAGGAGTAGTTGTTTTATTACAGAGCATGTGGTAACCATCCAGTCTAGACATGAAGTAGAATACAGTCGAATGAGCTACGTGTTCTTCTGGAAGTTCAACGCATATTGTAAGGAGTGAAAAGCAAATGGGAGTAGAGGAAATAGAAAAGGCACTCTCACACTTACTGTAGCCAACGGGGTCACCAGCGAGTGGAATTGGGAGACAAAACTCAAATCTCTACCCCAGAAATGGGATGGCCATGTAAACAAGGCTGGTTTCTCTGTACTACACCAACCAAATGTTGCCACTCCATTAATGGTGGTATCGGAGCTTAAGAATTGCACCTGACATTTGAATGGGACTTAAATAATCCAATAAGTCTACAAATTTAAGCAGGTTGTAAAATTGCTGTTAACAGTAAACAGCTGAGGTTGACCAAAGCTTTTCTGTACAACACTCTGGGGCCTCAAGCAGTGCACTGAAAAAAAAAAGAAATCAAGTCAAAAGGAATTCAATATTCAATAACCCAGTGGGTTTAAAGCTGCCATCTGAAACCTTGGCTTCTCTGTATCCACGCCAAATTTCAGACAACAAATAAATAGTGCTGTTGTGAAGCCTGGTCAAAGAGTCTCTGGGGAAAAAAACAACACTCCTTTAAGGATAAAGATGGGAAGCAGGTTTCTCTGTACTTACACCTTCCATCAAAATCCTTGAGTACAGGAGGCCCTTTAGTCTCCAAACCATAAAAAAAGCACTGGAAGAACAATTAAAAAGCAGTCGTTTAAATTCGAACTGCAACTGAATTGAATACACAAACAATCCAATTGTCTACCATTATCAAGTATAACCAATACATCTGCAGACCAGAGCAGGGACATAGCAGCTTCTGACTTTTCTGTATTACGTCAGAAAACAGCAAAGGTCTGTAGAGGCATCGGAGGCTTTAGACTCATTTAGGAGCTGAACAAATATAATTTGGCATGCCCCTTAGTCTGCAATGCATAGCATTTGGTGAAAATAGCAACATCAATTTAGATTGAGCCATTCTAGAATCCTCAAAAACAATTTTGATGGGGGCCAAGAACAGATACTGGGTCAGGGAAATCTATAATAATTTCAATAGCAGGCTTGGGAGGAATGCTTAGAGAATAGCTCTTATCTGCCACCTTCTCAAAGATGCCAGATAAGACTGAAACGATGGACTGTAAATAGACCTTTTATGTTGCACAGTCCTTGCACCAGAAGCACGAGTGAGTCAAGGTGCCTCTTACGTAACCAAATACGTCACTACTAGGACACTGAATGCAATGACAATGATGAGTGTGGAATGCCAAAGGAGAACAACTGATTGCTGCTATTCAGGTTCTAACAATGAGAAGCAAGGGAAGTTCAAGATGTGGGGGACGGCAACAGCATTGGTGGGGCACAAGTTCATGGAAAACTTCCAAGTCTTTAAATATGGAGATTTTGAAGCATGCGTCCTATCACACAGTATCATACTGCAACCAGTAGGAGAGTAAAGACAAAAAGAGTGAGGAAATGAGTGATACCATTATTAATAAAAAAGATAAGTGCAGTTCACCCCCGGCACCTTGGAGGCTTCTCTGTAGTATACACCAACAAGCCTGGGGGGGAAAAGCTTAACAGGTTTAATATTTTAGTTTTTTGGGCACCTCCCATGGGAAGGAGTCTCGGCCAAAGTGGCCATAGGCTGCAGTCCTCTGATATATGGGCTTCTTCAGATCCAGCTCCCTGGAATACATAATCAACATATTTAGCAACAGCCACACCCAGTGACATAAGATGCAGATTCATACCTATAACGTTTGCCTGTTTTTCATGGCCATAAGCCATCAAGTAAAAAAAAGTTTTTTTTTTTAAACGGCTTTCGGACCGGTTAGTTAAGAGGGAAATGTGAATCTTTAATACTTACCCTGCCAACTCTGAGTTGTGTGTTGACTGCAGCTTGCAGACGGAAAAAACACTCTTCCAATTTAAAAAAATAATATGAAGTAAGCGTATTTAACTATCTACGAGGCTTGACCACAACAGTCAAACGTGTACTCTGCTCTCACAAATACCCACATTGTGTATCAATCATGTAAGTCAACCCTTATTATTTTTGTTAAAGAAAAAATGATAGTGGCCTTCACATCAGATTAAATTAAATCCATATCCTGGGTAACTCAACAAAAAAAAGGACTAAACTATGCGTGTATGAGCAAAGAACAAGGGAGGAGCCAGGATCTCCTTTCAACGAATGGTAGGCAACTTCAGAGATTATACATTACCTGACAATGACTCCAGGACGGAGATCAAAGTTCCTCTTAACAATGTCAAGAAGCTCTCTCTCACTCTTGTGGGAGGTCCCATAGTGGAAGATGGAAATGGAGAGGGGATGGGCAACCCCAATAGCATAGGACACCTAATATAATACACATACAAAAAAAAATTAAATAATCCAGACAGACACCTCTTAAGCCACACTTTGTATTGTGACTGGGCAGGTTTTGACACCAAACACTCACCTGGACCAGCACTCTCCTGCAAAGCTCAGCCTTCACCAGAGACTTGGCCACCCAACGTGCAGCATAAGCTGCAGAGCGGTCTACCTTGGTGTAATCTTTTCCAGAGAAGGCACCACCACCGTGGGCTCCCCAGCCACCATATGTGTCAACAATGATTTTACGACCCGTCAAACCAGCATCGCCCTGTTATGACAGAAAAGATAATTATATACATGGGTGCTTTCAAAGGTTCAATACTTTCTAGAGGCCACACCTGCCACGGTTTACCTGCGGGCCACCAATGACAAATCGCCCACTGGGCTGCAGGTGGTAGATGGTATCGTCATCCAAATAGATACAGGGAACAACAGACTTGATGACTTTCTCCTTCAATGCATCCCTCATCTCCTCCAGGCAAATATCCTCATCGTGCTGTACAGAAATAACAATTGTGTGCACACGCACAGGAAGCATCGCACCACGGTCCTGGCGGTACTGGACGGTAACCTGAAAAGGTGAAAATATATAAATGTCCAAGTTTATTAAAATAAATTATGACTGATAACAGCAATTATGACCGCTCTACCTGTGTCTTTGAGTCTGGCCGGAGCCATGGAAGAGTACCATTGCGACGCAGCTCTGCCAGCTTTGCGTTGAGCTTATGGGCAAGGACAATTGTGAGAGGCATACACTCCTCAGTCTCATCTGTGGCATATCCAAACATCAAGCCCTGCATTAAAAGATATGAATTTCACACATTGAAAGCTTAAAAGCCTATTTCTCATTCAAGGACAGCAATATTATACTCTGAAAGCCCAAAATGTTTGACTTCAATTAACCTGGTCCCCTGCTCCAATGTCCTCTTCATTGCGATCAATGTGAACACCCTGGGCAATGTCAGGAGATTGCTGCTCCAAGGCCACAAGAACATTGCAGGTCTTATAGTCAAATCCTGTGCAGACGAAAGATGATAGCTACAGAAACCATTTTTAAAATCACTACGCAGATATCCGTGGATATACAGCCCAAATCAAAAGTACAACATGCCACACCTTTGCAAGAGTCGTCATATCCGATTTGGCGGATGGTGTCACGAACAACTTTCTGGTAGTCCACAGTAGCATGTGATGTGACCTCACCGGCCAAAAGGATCATTCCGGTCTTGGCCACAGTTTCTTCACAAAGAAAGGATTCAAGAAAATAAATATTCCATAGTAAATATAGATATTTGTCTTGTGGTTATGAGTACAGTTTCTTACCACAAGCAACTTTGGCATCAGGATCTTCCTTGAGATGGGCATCGAGAACTGCATCGCTTATCTGATCACAGATCTTGTCTAAAAAAACAAATCAATGACAAAGTTTAAAAATCACTGAGTATGTACATTAAATGTGGCACTCCATAGCACTCAATATGTATTATAATCTGATATGGTATCATTACCCAATTTGCTACATGAGCTGATTTGCAATGCTCTGTGTGTGCGGACCTTTTAACAATGTCAGCATTAACATTTTCAGCAACTGATGCTATATTAGCTAATCTTTGGGACTGGGCAGTACTGCCATACAGTCACACTATATGGACATTGAAGAGCTTTACCCTATCAAGAGTACAATAGTTGTCCTTCCTGCGATACTCTAGTGGTAAAATAGCCACAAACTAACTACTGTAGACCCGGGACACTTAAAAATGCAGTTTTGGAAAGGCTAGGCTGATCACCTAGCATCACAATTTGGTTCTGAATAAAGTCACTAAGATCATTGCACTGCGTCTTCTCTGCTTCAAACACATCAACTTTGATGAATAAATGGTCACTAACTACCCCATATATCGTATCCACTGACTTACTGGTCATTTTACAAGCTAGGTTATGTTATCCGTCTTGAGATATCAGTGATTGCAACGCAATGGCTGATCGGTATAGAAAATACAGTGGGAGTGTCCTTAAATCCATCGCCATTTCAGTACATGAACATGTGGTACAGAAGTGAGGGCCACTGGCCGGTTACCGGAGCTTGAGCGTGAAAAACTTAAAATATGACTAAATACATGTGAATTAAAGACACCCGCTACTGTGGACTATTGTTAGAATAAAAAATGGTTATCCGCGTTCCCGGAGTAGCAACGATCGTTTTTACACTTTCAGGGGAACATTGACGAAATTGCAAATTACGTTGTTGATATCAATAGCGCACGCAAGGAATGTTTTGAATGTATCCGAATCGAACACTTGTTTCGTTTGCCGTCGACGGACTGACCACGCACCCACAGCAGCACCTACTCGCTATAGATGCACTATGGGACAGTTTACTAACATGTCCACATTTCAACTGCACATTTAATTTAATTTAATTATATATAATATTATTCTGTAATATGTTCTTTGCAGCTGTAAAGCTGCAATTTCCCCGTTGTGGGACTAATAAAGGTTTATCTTATCTTATAGATTAGCGGGCTAACGTTAGCTAGAAGCGCGTGCTCTTGAGACCGGCCAAGCTAGTGTTCCAATAGTGAGCGGAAAAGGCCGTGTCGTTTAATATGAATGTTGATGGCATACTCTAGGTTGCATTATTATAAGTGAAGGATAAAGTGGTTTAAAGGATAACGTGGTCATTTATTTAATAAGGAGTTCAAGTCTACAGGCCGGATGATAGGACGTGGTATGTCGGCTCTTACCGGGGTGTCCCTCTCCGACCGACTCCGAGGTGAACAAGAAGCAGTCCTCATCAATGAGGGAGTTGTGGAAGCCATTCATCTGTCCGTTCATTGTCGTAATGGGCAGCTGCAATAAAAAAACGACGCTTTTCTCGAATAGACTGTTTTTATTTTAGCTAGCAGTACCACAGCGTTAACTCCTGGCTTAGTCTACTTAACTGAAGAACCCCTATTGATCCTCAAGATTAAGGCTCATGGCGCAGAGCTCCAGTATTTATACCATGGAGTCAGATGCTCTGACGTCAGGAGGTGTGGCCTGTACTACTAAACCTATGGAGGGGTTGGAGCAAACTTTAGACAGGAAGCCAACACATGTGCAGACAAAATGTTGGAGTAGGGATAGACCTAATATGTCAGCACGTTTGCCTTCCTTCAACTCATAGTACCTGGTGTGATGACGTGAAGTGCGCGTGTGTGTGATCAAGCATTCTTGCGCGCACTCGCTGATCTTTCATCTTTGTAATGGTCACTTAGATTATGTTTAAGACAGTTGTTGTACTGATCAAGTCCAAATCATCGGTTGGTTGTTGCGAAGACCTTTCGCTTAGACTAGAAAACCTCCAATCATCACCACGGTTTTGCAATACCAACCACTCCTAAAAATAATTTGTTAATTTATATTGTTGAGACTGTATAAATACCATCTTTTTAAATTTAACATAATTTGAACATGAAAATATAAATTAACAGTTTCAGTTAAGGGTTATAATATATTTAATATAGAAATTATCAGACAGATTTTCAGTAAATATATAGAGATAAAAAAAATAATACAAAAGAATGGGAAGGGACATTCTTTAGTATTACACTTTACATTTGGTCCAAATTTTTTTCTTGTCTCATGAAAGGAGGTTAGAGGAAAGGACTGTATATGTGTGATGTGATGTAGTATGTTGCAGTCTCTTTATAATGTCCGGAAATACATTACAGGACATTCAAATAATAATTTGATGGATAGCATTGGAAATGTTATAAAAATATTTATAATCTCAGATAAGACATATCTTTTAAACTAAAAAAATTAAATCCTTGTGGTTTGAAGAACTACCAATGGCAAACAACTCTTTACCAGCTGCAAGCTATATCCTGACAATTTCTATGTTTTTGATTGTGTGCAGGCTAAAAAGGTTGCAAGGGTCTCCATCAAACCATAACTTATTTAAGCTATCAAAAGAACATCAATTCATGTTTCTCCTCAGTGAAACAACCTGATTACCCTGGAAGCACATTTGAAACATAGGGGAAACTAGACAGTGGAGATACAAGCACAGGCTGGGCATATTACTATAAATCTAAATACAATTTGATTAGACTTTACTCAAAAAACTCAGATCTCCCTCTTAACCTTCAGGCCCTGTTGTGTAATACGATCAAAAGATCTGTTTATAAACATCCCCATATTTTTCCAGGTTGCATATTGGTATTATCAATGCATCTACTAGGAAAAAGGTTTGGCCTCCAAAACAGGACCATTTTGATTTTTAAGATGAGTACAGACCTGAAATAGAAGGCCTACCCCTACCTTTACTTGTTGGATATTGTTTTGGGATAATCTTATATTATAAGATTTAGATGACTGTTTTTTTTTTTATCTAAAAAAGATGGATTCTTCCAGAATGCTGAAGCAGGGACATTGTGGTTTCAAAGTCTCTCAAAAGCCAATGCATGGACCATCATGTTTGGTATTAGTAATGCTACTATGAATCCTCCCACTTTCAAGATATAAACATATAATAAAGCTATTATATTCTATATTTTTGAGAAGGAGGGAAGCAAAAGAAAAACTGTTACAATTAAAGCTCAACATTGCATCCCGAGGCAGAAGCTACATACAGTATGTCAATCTTGTCAATATCCAACTGTAGCACGTAGAAAGATAACCTCTTCAACTGTTTTCCGTTTGGCTCAGCTTTTTTAGGTGTTTGAGTTCTTGGGTTGATTTCCAAAAGAATTTCTAATGTGACTGCTGCAAGAAATTACATATTTACCATGCTCAAACTCAATTTACTGGTTAATCCTCATGATTGAAGGTCAGATAATTGTAACAGAGTTTATTTCATTTTATTTAACTGTTTAATTTTTATAAGACATCCTAAGAATACAGATGGCTCATATCAACAGAACATGAAAGTTGAAAATATTTAAGGTAAGAACCCATACATAATTATCATTATTCATCACAAGGTTGTTTAATCAAAAAGAAAACATTAAATGTTTTAATTTTACACTCATGACCGTGAGGCCTTCCAAAATGACCTGCCTATGACATGTAGGATCATAAGTAGTGTCACGCAGTATAAAATTTAGCCAGTTCATGGAATTATGTTACATACGTTTTTGGTGTTAAATGTCACGAAAACAAACAGCTCAATCCCTAACCAGTGTTGCATCAGAGTGGTACAGTCAGTTGTTGAGGTGAATTTGCAGGGTGGACAGTTTCTTTTCAGAAGGCAAAAGCATGATGCAAGATACACCTGCTCTTGCCTTATACAGGATGTGCTGTAGTATGTACGGCAACATTTACTCAAAAATCCATGGAGAGCTGACTGGTTGTCCAAAGATAAAGTGTTTGGAGGCTAGCTTCAATACTTGTAATTGATTTAAGGTTCCTTTGTATAATTGGATAAGATGCACTTGTAGCACTTTTAAAGCATTACTGACCTTCATGGTCTTTTTTTAATTATTATCTCAGTGTTTATAAGAAAAAGGAATGTGGCTGATGACACCAGGTGATATTAACAACCAAAAGGAAAAGTTAATGTTTTACCCTTCAGTGTATCTTGTTTTTCACTTATCCTGATGTATGACATGGGAGACAAATAGATAATGTTATATAATAATGTCACCATGTTTCAAGTGGAAACAATCAATAAGATAAGACTCAATAAACAGACAAAATCATGGTGAAAATAATATCTTTAAACAGTGTTGCACAAGTTTTCACGTTGGGGGATCAAAGGCAGAAACCTCTACAAACTTTATTGCAACACTTATGAGATGATTTCACACATATAAACCTTTTTTATTAATCTTAAAGGCTTGATTTACCGTTGTTAATTTCATTCACAACTTTACAAAGACTTGTAGACAATAATCTAAACTACTGACCATTAGATCAGCATTTGTTCTGATTTTTTTAAATGGAAACTGGGAAATCATACTCTTTTCATATTTCTTTTTACAAAAGGAAAATAATTATAAATATTTTGTTATATCATTTCACATTTCAAATAAAATAATGTTCCTTTACTGGCCAGCAGAATTCAGGCTCATTTAACATTTAAATGAGAAAATAAACAAATAATTTAAGTAAAATAATCTTTGTG
The DNA here is from genome assembly GCA_037951165.1 of Lophius americanus. Classification (NCBI taxonomy): domain Eukaryota; kingdom Metazoa; phylum Chordata; class Actinopteri; order Lophiiformes; family Lophiidae; genus Lophius; species Lophius americanus. The sequence goes on along the minus strand of JBBDHG010000024.1, from coordinate 882,890 downwards.
GCATAGATTGTCTTTGTGTTTCCTACAATACTTAAAATTTGCCCCGATACATATATATGTCTTCTATTTTAGTTACATCTTTACAAAACACTAAAATTCTGTAGACAGAACATTCGCAATTTCACAACACCTAATCAGTGGTCATCAATGCGGAGCTGATCATACTAAATAACAATGCCGGACAATGTTATACAATCTATAACAATTATAAAGATGTGCTCCACACCAAGGTCCAACAGACATTTCAGTTCAAAGGTCAAGATAATACATTAATGCACTAGGAGATAATTCCAATTTCATCTTCATGCAAGTGCATCTATATTTTCTTCAACTTACAATTATATCACATTTTTCAAACTACCCTCATGTGTTGGTCTAACAATTTTTACTGCCACATTTATAACAAAGGGGAGTCAAAAACTGCACTCAGCACAAAATCACAGTACCAGTACGTACACTATATGTCTACCAGCAAACCATGCGAACACAGTCACACCTCTGGCACCGTCACAGTTATCTACACACACAACCACCATCTTCACAACCACACCAATGCACACATCCATAAGAGCACGTACACAAAGAAACTGACTACAGACATCTGAACCGTAGCTACAGGTACTTCAGTACACACCGTCCTACGATAAGAGCTTAGAAGTACAGTGTTTAAGATGCCTCCAGACCACACACTAACGATTCAACTATTGTCCCTTTAAGCTAACGAGTAGGATCTGAAAGGGAAGATCTGAGCAAATATACCCCCCCCCCCCCCCCGCCGAAAAAAACAGAGGAACGTAAAACTGAAAAGAGATGCAAAAGCATAGCTGATGGATTAACATATAGACAGGTAGAGTTTTAACTTGAGTTCCTGTTGCAAACATATGGCAAAAAGTGAAAAAGCAAACACAGATCAACTTTTTGAAAAAAAATAAATAAATGGTGAGCTTTGTTAAGTAAATCATTTCAAATATTTACTGTGAAATGTGATAGTGATAAACATATGTATCCTGGCTCAGATATTACTGATGTTGGCGCTATGGAGATAGCAGTCAACAATCAATTTATTGGTTCGGGCAAGACAGCTAGGCAGTGTCAGATGACAGTTAGCCCCCCACCCCCATCACACCCTCTGCACTGGTTTGACGGTCCGTTCAAAGCCCCGCAAGCTCGACCTCATCCTGCACATCAACATGTGCTGCACTGCTGCACTCACGAGTCACTGGTGGTTAACTCCTACAGACGCCCACCTCCGCTCTGTTTTGTTCCAATGCAAATTAGTCCAAATTCGCGAATCATTTGAAATGTTACCCGATGTCATTATGATGTTCTGTAACACTTGCTTAATTTACAAAGCAGGGAATATCCACAAGAGTAATACTGTCGTGTCTAATTGTATCGCTCTCTCCTTGAGAAGATTTTTTGAGTGATTGCTGACCAAGCTTGTGATGCTGTGGAGGGATGTTTGGTAATTCAAATGCATCTCTATGTTCCTCCTGTTCTGATTGGATCCGTTTCATAATTCATAAATATTCCAAAACGAAAGGAAATTAGGGAATTGTGAGCAGTACTTCTTAAATACTCCTCTCGAAATTTTCCAAAAGTTGAATGTAGCTTACACATACATCATAGCACTGCCTCACACCAAAGTAGTGAGGATGGATTCTAAAAATTATTTAGTAACCACTCTTATCTTAGATGACCATAAATCCTTGAGTATTTCCTTATGCAAGGTGTGAGCTCCCTGTACTGTCCACACCTGAGAACGGACAAAGATAGAAGATCTGCGGTACAGAGGAAGAGGTTTGCAAATGAAAAATATAAAATGTGCACAGCTTAATATAATAACTCAAGGCAAAGTAAGCCTTCTGGACCAACCAGATGGCTGTTCCTGAAAAGAATGGCATAAGTAACTGTATTCTGTGACAACAGCAGGACTTTGTTTTGCTTCACAGCCCTGAAGTACTTGGGTTGTTCTCTTCCTTGGACTGAGTAGACACCTGGCTGCTGCTGCCCTCTGCTGGATGTTCTGAACCATCAGCGACATTGAGCTCTTTCATTTTGGTCTGTTCAGGGCTGACAGACCGGCTGCGGCTGGGACTGTGACTGCGGCTGTGAGGGCTGTGGTGCTTCCCCCTGTGCATGCTGGGACTGTGGGACCTTGTTTTCATGAGAGCTACAGTGCTGTCATCTTCTGAGCTGATGTCAGAGCTGTCTGAAGAACTGTGGTCGGGACCTGAGGTGGGAAGCTGGATCTGAAGTTAGATAAAAGACAGGATGAGAGATAATGCAACGTATTGTTGTGCCTTCATGAAAGCAGTGTCAGATTTATAATTACCTGAAATGGCTCTGTTACACCCACAATGGTGCTCATGTTGTTGCTATAGTAACCCAAGATAAAGTCCCCTGAGCCTTTGGGCAATTCCTCCTCAGTAAAGGTTACCTGGAAAACAGCTTGTTAAGCATCTACTAAATGTGGACGAAAATGAGCTCTGGACATGATTCAGCATCATCCGGATTACCTGTTGTTCTTGTCGATGAAAATCAGCCTCTTCTTGCTTAGCCCACACATACCCCACATAGTCCTTATGGTGTTTGAAACCCACCTGGAGGGGCCGCACAACCATAAACAGCATTTGTTTCAATTTGGTAATGCACATACATGTAACCTATTGAAGTCCTTATCATTTATTGACATTATCTTTCCAAACAAACATTACATTGTATTTGGCCAGTAGAGACAAGACTAAACACAATTTACCTTGTAAAGTCCAATCCAATCCCAGGAACTGCGAGAGAAGTTGGGCGCCAGTTTGAATCTGACTGTGGCATCAGCAATACTATTCCACTCATCCTCCACTATGATTGTGACCAGGGGCATATCCACTTTGTGTGGGAACTACAGACAACGTTTAACATTTGCATGTAAAAACAACAAAATCACTGTAAGATAAACTTCAATGATGAGGGCTGAGAACATTTCGAGAGCTGAGTAAAAGGGGTGCACAGCATCTATCATCAAAAAGTCTCGATAATTATGGATTTGAATGATTAGCAAGGTGTTCCCTGCTAGGCCAGACATTGTCAGAAAATTTTAAAATACATAATTCAATAAATATTTTATTGGAGACTACATGTATTTGAAAAGTTTGTTCCCATCCATTTCATTGCTTCTCTCTGTGGCTGCTTCCAGCGAGCTCATATTAGTGAGCTTTCTTTTATCCAATCAGATTTCTCCACTGGGGTCTCTGGGTGATTCATCTGTGTAGGGCAAGTAGCTTCCAGACTGAAGGCCTCTACAGTTGAAATAAATGGGATGATTTTGTTGATCGTCAAATTTTTTAACCAACCAGATTCAAGGCATGTTCTTTGACAAGCCAGGCTAGGTAGCTAGCCTAACAGCATCCTGGGCGTGGTCTTAAGTCAGCCTCGTCATGCGTCAGTATTACGTGTCCGAAAGGCGCTAGATTTTGTCTCTGTTTCCAATTCTTGATGAGCATGAATTTCCAACAAATTAAAACTTACTGACAGCCTGTCAGCACTGGCCTCCATGCCGTATGGGAAATTTATTTATAATTGAACTGATACGCACCGGCATTTTCTACTAATGTGTTATTGGACAATTTTTTTAAAGAAGGAAAGGACAGACTTTATCAGATGAGGAGCAGCTTTGGTGAGTGTTATTGCAATTGCAGGTGTTGTTGCGTGAAGGAGGTCCAGATTCAGTCTTACGCCTGATGGCATGTATTTTATGCCAGCGGAAACGCTGTAGAATCCTACTTACATTTGATGGCAGTTTTGTTTTCTTGGTGGTCATATGATGATGCTGAACCTCATTTAAACCACTTTATTAGATAAATAAGATAAATGTCACTGCCTCTTTGAATATGGACTGGTTACTTGTCTGACAGCAGCCTGTATCTACAGTGTCACTGTAAAGGTAATTGAAGGCAGAGGAATTGCGGGAGTATAGTGCTGAAGGCCCAGGTGTTAAACCCATGCCCGGCACTGCTTGTAGTATCGCCATTCACCAGAAAGAAGTTAAAGATGCAAATCCTAAGTCATCTTAACAAAGCGCGGCTCACCTGTAGGGTAAAGATGGAACAAACTGGTTTGTGGTCACTGACAGTGTATTCCATGTGACTCCGATAGTAGTGCTGTGTCACTTTGGTCCCACTCGTCAGCCCTAAAATGGAGCTGCCCTGCCCTACACTGGGAGCTGTGCCGGTAGCTGCAGTGGCTCTCAGGCGCCAGAGGATCCGGTCAGTCCAAGCTGGTTTACGTTTCTTCGCACTTGATGGAAGACAGTTGAGAGGAAAGAGAGAAAAAGACCAACATGTTTCCGGTCAGAACATGGAGAATAATAAAGGCCCTTTCATGCCCTTCATGTCCAATGTAATGAGGGCCTTTCAAAGAGTAGAAAAAATATTACCAAGATAAGTTCTTTGATATTTGGTCCTTAGGCTAAAATTCATAAATGCGCTTCTACTACACCAACCTTGTGTCGTACGTATTTGTTCCAACATCAAACTTGTAGGTGGGAGGGAATTTCAGGGGTCCCTCTTGGAAACCCTCCAATACTGTCTCACTGTCTTTGGCCATATTGAGCTGTAACAATGAGAGTTAGTAGAGATCACTGAACTTATGTTAGGGACTTGATTGACAGCTCTTTAAGTACAGTTGGTTTGTCTACTGCCATCTAGTGGCATTACCTACCAGTCAAACCAAAAAGAAATAATTTCATGCATTCATAACAAAATTATGAGGAAAAAAACTCTGGTTTGAGATTTCATTTCATAGACTACTTTTATTTATTATAAAATGAAAAAAACAAAAGATAAAGTTGCAACGAGCATCGAACAAGTAATCACACCCTGTGCCCATCTGGGTAAACACCTCGCTGCCGAACATCTGCAAACATTATTTTTATTGCGCTAGCAAAAACCCTTTATCCATTATACAAATCCTTATGTGCAATTTCCTGGCGGCCAAGCAGCCTCGGCCACACACAATGGTAGAAACAGTAGACACATTTTTTACTCAGGTACTGGCTCTGAAATGTACTCAAAGTATAAAAGATACATCTGTGTGACATTGACACTATTTTTGTGCAAATCTAACGAAACCCCATGTCAGTTTAAAGTAATGTAAAGTACACTACATCTAAGATTACGATTGCCATTGGCTGGGGATATGAATGTTCATAAATTTAGCTGAAACGTAGAACACAAGCTTTTCTTTAGGAGGTGATGGTTAGCAATCTTACTACACTCATGGCCAAAGAGGTACATTTTGACTGACACTAGTTTAATGTTTAATCAGTTTTTGAGCATGTTAAGACCATGAAGCATACGATTATTCAGAAATAATAACAATAGTCAAACCATTAGAATAGGGCTTTGGCATTATTTAGTGCTCAAAGTCTACGGACAAGCAGGTGTTGTAAATTCAGGGGTCGCAATTGTAAGTGGCATTTTCTGCTTTTCAGGAAGACTGCACACAGGAGGATGCATAGCTTTCTTTGTAACATATATCGGCGGTCTTTTTTACCTGATCCTTTTCCAACAGCACTGAAAACTTGTTGTTGTCGATGGCGGATTTTACCACTTGCATATCCAGGTCGTCAATGCGGAAATTGAGATCACCAAACCAAAACACCACACTGTTAAAAAAAATCTTTTTATTTAATTCATGAATTCAATACGGCGAAAGTATTTTGTTAATGCTTATTTTAGATGTCATGTGATACCAATTGTGAAAAACAGCTTTGGAATTGTTTATCGGAGTTAGACCAGAATGTACAGGTTCCGTCTGATACATAAAACAATATGTGTTTCCATTTTTATGTGTGATTGTGTTTTTGTGCTGACTTACTCATGGTCAAGAACCCCAGTGGCAGACTGACCCTCAAACTGTTGCTGCTGCAGGATGCTTTCAAAGTCCTCCATGCGCTGGTCGGAATTTTCCATGTGAGCAGGAAGGTGGCAGTTGAGGAAACAGATACTATGGCCAAACATGGACATTCGGGCGCTCACACCACCTTTATTACCCTGTAAAATCAACAAGCAGAGGGGAAGTTCAGTGATATTTAAAAGGACACGCTTATGAAAGGGAAAAACTTTTTTTTTAAATTAATTCTACGGTTATTTATGTCGGGGCAAAATTCAAGTAATTAATAGAATTTGTTGTAGCACACTACCAATGATTGGTGTGTGAGTGACTGTAAGTATAAAATAATATGTGGGTCGGTGTCACAGAGAAACAGGAAGTTTACTCATTAAGGACAAATGAAAAACATCATCAATAGTTAATGCTGATGGTGAAGTGCATGGGGAGCGACAGGAAGAGCCTGCTGATTACGTCCCTGCTCAGACTCAATAATAAAATCTGTTTCTGTGTAAAAGATACAGGATTTCACTTAAAACTGAGTACTGAATAACTTCTCAGAAATGTAATTCATACTGGTATCAAGGGACTCAGTTTTTATGATAATGCTGAAAGATATTCATGTGATTTTCCTTCCAGGTGGCATATTGTAGCAAACATCTTTGACTCCAGCCTTACCGATGAAAATTTGCTGATCTTGCTATCGATAAGGATTAAGAATCCACAATTATGGAAAATAATAATTTTGTTGATCACTCAAAAACTGCTAATGATTAACACATGATTCTAAAAGCTTAGAGTTTCAGTTTCTTCTTCTTCTCCTATTCAGTCAGCATATTTACACATAATACGATAACTGCACAAGACTGGTCAAGACGCTGTGGGCTATTACTGGATTTAGTTTGAGGCTGATTCAAATATAGCATGGCATTATGCGTGGGAGCAACGTAACAAAAATTAATGATCTCCTCGTTGTGATGCAAAATGGAATGCAAGTATCGTGTACCTATATTCACTTCTCTTTTTTTTTCATGTGCTGATGGAAATTATTTTTATTTTGACAAAACTGTATTCAAAATTTTCATATCATCTTAACTTAATTAATTAAGCTGCATTTATTGGGGTTGATTGGAAAAGAGAGTAAAATCTACTACTACTACTACTGTACTTAAAATTAAAGTAGCGTGGGCTCAACAGTCATCCTTACAACCTACAGAGAAACAGTGAACCTGATACAGGAATTCCAATATCTTTCATAATCTATTGTTGCAGTCACTTTCACAACAGTTCTTTCCTTTTTGTTGATTCATTTTTTGTGGTTTTGCAGCAGTCAAGGTGAACGCAAATATGGCAGCATTTATAAATACCAACCAGTTTGCTACTCAGTAAATGTTACCGTACTGACCTCCACCTACTTTGACGTCATGTGCCGTGGCTCTTGATACCATTTGCACCAGTTTACCTACATCACCTCGGTCGATGTAACAAACAAAATATCCCCACCTTAGCAAATAACCTAAATTGTGTGCAAAATTAGTGTGTGGGACTATTGGTGTCCATCAGATATCTTTAAGTGAATCCATGACAGTGACACAAGCTTAGTCACTCCAACAGATGAGTGATCCTATGTCAAACTATAACACAGTGCTGATGACAGAATGGTGTCAGTAACAACCTCACCCAGTAACCCCCTAGGCCAGTACGTGTGCTTTGAGTCTGGACTCCGCGGAGGAAGGGCAGATGGAAGTACTTGGCAAAGACCAGAAGTAGCAAGCCCTGCATCCGCTGGGAGGTCACCTGTGGTACAGAGTGACAAGCAGAAATAATCAGAAGAACAAAATAAGAGTACAGACACATAGAGTTAGGAGGGTGAATACTTCGGAATAAAGCAGCTATAATATTCAGGTGAATTGTAATCTTTTAAATTTAGACATAACTTTCAATAGGCTGATGGATTTGCTGGTACCATCAGCCGTGACACTATATTTTCCACATTGCCATCTCCCTCCTCCTTCCCTCCTTTTCTACAGCTTTGCGTTCCCACTTTGCCCCGCGGGAGACTCTATCCCTGCCCACCCATTATTGAGGCTGAAGCTTGTGGTTTTCCTCTCACTGGAGCATCGAACCATGTTAAAGAGCAAACGAGATGTTCACACAGCAAGAACTCTGTTGTCAGACCTCTGCATCCTCCAGGGTATCCAAAATCATGTCCAAGACCTGCTTCTGGCCATGCATCACGTTATGCAAATGTTTACATTTGTGGGCCACCTCTTTAAAAAAAAAGAGGTTTACATATAATTGTAATGTATAAAAGTAGCAGGATTATAAAACATGCAATATTTGCATCGAATATCAAGCAAGGTATTTACATTCATGCTTCCCTCTCCCTCTCTCCAGAGATCAACAAATCCCAACCCCCACTACAGGCCAAAGAAGCATGATTACACTCTGCCTGAAATGCCCTGTGTACAGTAATGGAGGCACACATTTCAACATGACATAAGACCACCTCCATTTTATACTTACTATCTATTTGGGCAACTTAGCTGTGTAATTGATTCTACTGAACAGTAAAGTGTGCGAACCTTTTGTTTGTGTACACAGACTATGGCATCTGTATCTGCATGTGGATTGTGTAAAAGTGAAAATTAATATTGGAGGAATTCCTGAGGGCTGCCATGCTACATTATGGCTAAGAACAAAAAATACATTAAATCCCAAAGAAGGGTTTTACGTGGGAGACAGAGAGAAATCATCAGAGAAAGAGATGGAGATTGCATTTGTGCAGTAGGGTGTATGTTTGACCTTGTACAGCGCAGGCACGACTGGAGAAAGGAGCTGTGAGTAACAAGTTCGATGTTAGCAGGGCAGCCTGGAAATCTTAAAGACATTCAGTGCAAAATAACACGTACTTTTTCTTTGACTCTGATGACCTCAAACTATCCACATTCACTTTCAATTTGAAGTTAGATTCATGTCTTGTCATGGGTGCTAAGCAAGAGAATATTTATTATAAAAGGATATTTAAAATATGATCTAATGTAAACAACAATCATACATGGTATGAAACTATTTAATTTCTCTGCCTCACTGTATTTAAAATGTACATTGGTGATTTCATTTGTAATGAATCAAATGCTTACTCTATATAATTTGAGATAATATATCTCAAAATATATAGAATAATAATATATCCTGTAAATCATTCTGCATACACAAAGTCGTCCTGCAATATATTCAATAGAATATGCCATGTTACAAGTTGAGACTGGGCCTTAAATAATAAAATTAACATCTGTGCAGTGAAAAGCCAGAAAAAGTGTCTCTTTGACACTGTGGTTCTGCTGTGAAAAGGCTGACTTTAGGAAACTTTGTAAGTCTTACAACAGTTACAATTTGAAAATGACAATGTCTTGGTGAGCCCACTGTGGAGTGGAAAGAACAGATGGGATGTTTTCATACTTTCAGACTAGAGAGATAACTGCAGATACCGAGTATTTATTTTTACTCAAGACAAACTCCAACGTATACATCTGTTCAGCCTGCTAACATAATGGATGTATAAAAGATACTTTAAAATAACATAGTCCCCCATGAGACAGCTGGAAGGCAGCATCAGACTCACTGTCAGAAGTCCATCAACACGGACAATGGCATGATCCAAAAATAAATAAACAGAATCCCGGGAGACATTTGTCAAGCTCTTTCAACTCAACCTCTGATTCCCACTCTGTGACCCACCATGACAGCAGAGACCACACAACCACAGCTAGGGTATGCACCCTTATTAACAAAAAACATGGGAAATAACAACCCAACTGATGGATATTGAGTGAATAAATGTATTTTAGGATTTCTATATAAAGGTTTCAACTTCCCCAAGAATATTTTGCCTTAATAAAACAATGCTTTGAATTTCCCATTGAATAACCATGTTGAATAAATATTAGCAGATCTTCTCTACATCTAATTTGACAAGCGTGATTCAGACACTATAGAGGCATAGAGCCACACAGAGGGAGATCACGAGACAGCAACAGCTTGACTTTGCATTTTGAGCTTGGCAGACAGTGAAAGACTGCAGATACGCTGACATTACATGCATCTTATAAATTATCACCCCATCCGTTGCTCGGGGGTCAAAAATGAGCCGAAGCAGCAGCGGCAGGGATCTGATCAGTGATCATATATTATCTGAGCAGTATGGCTAAGCATTTTAGTATGAGAGTGAACATTTGTGTTGATAATGAAAGCCATTACTGACCAGTATATAACCAAAGGGGCTGAGTCTCTCCATGCAGACCTCGCTCCACTGGTCTGTGAAAAGTACATCCTTCAGCATTTTGTTAATCATTGAATTCACTTCTTGCAGCCTTAAAGAAAAATGAAATACAATTAAACACAAGCGTCAACAGTAGAAAGAGCCATAAAGAGGAGCTGATCAGAGAGTAATGTGAACGGATGAATTGATTAATAAATGGAAGAAAATCATGGCAATAAGGGAAGAGGGATCACTGTGGTTCAGAACTGAGCTACACCACTCATTAGTGGCATTGCCCACTGTGTTGATGTGGGACATGTCAGCATAAGTGATCACTTCAGATTTTTGTGAAGAAACCAGATGACTGCTGCACCACAGAACACTCACCCGATAATGTACATGTCTGTATTTCCATCACCCACATTCAGCCCCAGCAAGGCAGTGATGTCCTCCGGTGGCGTGGCCGAACCCACATTCCAAGTGATGATATGCACCCTGTTGGATGTAAAAGCTCTTATATATACTGTTCATGATCATACATGTTGAGTGAGACCGCAGAGCCTTTGTATAAATATACATTATATACCAGGGTATTTGGATGGTATTTGTCCCAGTAACGCTGAAGTATAAGTTTTTACATACAATTTGCTTTTGTCATCATCTCATCATCAGGATCTTCAAATAATTTAAGCCATGCAGGATTATCATAATGGAAACAAGTTAGTCACATTGACTTACATGCAGAGAAAACTGGACAAAATTACATGAACAAGGAACATTTAAAGTAAAAACACCCAGTATTTGTCCACACCAAAAGTTGTATAAGAAGTAGTTTTCAATTGGGTCCATGATAGCATCAGCATGTCATTGGCATCTGTTGATGAATGTTAAATATTGGCACTGGCCCAAAATGAACATTTCTGAAAGGAGGTACGTGTAAAAGCTGATCTGTTCATTATAAGAACATACTTTGAATAAATGGTTTCTTAATAGTCTCAGGGAAAGTGTACATGACCTCCTCTGTTAATGAGTCGCAACAGTAAGAATATGCCTAAGAGGGACTTCATGCTCTCTGCAATAAGGTAAATAAAAGAAAAAGGTGCGCACATATCAGTTTAGGAATGGCAATGAGTTTGAAAATATCTTCACGTTCGGTATTGAAGAATTCCAACACAGAAGAGAGGCTTTATGTTCTCTTAAATAATAAGGTTAAAGTTTTCAGTAATGTCAGTATCAGCATTGATAATAGGGTAAAATAAGTTTGAAAATATTGGCAAGCTGCATATGAGTGAAATTGCAATATCACAAATTCCTAGTGTTAATAATGCAACTTAGGTTTGGAAAACTATTTTCACTATAACCGTTTCCCATCCATCAAAGTAACCCCTGTGCTCGTATACTAACAGGGAACCGTTTCTTACTCCAGTTTAGGGTTAGAAGAGTGAGTAGATGTAATTGTTTCTCAACTGTATGCAGATCATATTTTACTCTACCTCGATAATGTGATGTTTTTGCAGCAGGTTTCGGTGTCACATAATACAGAATCCACCCCATCATCGCTGCCCCTAATAGTGGAAATACTGGTCTCCAAATGTCTCTAATCTCTCATTGGAAAAGGTAGAGGGCAAGGACTAACCAATAAGCGTGGATTGGCTTTACAGCTTTTAATGTACATTATACATCTTTTATGCTGAATGAACCTCATTAAATATGGATTAGTTACTCCTCATAATTTGGATTAAGTCCCGTTCTTTGGTATATCTGTTAAGCATTGCTGGAAAAATGTGGCCAAACTATATCTCATTCTATTCAAAGAAAGTATCAGGCTGGGAAATTGAGAAACTTTTGTGTGAAATATATATTTCTAAATGCCAAAAAACTGAAAAAAATGAAGTACATTTTATTTATTTTAGCATGTTACATGTCTTTGTTATTTTGTTTAAATATTTGTTTTTTACTTTTGTGTCTTGTGACATCCAGAGTGGGGAAAGGAGGTTTTGGTACCAGAACAACTGGACAAAGGGCCGTTTATGACTGTTAAATGACATAGCAATGAGAAAAGCACATACATGTGACAAGAAAATGTCCCTTCAGATGACTTAAGAAGGACTGTTTAAAATCTACAGGTCTCTGATGCCCAAGCCATCCCTGTGCCTCTCAAAAAACACACAAGTTCGTAAAATTAGATAACTGAATCAATGTGAGGTTATACTTTACCGTCTAAATACAGCATGTGAGCTGTTGGATAAGCTGGGGATCTGCCATTTCCCAACATCCTGAACAGGAAGGGCAGTTAAGAAAATAGATGATGAAGGAAAACTTTCCATTTAAACTTCCCCATTGTAAATGTTACACATGTGAAAGTATGTACTATTAAAGCAGAATTTTCAGTGCCAGTGAAGTTAGATGTGAACGAAGAAGCAGTTGACCTCTTTATCATCCAAAATGATGTTGTTGCACATGGGCACTTAAGTTCCAATGTCACAGTTGCTCCATGGCACTTGAGGTCTAGCTAAAAATAAAATTCAAAAAATGTCTTCTCTAAAAAGCAGCTGGCCCTCTGTGCATTATCATTAAACTTCCACTTGCAGCTGACAATTTCTCACTGCCGCAGGATTTAAAACTCAACTGAGGCTAATAGAATTTTGCAAAGCATTACTGTTATATGAGTTCACAGATTTTCCCGCAAAGAATTTAAGTCACATTTATCGGCTACAGTTGTATTTTATGCCCTAAACCACTTCCGTTATACAAGATTACCATAGAAAGGAAAGGTCTTTTTTATGGCAAAATGTGTACAATTATATGGACAGTTTGCACAGTTTTGCCCTCATTATTCTTTATGTCATTTGTTTATCGATAACCATTCCAAGAAACTCTTATTACCCGACAGGGATCTGCTATTCCCTAAACAAAGAGTGTTTAGACACACACCAATAAATAAGGAACATTTAGGTGAAAACCCTTAGGTGTCACCATTTTGGAGCAACATGTATCTACTTTATCTAGACAAATTTGTATTGAGTATTCCTATTATTAAGTATTTATTATGTGTGAATTTCCCCTGTATGGATTAATCAAGTTTCTATGTATCTATCTACCTATTAATTGAGCATACTTACTTGAAAAAAAAAAAAAAAAAGTTAAATTTAAGTTAACAATTAAGTTGTCAGATTTGGAAAAAACATTTGAAATAAAACACAGGTACTCATTGCAGTACCTGTGTTGAATAATTCAGATCTTGGTATTTTGGAAAAATGTGTACTACAATCAGGCAGCCTTGCAGTCCGGACTGTCAGTGTATATAAATAAATGTGTCACTTTTGTCTTCCTCAACTCCCTGGGAAGAAAAGGCAAAGCAGTGACATGCTGAGGCGTGATTTTTGGGACATACACACGGTTCACGGAACTTGCCTGAAGTCCTCCTCACTGTGGGCCTGAGTGTCAGCTGTACCTGCTACAGAGAGGGTTCTCTGTGCATGAGGATTCAGATGAGGGGTAACCGGTTTCATGGCAGGTGAGTAAGGGACTGAGAAAGCCCTTACTGGATGGTGGCCTGGACCTTTAGGACCAGCCTTTATTCTGGGCCCTGCGCGCTCTCCTTGGGGATTTACTAATGTAGGGCAGACTTTGGGCCTACTTGCCACAATGCCATCAGAAGTGGACTCTCCTTGGCTAGACACTGGATCAGGTTCATTTTTGGGCTCCGCTTTGGGCTCAGAGATGTCGATGGATCCTTCGACATTAGCACTTCTCTGAGGCCGTCGAGGTCTGGCAGGAGCTCCAGGCTGTGGAGCAGTGGATTCAGTATCTGGTGTTAATACTGGAGCTGCCATTATTCTATTTGGGTCGTCCTCCTGCAGCTGGCTTTGTCTGCAATTGTCTTGTTCCATTTCTTAGGATTTCTGTGATAAAGAAGACAATGGAATATTTAGAAAACTATTATATTATATGACTACAAAATTGAGAAAGAAGGTATAACAAGATTCCAGATTCCCGCTAAAAAAATACTGTGACAAATGACAACCCTATTCAGCTGGTGAGTCATGAGATCCTATCTACCCTGCAAGACAAATGAGTCATTTGGGCTCCCGCCTACATGACTCCTCAATTACCTGTTTTTTTCGTGGCCTTAAAGTATATGAATATAGTTGCATGTATCCAGCAACAGATAAAAGAACAAAATGCATGAAGCATAAGCGCGGGAAACAGTACTTTTACTGTCCAACCATCCAGAGCTTTGGAATGGAAGGTGTGATGGAAAAAAGCCTAGTTTATTTTCCTCTCTACTTATATTGCGGCGGTGTGTAGTCCACCAGTCCTCCAGTAACCAGGAAGATGCCTGGTCAAGTCATATTAGCTCGGATCACCTGCCCCGCACTAAAACAAGGACACGCAGCACGATTCAGGACAGTAATATATAACAGTGCAGAGTAAACAACAACAGAGAGGGAACTGTAGAAAGATCAAGGAGACGAGGAAAAGGACACAAGAGAGGGAGTGATTTCAGCCCAATCATTAAAATTACACTCAATTATGTTGTGATTAAATATCTACTTTGCATTCCCTGCTGTGATTTAAATCCAACAATAGCGTATATATATATAAGCTGTTGCTCACTCCCTTGGGAAACATTAAAAATTTCTGATTTAAATACAAAATACTTGAAGAAATTTACATCCAACGTAACGGTTTTAATGAAAACTGAGTCATTATAGTGAATTCCAGCATAACTGACAATGGAGAAGTATGGCAAAATAATAGCTTCACAAAATCAATGGACGGAACATTGGATATTAAATGTCTAAAACAAAACAGTCAAATAGATGGGAGACATGTCTGTGCTTGTGGACATGACACCTTCAGAAGAGCTGATTTGGGCACAACACTGTGGCAGCCTGACCCAGATCTATCAGTCAGTGGTGGTAGAAGTTAAAAGCGAGAAAAGAACAAAAGTAGATCTGGGTCTAACCTTTTATAAGGGTGAGAGAACACCAACCATATGTTACATTACCCAACTATATGTTTTAGGTGATTGAAATTGTGTCCTAGATATGGGGATAGCGGGTTTTGTTCTGTGGAGAGGAAGAAGCAAAAGAGCTCTCTTGTAATTATTAACATGACCTTGAAGCTACGGAGGCCATGACTTTCATGCAAAGATGGTACAGCTGCCTCCTTACTCAACATGTGCCCAAAAACACACTGCTCTTTCTGTCCACCAATAACCTGATACCATGATGGGAATAATGTACTGCAATGGTCCATGTATGGTGTTCAGTGGTGGCAGCGTCAAAGGGGGTGGAAGGCAGATCGGGCACACGTGGGAAGAAGGCGGGTGCAAAACGAGCAGTGGGAAGTAAATAGGAGAGTCAAGCGAGACAGTCGATTTAATGACAGCACTGTGCCTCTTTCTAGAATGTCTCTGTCTCACACAACCCCCTGGCCCTTATTTTCCAAACTTTACCACCCCCACTCTCTCATCTTTTCTCTCTCTCTCTTTTCATCCCAAGTCTCTAATCCTTTCTCTCTTCCCATCTTCTCCTGCACTTCATCACCTTAACTGCATGGACATTACATCGCTCACCTCGCCAATTTAGTCTTTTCCATTTTATATCTTTCCTTTCATAACAGTCGGAGCACTTTCACTATTCCTGACATAAAATCTTCTTATTCCTTTCTGCTATTCCCCCTGCAATCTGAAGTGACACTTGTGCTGCACCAATGACATGCTCTATATCATTTCTCTCAGATAATTGCCTAACTATTACTACATAAATGACTTGAACACCAATTGGACAGAGATGATGATATATAGTAATGGTCATCTATGTGCATGGGAAATAAATGGAAATTGAGATGAAAGATTATGATCGAATGGGAATGAAAGCATGTTCAGAGCATGGCACAGAGTAGCAGGCGAAAATTATATCAACACAATGCAATTAATCTTTTGATAGCATATATAACGTTCCTCTCCTTTATACATGGTAAAATAAGGGACAAATATTTGCCTTTTCAGGAACAGTCTACCTATTCTTATTCTACTCACGTTCTCCGAGCAGAGAGTGGAATGATTTGATAATAAAAATGCATCATGGTATTTACATGCATCCTCCTCAGAGAGCGAGAGTGGACAGGAAGGATGTTGTGTAACCGAAACAGCAGGATATAGCCAGCTCCCCTCATTGGTTATTTGACTACAAAGATAGTTGTGGATGACTGCATCAGTCAAATAGTGACAATTTTAATGTCCTTCTTAACAATTTTTACACACAAACAATTATCATTTCAGCGTGGCTTTGCATTAAACATATTGTTGGCACAGTTATTCCAAACAATGTCATTGACCTTTTTCCCACATCGTCAGTGTTAAGTTTTGAAATTATAGTCATTCAGAGTGTTGTTATTTGGGACCTCTAGGACCATATTCCCCTGTGACTGGGATACTAATGATGACCAAGACAGAAATGACAACGGCAGCTGCTGCCACAACTGTAAGTGGTTCCTCCAGGTCCTACTGAATATTACTACTCCGTACCCACCAGTATTCATCTTTCGGATCCGATCACAGCCAAGGCTGTAGGATAGTGAAGGGAATTTGCTTCCAGTCCAACAGAGAGGCCGTGAGACGTGCTGACATCATAAAGCAAAATGTCTGTACTGCAAAATTGTAAGTTACAATATCAGTTCGGTCTCATTTTGACATTTGTTTTCTGCTAGAGGGCTTTAATGTGTAATGTGTAATGTGGACAAAAAATAGTTACCATGTTACGAAAGAACAGCTTCTGGTTATTCAAATAAATGTCATGCATAAATTGGACCATGCTGCATAACTTGGATAAACATTTTCATTCAGTCAAATAAATAAAATATTTGCTATTTAAACTAGCTAGGAATCAAATCAATTCAAAAAGCTGAATTTAGGACGATAAACACATAAATCCTCCGTCTCTGCTTCTACTGGCACATGATACATATTGAGTACATGTGCATGAAGTTAAAACATTATTTTAGTTCTGTTTGTTGCCTACAGGTTCATTCATGCAAAGCTCCTGCTTTTTACACAAGACTGAAAAAATGCGTTAAAATGGGCTTGCCAAAAGTTGCAACAGCAGCTTTACTGTAAGTGTGTTTCATAGTATTTATTGAGGAAACCTGTTAGGTCAGTTCTAATCAGCAACTTTTCTCTGAACTTCAGTCATCACCTTGGAATCAAATGTAGCACCATTTATATACTTGTAACCAAATCAATACATCTCTGACACCCCATTTCCTCTCTGTATGAGAAAGAAGAGTGTACTTTCAAACAAAAGTGTTGCACGGTCCTGTAAAGGGTTATATGCCACTGTAAAAGCAGTGCATTAATATTGAAATACACAATATATAATTAGGTATGTGACCAAAAATGAAATTATAAAAATGCATCACAGCAATCTACAAAATCATCTTTAAATCATGACATGCATGCCGCGTTATGTAAACACTAGAACGTTTTAGCGCCATTATTTGGCCCAGGGTAGATGTACACATTAATATACTGAGACAGAAAAGACTGATGTCTCGCTGCAAACAGGACGGCATGATTGCATCTCTACTTCAAGGACAAACTTTTGAGGCTGAGAGCGAATGCATGCCATTTTATTTCAGTGTTATGCCATCAGATACTCTCTCAGACAAATGGATTCCTATGTACATGCTTCTGTCTGTAAACATGTTTGTGACAAAACAGGAAAATATCAGTCATTCTGAGGCACATATTTTTAAATGTGTACGTAATTGAGAATTATCAGCCTGATTTCTGACGTTAAATGGGTGTGGTTGTTTATTAATAATCGTTACTGTTATACAACATAAACAAATGCTGAAACTACTTTATGTCCACTGCATCAATATCCATTTTCATGCAGAAACGTCCACAGCATGAGAATCAGATTTCTATTCACTAAATATCAAGACGAGAGAAAGTAAACAGCCCTGTCTGGTTGATTGATGCTGTTGATGTCATCCCCGTTGGTGAATAATACAAACAAGTCCTGATAAATTGCACCTCCCCCTGCCTGCTTCAACATAACGCACCTGATCAACGCCGTTACCTGTTTTGGTTCTTATGAGGAAACGGCTTTTGTGGATGTAGAGGTCGGTCAGTCCGAAGAATCTGTGGGAGGTGTGATTTTTTCTAGGACTGACTCTGTCAAACGTTAACCAAAAACAGGTTGAACTTTCCCTTTCAACCGCTTCTCAGATGAAGCCTCCTGCATCCCAGTCCCATCCAAGCTTCCTTCCTCCCTCTTCTCCTCCTCAGCAGGGTGGTGAGGGGAGGGTATGAGCGTTCCCGTCGAAAGATTTGCAAGGCGCACTACGTCTCGCAAATACAAACGTGCCCTTTTGCGTTTTAATCGCACGCCTGCCACCTCTTTCTCCCCCGTGCCCTTCAAATAGAAGGAAGAAACCGCTTCCGTAAACGAACAGCCGCTGCCTGCCAACGGTGTTCTAGCTAAGGTCCGTCGCTGAGCATCACAGAGCTACAATGCATAGACTGGGGATTTTAAGCCCGTTTCGTCTGAAATCAATAATTCTGTTCGCGAGATAAACAGATATGTCTCTCATACACGCTCGTGTGTCAAAAGAAACGCATTCAAACGTCGACAGTTGGTCGACGTTAGGTCACGAGCCATATTACCACTGGACGGTGAAGACACGGCCGGTTTATGTTGCAAGCTCTATGACGAGGCGCCACTGCCCCATAGTGACTGACATGGAGAAGTGCGCTCGATAAATCAATCTTGATTCATAAAGCATTTATCAAACATTTATTGTAGCAACCTTTGGATTGAATTTGAGGAACATAACGTGGAATAGTTCTGTGTAAAGTTTAGATTTGCTTAATTTGATCCTGGCAGACCGTCATAGGTAACTCTTAATTTTGACTGAAACATCATCCTATAAGTACAGGGGCTCTCAACTATCGGTAATAATAATAATAATAATAATAATAATACATTTAATTTATAATGCACTTTACATTTGGATCAAATCTCAAAGTGCTAAAGTATGTAATAAGTAATATGAAGACCCCTTCTGATGGTTGAATAAATCAAACGTGTATCCCCGATGATTAAACCAAAGGCAATTTGGGGTCTTCTTTTCTTCCTCTTCTTCTCTCTTCTTTTCATCCATTTATAATTTTCTTACCTTTCATAGATATATGACAAGTAAGAGTTTTATATTTGTTTGAGAACAAACAAACAATCATGGATGATCACATAAGTCATCCACATCTCTTTGGTGGAGGTAAATATTTTCCAAACCTGCTTTATCATGATATCCCTTAAAAAAAAGAGATTAAGTCATATTTGCAAAGCCGATTGACATGCATGCATAAAGGTTATCTTTCATTTTTAAATTCAAATTATGTATTTGTAAAGTAAAAGGAATATTATGCAACATAAATCAAACTTTTTGAATATTTTCCTCTAGTTCAAATCCCAGATTAATCTTACAACATAGCTGCAACTCTCCCTGCAGTTCTATGATTGAAGTAACAATGATGCACCTTTCTATAAAGTTTATTTGTTACTTGTACTTTTGGTCATTTTATCTTGTACCCTTTAGTTTTTATATTGCGCATTCAGATGTACTTTTCGATAAACAATTTTACAGTTTGCTTTTCTAATATTCTTACAAGAATGTATATTTTACTTTGAAATGTGAGTGAAGGCCTGCTATATAAATCCATAGAAATTCACTTTAACATGTTAATAAAGTATCTCTGGAATAAATATTTCAGGATGAATAAAGCTCTATCTCAGGTCCTGTATCACAAAGACAACAACACACTTCATTTTTTTGTTTTTGTTTGTTAACTGCTTCAGATGAATCAGATGCCTATATCTTTTTGTGGTATTTCAATTTGGCGCTAATTTCTGAAAGCAGGGGTTTTGTATCACACTGAAACACTGAAAAAGCAATTATGTTGGGTTAAATCACCATGTGTGTTTGACGTCAACAGAATATAAAAAACAGTATTTTTAGAGAGACCAGGTGGAAGCTAGACTGTCAAACAGTAGACTTGAGGCAAAGGTCTGCTGCACAGCATGCTAATGTTAATTTTGCACCCACACTGAAGACATGAGGATAAAAGCATGTCGTCATGACAGCAGCAGTGTCTGTTGGAAATTGGCAGCCTTTAATAGGGTACCCTGGCTAAGACCTTGACCCCCATCACTGTAGGGTAATGCATCCCTATCTTGACATTTTTGAAAACACTCACACTAAACACAAGACAAATGTACGTATCAACCACTGATATCTAATCTTCCACAGACTCATAATTTATGTTACACATTAAAATATAATAATAGAAACTATGATTCACTGTGTTGTCGTGTTATGTTGTGTTGTGTTATGGTTTGTCTATACAGGACTTGCTTGACCCTTTTCAGTTTGCGTAGCAACAGCGCAGCACTGAGGATTGTGTTGTTGCTGGTCTCCTGTACCCCGTCTTGAAACATTTGGATGTTCCGAAAAACAATAACAATTGCCAGAGTGTTATTCAGTCATTCATTTCTCCACTGCAACCAATACAATCCTGACTGAAATACTGCTCTCCAAAATGCATCACCTGGAGATCAATCCACTTCTCATTCCTTGGTACTGCTTTCTAATCAACAGGCATCAGTCTTATAGGGTCAATTACACCAACTCCCCCCTGGTCACTACCAGTTGTGGCGCTCCACAGGGCTATTTCCCCTTTACATCAATGACTGTGTTATCAGTGCCCTAACCATTCATTCATCAAATTCTCTGATGATACTGCACTGATAGCACTGATGAACGAGGAAGATATGTCCAACTTTTACATGCCCCCAATCTAACACAATGTTTTGCAAATTGAGAAAAAAAAGAAAATAAGAATTTGAATTCTTTATATACAATACATTTTAGGCAATAAATGTGATGTTTCACAACAGTTTTAATTCTGTTTTGTATCTGTGGATTGCAGAATAACCAGTCTCCAGAGGATTTTAGGGGATATATTGGCAGAAATATAATATTTATATAGGACTTAAATTTTAAATTTACTTTTGTATAATCAATTGAAACTAAGAATTCATGTGTTTTTTTTTTACCTTAGAAAGAGCCTTTACTATCTACAGAGGGTGCAACTCTCTTCCAGAAGCTCCAAAAGGCTGACCTGGTTCTGTTCTCATCTAAAAGGAACAAGGGCCATTGTCCTCATCACAGTTATCAAATTAAACACTTATGTATTCATATTTCTTTTTATGTCTTCATTCACAGTTTTCAATGTATATATATAATCTATTTATTTAAGTTAACTTTGTTTCAACTGTATGACCGATTGTGGATAATGAACCTAAACTGTGTTGAACTAACTTTATGAAACTGAATCAAGTGAAAATAAGTCAAAATGAATGGAAGTCGCTGAAAAAAGCCTGGCTTAGTGTACAATTCTTGCTCTCTCTCGTCTCCTCTCTCTCTTTTCATTTGTTTTCTACTCATCTCTTTCTCCCAATGTCATCTGTCCCTTCTTCTCTCAAAGCTCAGGTTTTCTCAGTCTTTTGATTCTGTCTGTGCCAAAGCAGAAAGTAAAGTTAACCTGTTAGCTAACGAGCTACCATAGTTCAATCACCCAAGTAAATTAGGTGGCATAATGATTGATGAGCTCTGTTTAACGTTGAAAGAAGCTCTTTATCGTAGAAAAACCTCTTTATCTGATGATTTCTTGGGATTGGTGTTTAACTATCAGCAGGTAAACTTCTGTAGTTACCTGTCTCAACGCGATTCGCCGGTTGAAGCTGACTCTCTGGTTTCTTACTGCCATCAGAGTTCTACCTGAACAAAGAGTTATCAAGGTCAAGATGATTCACTCCACCCCCATACGCACTCAGTCACAAGCATGTATATGTTAAATACATCTTGACATTGAGCAATATCGTTGCAGAACTAAAGTTGAACTTTTTTAAAGCATATCTGTAAAACATTACCGGCGTCCGGTACTCGCCGACCTCAATGGTAAATACGGCCGTACACAGGGTTAATTTTAAGAATGGAAGTGTGTTGTTATGCATCCTTGCGCATTTTTAAGAGGGAAATCTGTTTGTTGTTTCCCAGTGGGTGTACGGCGTATACGTATCACGTCAACCAAACAACTGCAATGATATAGATAATAAAAGTAACTAATAATAAACAAGCGAATTGTCATATACTGTGAAAATTTACAACTAGTTATCACAGAACCGACGTGTACTGTATGGGTTGTTGCTGGATCTCAATGATAACCAATAAGCGCGCTCTACACGCCGACGTGGCAAGAAGTCCGGACGTGACATATCTCCACATAGTCTATGCGTTCATCAGCCTCTATTTGCTTTCCCACCATCCTCTCCAAACATCTGCAGGTACTGGGCAGGTACTGGGCAGAGCAGGATCCTGGTCCACGGTCTGAACCAGAAACAGGAATCATGTGGCTGATTGTGTTCGTAAGTCTACTTCAGTGCGTCTCGGCCTACGAGGTGGACCTGAAGAAACTGGACGGGATTGCTAAAGCCAAGGTGGAGGTACAGAAATCAACCGTAATACAAATCTCCACACACCAATGTCGGCTGAATATTCAGTGAGATGGTTCGGCCGATGATATGAATATATATTTCCAGAATAGGATTTAGACAAATGTGTGAAACGCGTTTGATTTCTTAAATTTGCGTGCTGGCATGTTTGTGAGCACATCTCTTCGAGGAGACTCAAGGCATCTAAAGTTAAAGGCCTTATTAAGCACACAAAATTATTATTACTGTTCCTTTACTGAAAAAGTGAAAACTTTATTATCATAACATATTTTCTCCGTATAACAATAGATTTTCATTTTATAACAAGGTATTGTTATGTCGTCCATTACACACTTATCTTATAATAAGATAATTGAATTGATATCAATGTTATGTTTCATCTTATTATGTGATTTATTTTTTGGATGTAAAGGGTTTCACAGGTTTTATTGTTATAAATACAAATAACATAAACATTTCATGTGTTAATATGATAAGTTAGGCTGTTGTGCTATAACTTTGAACTGTTGTATGACAGAGGAAACATCTGCTGGATACTGATTTCTTTAAGTCCTTGCTGGTGAAGTGAAATGCGGGATTCGGCTGTTATTGAGCAAGGTGGATGGTGGAATGGCATTTGACAACCATGATGGCAAATATAATGAGGAATGAATTTACTACAGGGACAATTTTATGTTATACTGTATTAATGGAATTTTTCATTTATTTATTTTATTATAAATATATACTTTGAAATGTGTCTTGTAATAACATGAATAGATATATAGGTCATACATTTTTATTTTATGATACTTATTGTTCTTTTTCTGCCATGTGGTGTAGAAAGAAGCTTTAAGGGTGTGTTAATGAATGGGTCGGATTCTTTTTCTTAACTCTTTTTTTGAGAAAACATTTACCTCCATGGAGTCACTAAATCCCCACCTTTTGAGCATCACTGAAGCATATTATCTATCTGCTATTGTTGGTAGTCACACCTGCTACACAAAACCTGAGGCAAGTTTTTTTAAGTGCCTTCCGAGAGGAAAGCTGGGCTCTGAACAAAGGATTTAATGCTGAAGTGATACTAGAACAATACAGCCTTAACGGGTGGTGTTTCTATAAGAAACCTAAACCAAAAGTTGGTGCATAATGACTTCAGTAGCCGAAAAATGTGAACTTACTCCAAATCCAGTCAATGTCACATATTAGACAGGTGATAGCTGCCTGTAACCATTTCTTAATTCTTGTATTCTCTTTCCAGTCTTGTGGTGGATGACAACTGAACAGGCTCAGAGAGGTAAGTCATCTTCTGTTATGTAATAAATAGGAACAAAAGCACACAACACACTGGGCTCCAGTGTTGTAGGCAAAGGGAAGCCTGATTCCTGCTAGCTGTGTTGCTCACACAGAAACGTTTGACGTTTCCCATCTAGTGTTTCAAAAATACCCAACAGATCTGTCATTTAAGCCAGCGCCAGCCAAGTGAAAACCATGAACACCCTTTTCTGTCTGCAGGTCAAAGCCTTTGTGGTCCAGGATATTCCGCTCTAGTATCCTTTGACTAAAGCACTCTAGTGTTGTTTTTGTTTTTTTAATTTATGTTTATAAGTTGCACTCTAAATATCCAGCATTTTGTCTGCGCAAATCCTTGACCATAATTTCCTCAGCCATAACCTGGTGATGAAGCATATTCCTGGAGCCGACCCTGAGCTTGTCCTCCTGAACCACTATTACGAAGAGCTAGATGTAAGTCTTTGTTAATTCATATTAGCTTTTTTTCATTAATTAAATAACTTTTTCTACATTTTCTGTAATGGTTACAGTGCGTGGCATATAACTGTAAAATCAGGATTCCTGTCTCAGTGTCACTATAAACTGTCAAGTGAGACAAAGACATTGCTGCTTTCAGCAATGATTTACTTATTTATTCATGATGTGTTAGCTTTTAAAAAAAACTAACTATCACATGCTGCCACATTGACAGTCTGTCACCGAACAGGATTTTGAAAGAATTTATCCTGAAATGATCATTTTACCAATGTGGTTCACCCACAGAGGATCGCCCTGTCTGATATGACCCGCCCAGAGATCAACGAGCTGCTGATAAAGCTGGGCTTCTACAAGAAGGCTCAACCTGAGGACGAAGTGCCAGAGGAATTCCGTTTTTCACCAGCCAAAGACAGCCCCTTTAATGATGGGTCAGCATACAAACCCTCCACTCCTACTCTTGCCACAGAGAACACCTCCTCAGGGTCCAAGACAGAAGACCAACATACTGACCTATAACCCATCAAAACAGGAGAAAAGTATGAATCTTACGGTACCACTCTGCCCAAAAACTGCTGCACGACTAGCTGGTTATTAATGATAGAAATAACTTCAATTTAAAAGTAACTCCCGCTGATAATGGATAAGTCCTTTGGCAGGGAATAATTGTTTGCGTCAGCAAAAGGCATTTTAAAGTTAAGACAATCTGAATTTGCACATAACCCAACCGCTACTTTTTGAATATTTTTGTAATCCCCCTCACAAAAGACTGCAAGTTATCTGTATTTTTGGACAATCATGCGTCAGCTGTCGTCAAGATTCTCATCTCACTTGGGTTCTCTTGTGTCTAATTGCTTCCTACCTACTCTGAAACAGAATGACGCCTCAGGTTAAAAACAGACTGGCCTGAGGTTGATACTCCATGTTCTGGTGGGTTTGACTGGAACACACAAGTGAATTCAAACGTGGTCAAAAGAGAAAATAAAAAATTTGAAAAATCTCATATTTGGTTCTTTCTGTGTTAAATACCAGTATTCTCATACTTTCCATTTTTACTCTTGAGTATTAATTTTAAACTGACTCTCAATTAGCTGTAGACAGTGTATGAATAAGCAAGCAGTACTTCAAGAAGAGGGATAATCTGCTGTGACCGAGCCATAATCAGTAGCAGCAAAAAGGAGAAAATTCTGTGTAAACTGCTGTGTATGCGTTTTTATGATATCATGTTCAAACAACAATCCTCCGCAGACTCAGTGATTTTTCAAATAATTTTAATTCACATGTAACTTTGGTGCGCAGAAATATGAAATTACAATGTGCTAATCCCTTTTGTACATATCTCACTGCTTCATAGAGGGTATTCGTTTTTCATTTGTCAACCATAATTCTCAAGTCATTTTCTATAAATCTACTGGAAAAGAGCTTGAAGAAATAGGTTTCATAAAAATCAACTCTGTTCATATTTCAGACATATTAAAAGTAATCTTATTTTTACAAACTGAATAAAAATCTTCATTAGAACTTTTTCCTTAGTTTAATATTTTAAAATATACAATTGGCAGTCTTTTTCAGCCATAATTGCTGATAAGTTGCTAAAAGATAAGCTGGCTTATCAGGACCATTGACTTGTCCAAAAAGCGAAGACGATTTGTTTTACAAAACAAAGTTGTAGCTTGAGTTTATCGACTCACTTGACAAAGCTTTTAAAGCATAATGTACACACTAATAAAATACAAAATCTATTTTCAAAACATTTACTCAAGCATAAATAAAGAGTCATCTACAAGAGCTGTGTGTGAGTGTGTTTGGCAGGGTAATGTAGTGATTCTTAATGTCAATGGCATTTGCCATTAAACAAAAGGAACAAAACGCTTTGGGTTTAAAAGCTTTTTGGTTGTTTGATTTTAAAACATGTATTACAGGAGGTGTACAAAGTTAAAAATCTGACACGTTTTCCATAACACAAAAGTTCTCAAAGATAAGATAAGTCTGCTTTGGACTGCAGCAATATCAACGTTGCATCCATTTAAAAAATAAAAAGAATATCCCTGTGCTCATGTGTTAAATAGTAAAATGCTAATTGATAACATTATTAGGAGAATAAAACTGAAAGTACTTAGAGCAACCCGAGATTGGTTAAAATGAAAAGTACCACGATGAAAACCAAATAATGCAACATGTGTGGGTTGATATTCCTTTTTCATTGGAATAACCGACAGCGATGCTTGCAGAGAAAAATGTAGGTAGAAATAAATAAAAATAATGGAAATACAATAGAAATATATATCTTTTTCCCCCCTTAATGCTTTTTTCAGTACACTAGTTTAGTGACACAGTCACAAATTTTAACTAGAACCTGGTACAAACCTGATTTAGAGTTGAAAAGATGTTGAAGTTTAAAACTTTTAAGTGGTAGTCTTGTGGAAACGGCAGTGTCGTTCCACTGGACAAAGGATGGATTCTTTTAACAATACATTCAGAAGATAAATGAAATATTGAGTACACATCACCATTGCCAAACAAGATAATAAGAAAACTGTTACGCACACACCAACACACACACAATCCCCAGATTCTCTTTCAGAGAACTAACACTCTGTGACCACGCCTGTTAGTTTGGAGGAGATCATCAGGTGAAGATAAAGCTGGGGAGGGTTTAGGACTGGGGAAGGGAGGAGAATGGGGCAACGCCACATGGAGGCTGAATGCTTCACTGAGGACAGATTAGAGGTCACAGGGCCGACCCATGGACATCTCATATCTGCGAAGGTGGTTGACCACAGACTGAACATAGGTGAAGACACATTTGGAGTCGGGTTTATTTCCCATGATCATCATGTCTTCCACCTCCAGCAGAGGCATGCAGTTGGCAAAGGTCCTGAAGAGTCACAAAAGAGATGGTGTGGATGAGACAAAAGAGATATTGGGAGATGATCAGTGGTGGATGTGCACAGAAAAATTGCGTCCCTTTTTGCTCTGTCCTACTTATCCTTTTTTCCTTTTTTTTTTAGACAGTATTTTTTTTAAAACTGTAAATCACCTTATGGCAAACTCTTCAAAAGCCCTGAATAAATACACATCAGTTGTATGGTTGTGATTCAATAAAACCTTAAAAGAGGACATCAGGCCTGAGCTATGTAGAGAGTGACCACAGGGTGGCATTATTTCCCCATACTGTAAACATCCTGCACAAACAAAGAGTAAAGTTACAGGAACAGTTAAGGCCTAGATCTCTTGCATGAGAAAATAAATAGAAGCGGCATTGAGATAAAGTCTGTTTTTTTTCAAAGGGCTGAAGACATTCTCCATTTTACTTTTATAGTAACTTTAAAAGGTTTTACAAGCCAAGAGCATAGACGCCTGTAAAACAGCACTTGATAAAAGGTCGGCGTCTCTGCTTTGTTTCTCAACCCCTAAGTTTGAAACATTGGGATGCAGCAGCTCCTTTTAAAGAGCTGAGCAACAGATCGTCCTGGCAGTCTGCCTGAGCCATAGTCTATGGAGAAATGCAAACAAACACACACACCATGTTTGGTACTTAAGACTTCACTAACATAACGGATCAAATTCAAAAGCAGCCAATAAAGGAGTTTTGAAACTGCATGTTACACATACATTCTATGGACTGCTTAAAACATGCAGTTAAGCATACTCATCATATACTCCACCGCCATCCCAATAAATCTGTCAAAACACCAGTGAGGTTCCTTCGTGGGCTCATACCCTCTCTCACCATGGGTTCAGATTAAGGTTGGGCGACTCTAGGAAGAGTTTTTGGTTTTAACCAGGCCTTTCGTCACCAGACCCCTGTAGAACTCTTGCAGGTACGTATACACACACTTCCAATCCGGCTCGCGCATCTTCACCATGTCGTCCACATCCAACAGCTGAGGACAGTCCACTAGTTTCCTGTTCCCGCAGCCGGAGGAATGAAAGGAGGATGGACCCAAACAGAGAGAGCAGAAGATGAAGAGGAACAGAGTGAAGTACAGAAAAAATAAATAAAAGTAAAAGGACAGGGGAGGTGAACAAAGAATTGGAAAGAGCAGGAAGGGGATGGGGAATAACAGATACAGCCGTGAGCAGCCAAATCAAAAAGAGTGAGGGGGAAAGGACAGATTGAGAGAGAAAGAACACAAAAAGAAACAATAATATTATATTCTGTGTTCACAATTAAGCTCCATCCATGAGTTGACATGCTTCATGAACATCATGATACACAAACAGTATGTGGCAAACACAAACGAGTAAACAAAATGTCAAAATGAGCGTCACATGATGCTCATTCAGCCTTTTTGTTTGTTGTTGTTTTTTTCTGTGCGCTAAGACAGGAGACTTTTTTCTATTTCACCAGGGCTTGGTTTGTCAAAAATGCATGACACAATGAAAAAAACAACAAGGATTCTGCAAAAAACACAAAGGTACAACCATATGGTGACTGTAACAACACACCGGTGCACAGGATGGTATGTGAGTGTGTGTGTTGGGACTCATAGATAACAGCAAACTGTTGGGACAGGGGTGCTCATGGGAAGTGACTGATAGTGTGACACAAAGGTGGAAAGGCAGAGGCTGTGCTCCGTCGACACTTGAGTGTTGACCAGCATTATCCTAATGGGAGCATGTGAACACACATATACAAACACGCTAACAGGTGTGGGGGGGGGCATCACAAGTGTGAGTGGTGTGATGCAAGACGGATAAGGAAGAGAGAAAAAAAAAGGAGAGCAAGATAATGAGTAAAAAGGAGGGAAAATATGGGATCCGTTGTAGCGGACTTGTTCAACTTTTTTTTTTAACCTGGTGGCTGTTTGGGGAGGGTTTGCTCATAGGTCTCTGGTTTAGAGCAGGTGGTGGATGTCACAGCAGTTACCCATAGTAGAAGATAAGTGGAGGGTGGAGGTTTAGGGGGGGAGTAATCAGAGTAGTGGCGGTAATGGGGCTAGCTCAGCCTTAAGGCACGATGCACCTGAGAGAAACAGGGAAAGTTCAGACTGGGACATCAGTCAAGCAGTTTCCATACATTTTCAGTCCATCCCTGTACTTCAAGTTCAAAAGGATGTTGCAAAAGAGCAGATTTACAGAGGAATGAGGTGAATGGGAAACATCTGTATAAGAAGAACGGTATACGTGTTGATTTGGGCATGGAGCAGCACAGAAAAACTGGCTTGGATTGTTGTCACTCTACTCAATCCATGACTGCCGCGGTTGGAAGATAATCTCTTTATCTCTAATCTTAAAAGGTAAATTAAGCTTTTCCTTGGCATTCTCTTCAAATTCTTCACATTTCTGCCAAGCTTAAGAAAAAAAAGTTTACTGCAGAACACGTGGATCCAACAATCCAGTCAGCTGATGATCTCTCTTATAGTTAAAAAACACAAAACAGAACAGAACAGATTTGTGGACATGGTCAGAATTACACTTTGAGCATACTCACTCTGCTGTGCTGAAGGCGACCTCAAAGTTTTGCCTTCGGTTGCTGGGGCTCAGAGAGCTGTAGTCAAATGCTTCAGGAAAAAAATTGTGCACCAGGGCACAAAATGCCATGCCATTACTCCAGCTGGATGAAAAATTCTGAATATTCACATGCTGTAGGAGAAGACAAACCAAATAAAAAAGACATTGTGACAGATACATGATGGCTTATTCCCAAGTATTAGAGTGTTTTTGGCTACAGCTCCTCTGGCTGACATTAAAGATGAGTGTTAAGCTGTGAATGTTTGGTTCACCTCATATGAGCGGGTCTTGGCGCGGCACCAGTCAAGCAGCATCTGCTTGATGGAGTTTGCGTTGGGTACACCAAAGCTGGTGGAGCGCTGAACTTTGTTGATTTTAGCCACTGCTTGATTACCAGGGCTGAAAAGATAGTCCCTTTCATGTTAATATTTATATCCTTTGATCTGCTCCTTTCCTTTCTTTGGTAGTAATATTCCTCTGTTTATCCTTACCTGACTCCTTCCTTCTCCAACTTCTCTATCATGGCTTTGCGTGCCTGCATTGCAGAGGTCTTCGGCAGAGTCTGAGCCCTCATCAGCTCCTTGCGTTTCTCTGCCTGCCTTCTCTCCATGGCGGCCAGGTTGCCGCTGCGAGATGATGTGTCATCCTCGCGATCAAACACACTGAGGCAGGGACATGCACATCAAGTTCAACTTTTGAGAAAACAGGGATTTTAAATTTAGCCTAAATTTTTATATATTTTTTGGTAACCTACCTGCCCACTTTTTTGCTTGTGTTAGATGCAGATGAGGATGAGGAAGAGCTGAAGCTGTATGACTTTGATTGGACTGTTCCCCCTGAAATAAATTAAAAAAAACATTAATATATTATGAATGATTTTGATGATGACACGGTAATGACAATCTCGTATTATAAGAGTGCCGGACACTGAGACAGAAATGACTCACTGTCTGTTTTCTGCACATAACTGGCCTCGAACACAGTGCTGCGTGATGACCTGCTCCCATCACCTGAACACAAAAAGAAATATTTAAAACATATCGTATATTTGATAAGCTACATTTTGTGACAAATACTTTCCTCATAATTCGTAACTCATCCCCTTAAACTGTTTCTTGCTTATGTTTTACAACTACTTTTTGTTTTTCTGTTTTTCTTACCAAGATGTATTTGTGTCTTGTGTTAATTGTAAATTAAGAAGACATAGTGATATTGTGAGTTAAATACTATTTCAAGAAATGTTTACAGAAAGTTTGAAAATGCTCAGGAAAAGAAAGGACATGAAAATAATGAACTACCAGACTGGGTGAAGCGGTCTGTCTTGGTGACTTGACTGAGGCTGGAGCCATCTGCTGATTTCTCAACCTTCTTCATCACTATCTCTCCTGCTCCAGCCCCAATGCGACCCTTTCCTCCACGCTCTTCTCTCTGTTGTCGCAGCTCCTGCAGACGGGTCTCACGTTCCTTTTCTCTCTGGTCTGATGTGGAGGGTAGGAGAAAGGAGAGAGGAGAGGAACAATGAGGAGAAAAGGTGAGTTGGGGAAAGGGGAAAGATGTCAGTGAAAAAAGGCGGAGAAGAAAAATAGCACTGCCAGCACATCTGACTGTAACGGACATAGGTTTAAAATAGGCAATATATAATTTGGCCTTTTTTTCCACACTATCATAAAAACATAGGAGGATCACGGCTGAGCCAAATCTGTCAAGGAATATGTACTGCACAAATAAAAGAGAGCACACCCTGTTCGTCTCCTGGGGAAGGCCCTGCCAAGTTCAGCAATGTCCAGAATATGGATATCTAAACACCCACACTTTTACTCAGACTTTTAACAGAGTTTACATCTATTATATCTTCAACATCTATTCTTAAACACTCCGTTTAGTGCATCTAATGTTATTTACTATTTGTGAAAAACATACTGAGCCGTTTATATGCCCAATCTTGAACTCTCACAGATTTTTGTGGCATGGAATTGGATCAGGGAATCCAGTTAAGACGTTCAACTGTCAGCTCAGTGCAACCGGATTCATGGTGAAACCATAAAGTGGGTGACTACTATGAAAGAAGTGCAGTAAAAGATATTGATGTTTCACCAACAATGTTGCAGCACACAGCGAGCATGAGATTCATGCGCGTTCACAAAACTGTCAACACACCCTTCATCATCACACTCTATAAAACAGGATTGGTTTGACAATGAGAGGATGGTGGACACAAAGCGAGAGACGCAGGCAAGTATCAGTTGTCAATGCACACAGCACGCCAACCTGCCCTACCTATTTCCTCTTGAGTACAACCCAGCATGAACTCTGAGGGCAGAATGGATAGAAATCAAGTGGAAATGTTATTTAAATATTTGCTTAAAGACTTATACTGAAAAAACAGAGGTACTGATAATTAATTAGGGAAAGGGAATATTGAAATATATTGGTTAAAATGAGGCAGTCTTCCTATCAAGAAAATGGTAATTGAGTAATGGTCATGACAAATGATTAGAGGAAAAACCCTCTTGTGATTGGAGTAACAGAAGATTATTTTACTTAATAAAGTTACCTCTCTTTTTCTTGCGGAGGTCTCTCATGGCTGCACGGATCATCTTCCTTTCCTCAAAGTCTTTCGACTCATCAAGCTTTAGAAGAAAAACACAAATGGAAACAATTAGAGGTCATTCCTCACACAAAGCTAAAGTTACATGACTCTACTTATACGTGCAGATCTAAGATAAAACTCACACATAACAATAGGCTGTGAATTATCCAAATATATCCTCAAGTGGCTGATGAGATTTACTGCTATTATACAAACTTTCTGCAGGACTGATGCTTCAGTATCATCACACTCATTGGTGCTTTTAAATTTAAATCAAGGAGAACTATAACTTTTGTGTAAGCACCATTTTGTCAAGAAGCTCTTCGTCCTCAATTGCATTAAGCTGTTCAGCAGTCAGTTTTCCAGAGCGCTCATCTGATTGGGGCTGAGTGCCGGTGCCATTGGGGATGGCAGGGATGTGACATGGAACTTGGGCCGATGGTCCAACGGAAAACACCGGTTCAGAGGCAACAACAGGCTCTGTCTCCATCTGCACAAAACACACAAAAGAAAATTAACAGCAGAGACACACATTTTTGCAAAATTACGCACAATATTGAGCGCTTGACTGTAGAAAAAGAGTTAAGAGTTTGGAGGTTCCCTTCAAGCAGGATCTACAAACCTAGAACTCAGGTATAAAGTTGTACACTTGTACAACAAGGGTGAAGATTTTAAGACATTACTATAGCTTGACGACATTAATAAGCATAAAAGGACTTTGCTTGAACACAATGTAGCCATAATAGGGCCGAGTGTGTGTAGTAGGCTCCCACTAATAATCTAATTTGTACCAAGACTGCCCACTTAACATGTTTCATATCTTCCATCCCCTCCGCCTTCCAGCCATAGAAGAATGGGTGACAACAAGCAAATGAGGATGAGAGTAGCTCCGCCAAAGTACTGTCAGCATAGTTCATGGAGTGTGCCTGAGACACTGAGTGTCTCAATGATGTGTTCTGTTAGAGCCCCACAGAAATAGTGACATAAATAGGGGCACAAGTAAATACAAAAGGTGCAAGCTGAAGATAAAAAGAACCATATCAAGAAAGATAATATTATCAGTCATTATGTTAATTTGGTTCACTACCAGCATATACTGAGCAGCCATAAATCATACAGAAAAACACCTCTTAGATTTTTTCATACAGTATCTGAATCCGTGGCTTCAATTATTTTCTTGTTACTAGGTCTTGGTCCAGATTTAGCACAGACAGCTGGCCCAATCCATAATCACAGCAGCTCAGTCCTCCTCTCTGTAAACACCAGCCACAACAAGTATCACCACGGAGGGACAATGCCCAACACAACCACAATGCCATGTGATCATGGGTGGCCTCTGGTCTTAAGATTTTTCTGCACATGGGACAGAGTGGCCTGTGAGGCACTTGACCGGCAAGGAATGTTTCGGGACACAACCCAGCCAGACAAGGGCTCCGAGTCAGGGAATGGCTGAACGTGTGTGGGGTGTGAAAATTCAAGATAGCCTTTGTGCTCAAGTCCTGGAACTCAGCTTCATCGCATTCATCACAATCTAAGTAACGTGTGATAAAAATGTTATTTTTTCTTTATGTTTGGGTTAGGGTGAGGGTGGCTATAATTGATTCTCTACTTATATCTGCATTTCTGTCTCTGCCAGCAAAATTATGTATTGCAAATATTAAATAAAGGCACAAGGAACATCGCCCCTCATTATGAGGTTATCCCTCATTACCACGATTATATGTCTAGTAAGAATTTTTAAAAAAGAGACCATCAGCATAACTGGAGCAGTTTATTAACAGACCTAAGTCTTTGAAGGCTTAGACAGGAAGATAAACTCTGGCTTGTGAAAAAAGTGGCTATAATAACACAAATACTCGTTCCATCTGGAAATTTCAGCAGTGCAATTTAAAATTCATATACAAACAACTCGATATGGGATATAAAGAGTACTTATGTTGAAATAAAACTGGGAATAGATTTCTCTGAATGGACCCCCCATTCCTTTTAAAATCCAGACAAGAGGACAATTCATGAAAAAAGTTTAGTTCATGTTACTGCCACATTGAACATTATGGAAAATTCTATGACACTTAGAGAGGCTTAGAAACACGTGGTGTGAAAGGATAAGAAAAGTTATGTGGCAGACTGCAGAGGAGTTCTCTGCATAAACTGATTGACAGCTGAGATGGAGTTTTCTTTTTATGAAATGAGTAGGTCTTGTTATATAAAAAAAAAATGGAAAGCTAAAAGTCATGGAACAGTATGTCAACAAGTATGGAAGCAGTACAGCGTATCCCTTGCATGAAAGCCGTAGCCATCTGGATCATCTTGTAGTTGTGCTTCTGGAAGAAAAGATAAAATAGGTTCCTTTGGTGCAGCTATTGGAATATCCAGAAAAAGACTATTTGAATAGTCTTATGGCAAACTGGATGGAGAATCTTTTGGTGCTTCAAGTGTAGCATTCTGGGATACGCAGGCAGAACAGTCATGGGATAATATCTGTGAATCACTTGTCGAAGTTAGAGAATCCCTAGATGAACTTTCAGTTTCACATGTAATAGACGGTGAGCTTTCCTTGCAAGGCAGAGCATTTATTATGGGATAAGGTAGTCCCATTACCTGGTAAAGGCTCTCCACTTGCCTCTTCAGCTTCTCTTGCTGAATCCTCAGCCTAAGATTCTCTTCTTGCAGACATGCAAAGGCCTTGGCCAGAGGAGCCATCTGAGCTGCTGCCTCCTCCAGATTGGCATCAACTTGCTTAGCGAAAGTCTGCAGTTCACTGTGGATCTCTCTCAATGCACAGTGTAAAAATAATTCAAATTTCCTCTTGCAAAACTGTTCCTCTTCACCCGCTACCTCCTCTTGGGCGAACAGATCAACAATGATATCCTCCAGACCTGATTCAACAAAAGCCCTATTTGGGCTGCCCAAAGCCTCTGGAGTATCTGAGGCTGGCAGGAAGTCCAGGTTCACTCCAGGCATGGCCAGACCTGTTGTACTCAATGTTACCAAGTACTTTTAACTTCAAATGCACCTTAGAGTCCCAAAAACTTAAATAATGGTATAAGATAAGACAATTCATATGGTTGCGGCTCTCTTTGTCCGTCTGTCCGCAGAGACTTTCCAAAAGACCTAGTTCTTTATACTCCCAGCAAATCTCCCCTCTTTACTGAACAACACCCTGTCAGCCAATGAGCAGGCAAGGAATCCTGTTTCCCAGGAAGCATATCCCCACCCCCTTACTCGCAGGTGTCTGCCTTCCACTGTTCCACTGATCCCTTCTGTCTGGACTCCTGGCTAGGGCACTGGTGGAAGCCAGCCTGCCCCTCCCTCTCTCAACTTTCCACTTATTTAGAGCTCTTGTCCTTCAAACTCTGACTGGTAGGTAACAACGGTTTAAAGGTGGTTCTAGCTCTGGAATCAGTAGAGATGAATTACTGTTTCAGTCCTCTTTAATCTACTTAGCCTAAAATACAACAACGTAAAAACTAATCAGGTCGGGTGTGTTGTGTAGCTGTGTTTTGAGGAAGACCTCCGAAGGTAAGATCAGTCCATGAACAACAAATAACCTTGAAAAAGCAAACTGGGTAAGCAGGGAGGATGCATGCGGCACAGTTTGTTGAAGCTGTGGGCAAGGTCTTTGCAACTAGCAAAGCAACAAGGGTCCATCTTCTGGTTATGTGGATTCTTCAAGTGCTATTGTATTGAATAAAGAGCTCTCCGACAGTGCGGCAAAGTCTGTGTATAAGCATTGCTCATAGCTTTAGCTGGTCAATACAAACCTTTGAATGCTTATGTGAGATTTATTGGCAAATACAGAAAAAATTACCAATAAATTTCACGTAAGCAGTACAGTACACACTATATTCATGAAGTTAGTTCTATTTGAAGAACAATGGACAAAAATGCCAAATTCCAAACGCATTCAACCGGCAATTGTTGATGACTTGCCAATAAATCAACCACAAACATTAAACTGTTGTAACATTTTCAGGAACAACCAGGGGCTAAACCGTGTCAATTTATGTACCCTAAAATCTATAATAATATCATAACTACTATGTTTTTTAATGTAAGCACATAAAGACCGTGCAGAGAAAAGGGAAGATCAAAATAACTGGACTGGAATTTTGGGGAGAACAATGTGGCAAAGAGCAACAGTGGCCTCTCCTGGGGCCAATCCATTTAAAATGTTCAACAGGCATGAAGGAGGCATAAGCAACTTTTAACTAAATCCGTGGGATTTGTAAAAAGCAACTCGATGGGAGAATGTGCGGTCTTCCACGCAGATGGCTGTGGCCCTCTTTGTTCAGCAGCACTTCACCAGTTCATCTTCATACATGAACTTCAATAAAAAACAATCATCAAACAAACAACGTTAACCCTTAAGCCGTTAGTAATTCCTTAGACGGGCAGATATGAGCGCAATTTCTTATTACACATCATAAATTCTGTTTCATAGTGTGATTATTATTGTTTTCATAAGTTGGTATAAAAATGCTTGTAATTGTATTACTTTATGAGGCAGGTTGGCTGATTTGGCAAATGGAATAGGCAAGTCTTCTCATCAACTCACTTCACGATTTCTTTATTAAGCCAACTGTGTCCCTTTGCATGTGGAACACAGTTCCACTGACTTCTTATGGACAACCATGTGGTATTCATGAAGCCTGCCAATGCCCCTGGGCTTTCATGTAAGCAAACTATTTCCCAGGAAGAAACCGACCCCAAGTCCGATGGGCAACAGCAGGGAAAGTGGGTCAAGACCTGAGAAGGAGCATTAAAACACCTTAGCCTTAAAAAGAAAGAGTACACATATTCACACACGGCCTATAGTTTTCTGCATTGAAATTGTATTTATCTATTATTATTTTGAAAGAAACAAATAAGCCAACTTTGGAAACAAAATTAAACTCGCATTGCAATAAAATATTAGGAAAGAAAGTGTGGTTTTGAAACATGAGCTCATCTTATATCTGTGGCACATGTGAACTGCTTATGTAACCAGCATGTGTCATGGATTAGCAGTATCAACGATGGGGTCCCTATGCCTTTTTGTAACAGTGACTGTGGGCCTGTAACACAATGACATGAGGAGCCAGAGTTTGGGAGTGGTAATCTCTGTGATATAAGGAGAGAGACTGGCTGTGCTGTCATCACACTGGTAATGAAGCTAAGGTATTCTTTGAGGCTGAGTTTATGGACTGACAGCTGAGACGATCAGGAGCAGCTGTGACCACTTCAAGCAAGAGGCATTAATAATTTGCTCCTGTCCTCACCTTAACATTACCTCAAATGTCTTACTCGTATCAGAAAAAACATGGAGCAACTCTGACTCTTTTAAAAACTTTGTTTTGGAGCTTTTCCACTTTTATCAATCTTAACTGTTTCTCTCTGAGAGTCTCTCTGTGACTCTCAGATGGATTTTAATTTGTCATTCACTGCAGAACTAATACTGAAAGTTATTCAAATTCATGAAAATTCCACTAAGGAAATAGTGTTGGTTGTTAGTACCAAGTTAGACCACCAATAGGAATTGTCAGACTACCCAAACAGATGAAATCTCTTTGACAGGAACCAATGTGGTCAATAAACAACATCAAACAGGAAAAAAATCATTAAAACTCACGTAACACCAGATTTTGTCTTGGTATCAAGGCACCCTTGTTGTTACAATGCACTAAATAATAAAGTACTGCACACAAATGTTAAAA
Source organism: Lophius americanus (assembly GCA_037951165.1). Taxonomy (NCBI): domain Eukaryota; kingdom Metazoa; phylum Chordata; class Actinopteri; order Lophiiformes; family Lophiidae; genus Lophius; species Lophius americanus. Next base: position 844,670 of record JBBDHG010000024.1, on the reverse strand, counting down.
TCAGTCTGAACCATATAACCATAACCATATTTCTGCCCCTGACTGATGTTAACCTATGGTGCTGTTTCAATAATCTCACCAGACAAATCAGTCATTCTCTCTGTTTTTATGTGAGACTTAAGTAAATCCACCCGCCTGAAGCAGGCAAAATATCTGAGTGATGCCATTAGATGAAGCCATTATAACATTAGCACTCCCACAAAGATGCTACCTACATGCAGTTAATGACGGTGTTGGAGTATCACCCATCTTGAACGCGTACAAACCTTTTCTCCAGAATCTCTGTATACTTGGTGCAAGATCTCTTTTCTAGAAAAAAAGGCTTTGCTGTATGATCCTAGTGCATATACGCACCTGCTTCTGTGCGTCTCAACGAGGGGCCGAAATGATGGAGACAGTCCTATTCCAACACCTTAAATCTGACCTGCAGCCTTGAGGAGACCCTTCCCAACCCCAATTTACCACCTCTCTGATCCCGGAACCAGATTATGGCTACGCTCCACACAAGAGGTGGAATACAAGCCATTTAAGAATAAACTGTAAACCACATCTCTACCTCTTGACCCTCTCAATTCCCTGCTCTCCATTCAGGACACTTCCTTTCATGGAGGTACAAGGAGGATAAGGAATGAGGCAAATGGGAGTTCAGCAGCTTTTCATATCCAGAAAGGTCGGGTTGAGATGGGAGGGGGTTGGTTTGCACTCGGTGCTCCCTTTGACAGCAGTCAGTTTTCCACCATCAGTGAAAGACTCTGAACACTTTAAGCCTATTAGAATGTATTAGTTAACAGGCGAGAGTTGCATATTTGGGTTCTATGCTTCAAAAAAAAAAAAACCCGATGAAGAATTTGTTTAATTGAAGAATATGTTTAAATTGATAGTTGACAGACAGGTGTAATTTAGGAAAAATTACTCAGATGAATCTCAGTGGGCAAGGCTTGCTGATAGAAAACAAGGAATGCCCGCAGCACCTCCCTCTCCCGCTCCCTCTCTCTCCTTCACATACCCTACAAGGACAGATGTGACTAGCTGCCCAGTGTTTGATAAACACTGTTCTTCCCTGCTTTCCCTCCTTTTCTCACACTCTGTCTTTAACTGTCCCGGCTCACTTGCTTTTCAGTCCTTTATAGGTGATCGCCGTGATAAGGATGTAGCAAAAACATAGTGGAATTTCATTTGAGTCATATAAGACTGAAATAGTAGATGGAAACAAATGTTAATCTTTGTATTGGAAGAAACAAGGAATGTATTTTAATGCATGTTTGACAGATTCTGTCAGGAGCTTTTGGATTTAATGTTGTGATCATTTCAAAAGAAATAATTTGCACAGGCAGACAGTACCTTGATGGAGGATCCGGAGGAGAAGTTGGATGAGGAGACCTTAAATGGTGTCGCCGTCAGACCAAGGGTCAACTCTGAAAGCATAGATACAATATCATATTTTCAGCATAAATGATTTGAGTTCAGGTTGTTAATATATCGGACAGAGATGGATTGAATAAGAGCACTCTCTAGAAGACCAACAAAGGTTCTGGATGCCATATGAATATGGCCATTTGAGAAGGTGCATGGTTCTCTGTAGGTAGTAGATATAAGTCAGTTACATAAGCTGCCATAGTGTCATAAACAACAACATATACAGCAAGGACCCCCGTCTAACAAGAGACAAGCAAGGAAATCAAGATGCTTGTCCTTCAACAAAAGTCGCGAGTGCATGACCTCACCACAGAACCGTCAAAACTATGCTTATGTAGGTACTTTTGAGTGATCTGCAACAATCTGCAACATCCCAGTCTGTCGTTAGACAATAGGAGAAGACGAATTGAAGCCCATTAATACAAATCGGGCTGCAAGGAAACCATGTGACCCTTATAAAAGAGCACACTGGGACTGCCATTGTGTCCTGATGGAAGATGGGCTGCAAAGTATGAGGAGGCTCTAATTGCATAGATCCAGCTGGAGTTTTAAATAAATTGTTTGGGTTGGAAGTCCCGGTTGTTGAGAAGAGCTGAAATTTAAGACATGTGTTTGGACTGACTGGAGCAGCAGTCGTAGCGGCTTTGCTTCTGAAATTGACCAAAATGAATGCTATTCATGGTTTTGTTTCATTCAATTCACAAAACCCTTTAGTTATTATGAGTATCTTATCTATATTGTGAATGCTCACCAAATTATAACAAAACTACATGATACTTGTGTACTACACTCAATGTCTGTTTGTGAAAATATAGAAATTCTGTTTTCCTACAAAATGCAATTTTAGTAATTAGAACGCAGTCTTCTGTAGCTACAATTTAGTCGCTGACAGTAAAACAATAGTAATATGTATATATTTTCTTCTTACATCAACCCTAATGTTCACTGTCAAAATTAGGTAAAACTATAAAATTTTGTTTATTTGAACATGAAATGAGCCAACCCTGATTATATCCAGCCCAAGGACCATTGTGCCATATATTTTCCCATTGTTCTTCTCACTCCTATTCATTTCCTGACATCTCTCTTGTCTATATAAAGGTTCCCATTGTTCAATGAGAGATGTTATATAATGAATTACGGTTTCCTCACTTTGAACAAAACACTTTTCTGGCCTTATATCTGAGCTCACTGAGCGTTTAAGAAAATCCTAAGTCAGGAATACCTGGACACAAAGTTCTCCAGCGCTATTGAAACTGTGTCTAAGTATGAAAAACTAATACTACCGCTATTTAACTCAGGATATGTCGTTCTAGAGAATGGGGGATGAACATTACACACACCATGTGACAATCAAACCAAGATACTGTATGGACTATCAACCTAATTCAATTGCATTATAGCTATTCCATCTGTCCTGAGACAGTCGGTTGTTCCATATATGCTCTCCGCTCATACTGACCTCACCCCCTTCAGACTGCAGCAGCATGCCCACTCAAACAAACAACAAACACCCCTCAGTATAACCATGCTGCTTCATATTCAACCATGTCATCTATCTCCACTCATCCATGTTCTTAACTTGTTTAGTCTTACAAAAAACATTGACAATGTCATTGCCTACTACTGAATTATTCCACTATGGTCGCCTCCCACCTTGACTGGTTTTCCATCGCGGGCTGGTATTAACCAACCAAATATAACTTTGATTCATACTGCCTGCAAGAGTGGGCTGCAGCTTTGCATACTGCACCAATTCCAAAAAGAGATTTAAAAGGTCAAAATTATCAAGTTTCAAAAGGAGAAAGGATAGGATAGGAAAGGATAAAGGACGGAGCATTGAGTAAATGAAAAAGCAAGTGTAATAAGTTTTCCAGCGTGAATGCATGTGTTGAGTGAGTTATTAGAGAACTAAGATGAGTGCCGCCACTTTAAGATCGATGCTCCTACCTGCTCTCTGTCCCAGAGCATTGGTGTTAATGCGCGGGTTGATGTTGGTGATGGGGACAATATTGCCCCTGGGAGCAGCCATGGAGGAGGTGGTTGCGCGCCCATCCTTGATCTCAATGGTAAGTAAAGTCTTCATGTCTGGGTCTTCTTCTCCCTTGGTAACCTGCTGTCCAGCTGTTCTCCCTGGGGTCCTGTCCTCCTTTGAGTTACTGGAGGCGTGCACATCTTTTTCAGTTGTATGTCTTGTCCCACCCATGGAGTTCTGGCATTGGCTAGTTGAAGACACAGATTTGTTAGGCACACCTCTTAGCTGAGGTGTGGCATGAATCTGGGATGCGGCAGAGGTGTGAGATGAGGAATCCACATGTGGCTTTGCTGGTCTTTCTACGGGGGTGCTGAAGGATGCTACTGTGTGTGTAAACAGCTCGGTAGCTCTGGAGAGACTTGTCTCGCCGCTGCTGCAGGAGGTGGTCCCATTCTTCAGAGAAGCTTTTTTCAAAGCGGGGACATTTGGGCTCTGACTAAGCTCCGCAAACTTGCGCATTCGATCACGCACAGAGTTGGTGCGGTTGAGCTGTTCCAATACAACATTTTTCTTTTCAGGCACTATCAAGACATAAAGAGGGAGGTGAGTTAAGAGCACAGATTTTTGGAGAAAAAAAATTCAAAACAACAGAGGGCTTAACTACTTCCATTATTCTGGCTGAAATTAATACACCTGTTTTCCTGTTTCACTTCAATCATGTACTCCTCGACATCACAGACACTCTACAAATCCCATCCATCTCCCCCTCCTCTCTCTAGGTTTCATTCTGTCCACCTTATTTTGCTCGACTTAACCTCCCCGTTTTCACTACCTTTCAATTCCTAAGATGTGGACTTTTATGGACTTTTTATGTATCTTCCATTCATGGATATTATATCCTTCTATGATATTTAATACAGTCAGATAGATAATGTGATCAAAGCTCATGATTTGGCAAAGATCCTCAGTCCTCTAATCACTAGTGTTTTTTGGCACAGAAAAAAGGTCAGTGATTAGAGGACGAGATATTCACTGAGGCCATCCAAGCAGAAGAGAACATGTGCTAAAAGAAAGGAAAATTACACTTAACTGTGAAAAGCGTAGAAGTTGGTATCATCACATGCTCTCTTTATTCCCTCTCGCCTGGGAGTGGCTCTAAATGACTACTCTGCATATACTAGAGTCCTACAGTCCTTATTATTAACCACAAGGTGAGACGTTATTAGTAACCTTATAGTGCGTCTGATGAAGACGACAATAAAATGAGAAGTCCATTAACTGAGTTATACAAGTATAGTTTAGGGCTGTAACTTCAGATTACTTTTCTAAGGTTAGTTTACTTATTTTGTATTAGTTTACTTGATAAATGTATTTTCAACATGAGCAATATTGATATTGTATTTCAGTTTAGGAGAAATAATTGGAGCAGCCTCTCACCATTATCCTTCAATTTGCCATGAGTGATGGTCAGCTCACTGTTTACTGGTAACTAAAGAGGTGGAAAAAAGAAAAATGATAATTAGAAACATTCAGAGGTTGGAGAAAAGGAGATTGGGGAATAACATACAATGTGTTTAAATAGCTGATACAATGAACAGCTCCATGTTTAACATAGCAGCAATGCACATTAGTAAGGGGTACTCACACACACTTGCATAAAATCCTATATACAGAACCAGCCAGGGGTGTTTTCATTTTGTTACACTAGTGTTTGGAGTGAAGCAGAGGACCTCTGTTCTTTTTTGGCAGTGGGACACAGATGGGCCCCAAGTTGTTTAAACAATTCTCTGTGGAGTGAGCATGAACGTATATTGCAGGGAACAATAAAAGAAATCCTGGGCCAACCTTGGATAAACACATTTAGAAGAGCAACACGGTGGCGTCATGGTGACCTAAGCTCTGAAGATGGTAAATGTTGCTTTACAGTTAAAAGTTGGTGCCGAAACAGCAGCTCTGTGTATTTATGTGTTCACTGTACCGTGGGATGAGGAGAGACAGAACCACTAGCCCAGAGTGTTTTCTATCCCTCTCTGACAACAGGTGAGGCTGTAATGCTGCTGAGGGGAAGCAGACACTCAGGTGCACAGTTTGTTTGTGTAGCCAAGTAACAAAACTTAAACACCAACTAATGAGCCAAGAAAGGTATGTTTACAGATACCGATGTGACTTGGGTGTCACATCGGTATCCATCACCAGGATGAAGAGTCAAGGCTTCATGTGAGCGATAATAAACAACAGTAAAGAGGGAGCGCTTGGACTGTTGGTGCTCGTGATCTTGGCTATGTAGCTCAACACCCCACTCTAGTGGTGTCATAATAAGCCTCCAGAGCAGCTTCAAAGCCCCTGAGCGTAGACTCTACAAGTCTGTGTAACTCTTCTGGAAGGATGAATAAAACGTTAATAACTTTCCTAATTTGGTGCTTCGTCAATGGTGATGGAGTGAGGTGTTTAAAAAATATATCTATTTAAGTCTGAACTGAAATCACTTAATCACTGGTCCATTCTAAGGTAATATGTACTGGTCAAAATGTTTTTATAATCCATCGTGAATTGTGTTTTATCATCAAAAGGGATGAAAAGGGTAGCTTGGAAAAATATAAGAAATGCTCCTGGTATGTCCCCTGTGTTCGATCATCAGCTGGTGTCCCCTGTGTTCGATCATCAGCTGGCTGGTTGTTGGAGTTTTATCTTACTTTAATTCATATTTTTGGACCTGACATAAGGGAGACAAGCATGCAACTGAAATAAGGATTGTGTAATGTACCTTTTTTTCCTCCAAGTCTGTTTTTTCATTAGCTCTGCTGCTATGGATGACATTAACAGGATCAGTGTGAGATAAAACAGCCCCATCAGGTTGTTCTTGGTGAATGATAGCGTCCTGGTTGGACGGAGCCTCGGCGCTGGTTGGCTCTTGGCTTCTGTCCTCAATGTCAGAATCTGTGCTGCAACTTGAACTGCTCGTGGGAAACTCCACCTCCTCTGCAAGACCCCTCTCCTCAGAGGATACACTTGCACTATGGTCAGATGTCCCAGAGTCAGTCCGTTTCCTGGACAAAATACCAACGCTGTCTGAAGCCGCAGAGTTGGAGCGTGGTCTGGTACCCAAATCTGACATGCCGGAGCCAAGTCTCTGTCCGACATTGGACTGGGAGCAGACGCTTCGCTCTGAAGCTCCTGAGTCTAGTCGACCTCGCTGGGAGGGACTCTGACTCCTGTCTGAGGCTCCAGAGTCTAACCTGGCTCTGTAGGCTGAGCCCAAACTCTCTTCCTGTACCACGGGATCAAGCTTAGGCCTGGAAAGGACCGAGGTAACACTGTGATCTGAAGATGAAGAGTCAGATCTTTGTCGATGGGGCAAGACCAGGTCAGTCCCTGTGGTCACAGTCTCTCTCTGAGGCTGGATGAGCAAAGGCCCAGAGCCATCATCCTTCACGAGGTGATCTAGGACCAAAACCATGTCTGGGTTTGAGCCTGCAACAGAAATCAGACACAAGCGATAACTAATTTTAAGTGTTTTTATTCTATTTAACCTTTATATGACCAAGAAAACCTCAATGAGATCAAAAATCTCTTTTCCAAGTGTGTCTTGGCCATGACAGGCAGCAGCACAGTTAAAGTTACAGACAGACAGACAATCAGCAGCCCTTTATAAAAAACATGAAATAATCAATTAAGCAAATTTTCCGATCAATTTGATCACAATCATAAAAAAACCCATTTATCGGACAGAACATCTACAAACAGATGTGTCTGCCCCAAGTCATCCCACACTCTCTTAAAAGCATCCAAAGAGACCATGTGTAGAAGTTTCAAGTCTTTTGTAAATAGTTCCAGGCAAAGGGAGCAGCAAACCTAAATGCCTTTTTTCCCAGTTCAGTTTTGACCCTTGGGACAGACAGGGACAAAACCTCCTGAGAACGAAAACGATAGGTTCCAGAGCTCCTCCTACTGATGAAGGTCAGAAGGTAAGAAGGAAAAAGGCCGAGAATAGCCTTGTAAACAAGAATACACTAGTGTTTCGGTCTAGGAGTAGACAAAGAAGACCATCCAACACGCTCATACAGCAAACAGTGAGGGGTGAGAGATTTGAAGTTGGTGATGAATTTCAGAGCCCCATGATAGACGAAACCAGAGAATGTAAGCCCTGAGACTAGGCATGCATGTACTAAGCATCACCATAGTCCTACAGTTATTCAAAAGAGTGGGGTCACCCCCTTTTAAAAGGGGGAGGACATAGGCTGACTTCCATACAAGAGGGATGACGTTTGTGACCAGAAAGAGATTAAAAATGTGCTTTAGGGGCTGGGTGATAAAATCTGCTGCTAGTTTTAAAAACAAAGGTTCCAATTTGTCAAGGCGGGAAGCTTTTGTGGTGTCTAAAAGCTTGAGGACTTTGTGTACCTCAGATGTTAAAATGGGATTCAGATTAAAAGAGGGACTTGACAGATCCTGAACGGCAGACCGGACTGAATGGGCACAGTGATTAAAGGATAAAAGGACTCAAATAAAAAGACAGAAGCTAAAAAATGTTTGTTAAAACAATGAACCATTTAAGACTGGTTAATAATCTTTTGGGAGCATATCACAACGAATGGGGGAAGCTTGGTGCCTTTATTATTGTCAGACATGGATTTAATTGTTTTCCAGAATTTTGTGGGGTTATTCAGATTGTTTGAGGTTTGAATAGGGAAATAATCAGCATTAGCTTTTCTGGTTTTTGTGGTTCTTGTTGGTTTTTCTAGACTTTGCCCATGCCATATGCATTCATGAAAAAGACTAGATAATTGCTGAGTGAACCAGGCATTATTATGGCCGTTCACTCTATACTTTTTTAAAGGTGCATGCTTATTAACAAGATTATTAAAACACTCATAAAAGACATCCCAGGCACTGCAAAACCTGAGAAATTAGACTAATTTTGTCCCACTCATAATTAAACAGATTGTGAAAGAAACCTTGTTCTGAAAAGTGTTTCAGAAAACGTTTAACTATGACGCAGGATTTTGTTTTTGGAATTTTTTCATCTCTAACTGTTGCAAGGACACAGTGGTCACTGATGTTATTTGCAAATATTGAAGCAGTTGAATACTTGTGAGGAACATTTCTTAGAATTTAATTGATCAGCGATGATTTGTCGGGGCTTTTGGAGTTTGGACATGTGGGACCATAAGGAATCTGAAACAGGTTTAGTGAATCACAGAAAGCTTTGAAACCATCAGATGTGGTTGCAGCCAGTTTAAATTAAAATCTCCCAGAAAAACAAGTTCATTAAAGTTCAATTCTGAAAGGAGCTATATTAAAGAAAGCATAGCACCGCTATCAGCTGATGTTGTTCGGTAAAAAACAGTTATATTCAAACAAGTAGATTTAGACACTTACTCTCCAGGTCTAAAATTTCAAACTGTTCAGTAACAAATTTAGAAAGCAGCACATTTACCTGAAACCTGTTTTTTACATAGATTGCTACACCCCCACCTCTCTTAGGCGTTCAGTCCTGTATACATTATAACCATTTATGTTAACATTATTGTCTGAAATAGATTTGCTTAGCCAAGTTTCAGAGAAAACAATAATATCAGCTTCTGTAGTGTGTGTAATAAATGCTGGATGTATCTCAGATCATTGAGGTAAAATGAATTGCTGTATGTGTTTTCTGTATGGGAGAAGAGGAAACTGCCAATGTGGTCATGGAAATCAATTAATTCTGGGGTACGAAGACCCATATAAGACGTGCAAGAATCAGTCAGGATCACAGAGGAGGCATGTGGAGACATGAGAGACTATCAGCATTTCCTCCAGACCATAGTTCCTGAGCAAGATCTGTGAGATTGCTTCAGTGGATGCACGTAAAAGGGAAGGAGTGGTCAAAACTAGAAAGAAGGACCATGTGGCACATCTAAGGGAGGAATACAATAACAACAATCCAGAAGATTAAATAGAAATTGGCAAGAATCTCCCCCTCCACAGTCTTACATTGTTTCATTGCTCTTCAGAAAACCAGACTACCAAAAACACAGTGGTGCTCATATCCTGGCTCTGTAACAGTCCATCTCTGACCCAATATTGCTTCAACTGATGGCATGACTAAGATTACGTTATCACCACAGACAACCAGAACAGACAAAATCCAAGAGTCTATCTGATTTCAACAGGTAAACATAAGGCATGTAAACACTTCTGTGTGGCCTGTGTTTGCACCAGTTCTAAAACCAAATGGTGCTCACCAAGTCATAATGTATCACAAACCAAATCAAAGTCTGACATGCAGCAACTGAAATCCCTTTACACAGGTAAATTAATAGAATCAATTTGGACATCTTTTTGTTACATAAAAACATTTAAAAAAAAGATGATGGATAAATAGTCTATTATTGCAACCAATACATTTATTAAAAGAGACCAGTTGATTATGTAATGGTTTGAATAGAATTGTGTTACACAATCAGGGCAGTAAATGCTGACTATTCTCTCATGCAACAGACACTATGAATAGTCCACTACACAGTGGGTTGTATATCTTGCCTCCTCTACAAACCAGTTATTGTTCATCTTTTGGTCACTGAGAGGCTGTCATGTCTATCGGGTAGTGATTTCTGAGTAACCCGAATGCAACTGGGTAATGAGAAGTTGTTTTTTGCTCTAAAATAACGACAGAAGTAGCATGCACTATTGCACCCTGATGCCAGGAAAGACATTGGCCATCAAGAGTTTTTATAACACTTTCACAGCAGCATTTTGGCTCAACCTCACCTGCTGATGACGAGGTTCATCAGGCTTTGGTGTAACAGCTAGAAAAAAGGTTTATAGAGTAAATTTACTGTCACTAAAAATCACGTAGTCCCAGATCTGACTTTAAACTTAAGAACAGAAGTTTCAACAATGAACACTCGTGACCCGGTGACCTATTTACCAGTTCGCTTAACATAGATAACTTTTGATAGGTACCTCACTAACCATTGCAGACTGGGAACACTCAAAGGGACCTGCAGTTCTGATACAGTCATCTAGCCATCAGAATTTTACTTGTGCCAAAGCTGCTAAGATCTTTATACTTGCCCATTTTCCTGCATCCACAACATCAACTTTTAGGAAAAACTGCGTATTTGCTGTCTTTTATATCAGGTGCCATTATAATGATAGAATTAGAAATATAATGATAGTTTTTCTGATTAGTGATGCACAAGATAATTTCATGGGCTTTTTGAGTGTAATGTGATTAGTGTCAAACATGAAGTTGGGCATGTTTCACATTCTACTCAGAGTCTCTGCAATCATTTCATTTCCTTAACCACAGCCCTACTATTTAAATGTTGTACTAGCTGGACACATGGTCATTGAGGTAAAGCTTGAAACGGTGTTGTTTTTTGTCAAAGCTGGTGGTATGCATTTGGGCTACATTCAAGGATTAAAAAAAGCTGCTGTTGATCAACTGAGTCAAACCTGTTATTTTCTGCTACTCTAACTCTGCTGAAAAGACAGAAACTCCCTGAAGAACCACCAACCCACTCTGGCTAAACTGCCCTTTCCCAAACACAATTGGCCATGTCTTTGTTGATTGGTGTCCACTTTATGAGATGCTTTCCTCCTTTGCTTTACTTAAGTGGTCTTTCTTGCTGACCCAAGCTTCACCAATGTTTGAATTGTATGGCAGGGTTGAATTAGGCACATTGGGGAGTTGTTGTGCCATTCAAGAAATTTTTCGGTTCTGGTGTCAGTTTTATTAAGTAGAGGTGTGGCTGTTGGGATTTCCTGTCCACTGCTTCCCATAACCCACCATCAACCCCAGGTCCACTGGGAGTCACGTCCAAAGCAGACTGCCCACACAGAATGATATTATTGTGGCTATGAGCCTCAGGCCAGATCAGACAGTCCTTGGCTTAAATAAAAGAACAGAAGATTTAAAATCTTCAACCAAAGATAATCAAAGATAAATGTGAGGTCCTATATGAAGAGGATTGCCTAATTCACAGGTTGTTATAAGGTGTTTGAACTTTGAAAGCTATAGGTAGGTCTGCAACAACATTTAGGACTTTTTAACAATGTACTTTTGACATTTTACAAGCTATTCAGCGATAGTTCTACACCTACATGTTTCAAGCAAACAAGTGGACAGAGCACATTCATTCCCTCTTGAAGGGGCGCATTCATACTACTTTATTAATGGTTGCGCTAACAGAGGGGTTAATTAAATTACTTCACACTTAAGAAGCCAAAGTCATTAAACCTAAAGCTGTGAGTGACTCCAAAAAGTTAATAAAGTTGAATGAAAACACTTAAAGAGCTTGAGCTAATATGACCTCAAGACCACCACCTCAACAGAATAACTCCTTTAACTTACTATTTTAACAGGCAATGAAGGGGAAATTGCATCAAGACTGATGTATGCAGTCACATGCAACAGAGGTGGTCAGTGTTGGCATTGAGTTAAAGCCTTCTCAAAACTGACCTTTAATTGAATGTTTACAATATATTAAATTTATTGAGTTTATACAGCTCTAAAGGAATGCAGGGGCTAAACATGATGTCAGTGTCTCACCTATTTTCTGTTCTCTTCTTTGCTGTGTCTGATGGCTGCTCAAGTCCTGGTTGTGAGATCTGAAATGTTCTCTTTCACTGTGTCTCTCCTGCACCGACTCCTGTGGATAAAAACAATTACAGATACTCGGTACTTTGTTATAACACCACATATATTATCCTGCTCAATTTCTCAAGTTGCAATGTCTTCAGGTTTTGATGAGGAAAAAATGCAAACTCATTGCTCTGAAAACAAAGCTCATTCCATCATCTATTTGAGGTCAGCTGGTGAAAAAACAGTTTATTTATGGTGGTTGAGGTCAAATGATCCAGCTATATTGAGTAACAGTAAATAAATCGGTTTTATTTTGGAAGTGTACAGTATATGCCTAAGAGGGCTATCTTGAGTGCAAAAAAAGCCAGCTTCAGTCGCTATGAAGTTGAGTATCGTGCTTTTTCTATCTGCTCTACAGCCTGACTGATTACTTGAAGCTTGTGTGACGAACAAATCAACTCATGCAGTGGCACACTGGACATATCCTGCAATGATCAAGTCGCAGCAAGAAAGATATCTCTGAGGAGATGCGGCAATATTTGATGATTCTGTCTGAAGGATAGTCTTAAAAAAAATTTGCTGTTAAATATAACACATTTGAATGCTTTCAAGCACCTAAAGAAAGCTCACACAACCAACTACACAACCACGTGTCGCATTCAGTTGTCCATGTGTAAACAAGGTTATCCTACACATGAGACTGGTGTGTCCTCATCTTCACTGTGGGATTCTTTTTAATCCTACCTTTGCGTTTTAAAAGGCTTTTAGTCAATGCAGAGTGATAATTCTGTTTGAATTAAAACACAAGTGAGAGACAGAGGTGAGAAAGGGCCAGAGGACTCATGCTCTGTTGAGTGTAAACCTTCCCCACCTTCAGGAGATTACAGGGCACAGCCGTTACATCACTGAAAGGAAAGAAATCAGACACTGTCGCAGAAAACAAACAGGAGAGGTGAAGTTGAAGAATTGCACTGTTCTGGTTATCAAGACGTTTGGTTTATAAATAATTGAGTTTTAGTTGCTGACATGTTCCATGAGCAATCTGTCTGTGACTGTGAAAGAATACAAAATTTTCCTTAAAAGAAACTAAAAAAATAAAATAAATAAAAATAACTATGTGGCACCCCAGCATTATAATCCTACAGAAAGAGCTTCAGTATAAGCTTTTCCATGCCTCACATGTTTTCCTCATTCAGAGCAAAATACGGGAGCACAGATTCCGGGACATTAAAAAGTTTCCTCAGCCACAGAATGGAACGCCACATTTGAGAGCACATACTGAGTGGAGCACTCATATAATGAGTCATTAGTGTGTCTGATGAATGTGGAGGCCACCAATGGTTTTCTGCAACAACACAAAAGACTGAAGGAACTGAAGAGCTATCCTGCGACAGGTCACATACAAGCAGCACTCTCCTTAGAATGGAGTCACTCAATCAAAGGAGTCACGGGGGAGATAATTGCGTTTGAGCCATAAACAGAATTAGAGAGGACAAGTCTGTCTTCACCCGCCCCTCCTCTCCCTGTCCCACTCTACCAGGAGTCAGACAGACAGCAATCATTTCACAGCTCCCACTAAACCACAGGGAACTTATTTCTCACAGACACTGAGGCAGCGGAGAAAAACGAAGATAAAGTGGAACTCGAGACGCAGACCAGAATTTGGGATATACTGCCAGCCACCATGCTGTCATTAGCGGCTTACATCTGGCCCAACATTCAAAACCTGGCAGAGTGGAACTATCAACAACACCGTACCACTCCAACACTTCATTGGACATTCATCACATGTGACCTCAGGGGACCATTTGTGTTTGAGTATAATTGCAAAATCTCAGAGCGGTAAACACAAAAACAACTGTCCTCTCTGTGACCACAGTAAGGCGTGGGCCATCTGGATTCCTCTGAATGCTCAACTACACAAAAAATAAAAACAATGGAGTGTGAGGCAGAGCCAACATTTAGGCACACGACTACTTCTTCGAAAGACGGATGAGCTCAACAGCAGATTAACACGCCGCCATTAAATGGTCTAGTTTTCCATGAAAGTTAAATCCATCATTACGCTGGTAAGGTCACATCATCTGAAGGTCTTCCATGGCACGTGGAAATAAGAAGAAACCCTGTTGGAGTATTTTCCATTACTGCAGTCTGAGGAACCACACACATGGCTTACCTCCAATAGCTGAAATATAGTAGCTGGAATTAGGTAGCAATCATCTCAGTATCAAGCACTCAGTGTTGTGCGATGCAACTCACACACACTTCTATATTTTTCTTTTTCCATCTCACTTTTACTCATTCTTTTCCCATCACTGACTCTTTTCCTGGGTTTGGACAGTTAAGCAACACTTTCTTCACATTACTTCTTGCAACACATCTATAATGAGATCAGAGAGAAATCAAAACTGTCTAGAGCTGTAACACGGACCAACAGCCTACCTGAGATCTCCTAACTCACCTGGACAACATACAGGCCTGTAACCTCAAAGACAAAACCCACACGGTCACACTACTTTAAAAGAAATCATAAAATTACCATCCTTATGTACTCAAGGTATGATTTGAATCGTAAGTAATATTGCTGCATTAATTTAACACACATTCATCTATCCATGATCCAGTTTCATCCTGTGTGTTATGCATAGCCTCAGTGTTTAATTAAATGAACAAACATGATATAGCTCAGCAATAAATCGTTATGCACACAAACCTGAAAGGTAAACACAGCTGCAGGTACTTCCGATTCTTCCTTCAGACAGACATGAACAAAGTGCAAAAAAAACAAAACAGATTAACGAATAAAGAAAATCCGGCAGGAATGTTTGGTCTTTGGACACAGCAGCAGAAAAGTCTGAATGACATATACCTTTTGCTGCCTCTCACTCTCTACCTCTCTCTCAGCTGTAACCCTCTTTGAGTCAGGACGTCCGCTACTCTGCCTCCCTACTCTCTCAGCCACATCATACGCACTCCCATACACACTCAAACATGCACACTACCACCAATACCACATCCACACACACAACACTAACACACACACACACACATACATAATACCAACAAGCCACTCCCTTGACTTTCTTCTCTCCCATCTGTATCCACTGGGATCTGACCCCCGCCCCCAGACATACACAAACTTTCTTATAGGTTAGAGGCTGCCTGGTTGACACATTAACTTCTGGGACAAGCTGTCTTTGTTTCGACCAAATTTTTCATCTCTCCAACTCCGATATTACTTGAGAATTGGATTCTTATTTGAAAAAAAAAAAAACGTCATTGAAGTATTTTGGACTGTTTCGTATTTGTGTAATAGTCGGAAAATCCTTTTCCTTTATATAAGTGTGATAATTATTTTCCCACATTTTTTTTGCTACGCATACATATATTTAAAGCTTTTATAAGCTGTCAAGCTATTTCTCAAAAATGAGTAAAAGGAAACTTTTACAGTCATTCAGCTATTGCTGCATTAACAGTCATTAAATTGCATTGGGTGTTAGATTCTGGTGGAATTAAAAGAGACATATTAATCCGCTAATTACTCCATGTATTTTCCATCCTAAACTTTTGTTACATGATATCTCGAACTGGTGTTTGTTTCAAGATGTTGGCGGTGTCTGTATATTCCAAGTGTGTTTTGCTGCTGCGGAGGTCTGTCTAGGTCCTCTATCTGCCATGGGACAATTGCAAACAGCTCAAAGAAATCAGCTGCTATGATGTGAGTGGAAGGAGCCCTGCTACTGCTGGTTGATGTGGTTTTTGGACACTTCCCCATTCCAGAGCAGACTATACTGCTGTGGCACAGCTGGTGGGCCGGCTGTGTGTCCGTCGGTCCAAACCCCCATTCAGGCATCCACCGCCTCTTATCCATTACAACACTTGTATCTGACAGCACTTCCACCCTGCCACTCAGTTGTGTGGCAGGAAGTGAGGTAAAAAGGCTTGAATGCTTGGAGCATCCTGTGACGCCAATAGGCCATCATCACTTCCTATCTAAGGACAATAAACACAGAAAGTAATGTGTGCAAGAAAAGCACGGGTTGCAACAGACAATTGGACTCATGGTAAGAGCTTTCATTTCAAACTCTTCACATCATAAAAAGTTGGTGTTTTCATGTGAACCAACAAAATGCAAATAATCTGATTAATTATGTTTACCTTTAGAACATGAATAAAATAGTTCTTCCTCGACTTCCATCATTTTAAATGATCGAGCAACGTGAAAACTTACAGAATGATCTTCTTTCCTCCACAGATGTCAACCACTGATTACAGACCATTATAAGCCCTCTGGTAGACCCAACAAAAAAACAAAAGCAAGAACCTTATAATTCTATCTCTAATCCTGTTAAAGATAAAAAGTTTAGCTCAACTGAAAACACAGTCAATTATAATCCACTGGAGGGCCAGTCAGTCGAGCGGATGTCTGAGAGGAGTTTTTCTAGGAGCTCAGAAATATGTGATATAATCGAAGGCTGTGGAAGTGCAACAAAACAATTTAACGACTCCTGGAAACTCACCCGACCACATTAGGTATGCATGGCCAAGTGCCAACGACTCTCTATGCACCAACCAACGCCTACCGGAGGAATAGAATCTCTGACCTTACTAGACAGTAAGAATTGAAGAAGCCCCTTGGGTGAGAGGTGAAACGTTTTCAAGCCAAAACAGATGTGGAGTTACTTTGGATTAAACCCTCATGGTTCACCATTTAAGTATTTGATCAAAAAAAACATAAAATGAAAAGCCTATGCACCTGTGTCTTTGTATCCCTCACACAACTTCACCCTAAAATTTGAATCTCAACAGTCTCCAAGGGTGGCAGGCTGTACAGAAAGATCTTCAAAACTGCACTGAATGGGAGATAGTCCTCGTTAAAAAAATATTCACAACCCTCACTAAACACCAGGCACAAAGTTCATTTGATCTCTCCTCATACTTAAGTTCAAATATTAATGAGGATGGCAAAACAAAAGCATATTCCTTGCTTCAGTCTAAGCAAATACTTTATGTGGATCTGTGGTGTAGCCACATCCATGGCACACTGTGTGTCTAAAGTCCTAATGCCTGTTGTTGTTCGCTGCATTCTTCACAGTGACGACAGAGAAACCTCAGTGGTCCCAGTTGCCACGGATACAAATGCAGCAACCCCAGAATGGTCTCTGGTGGCCTCATGTTTGCTAATAGAAACTGGCATGATTGACAGTTAGATTTGAGACAGTCTACCAGACAGTTTTGTTGAGTGATGTTGCATGTTGAGCGATGTGGCAGTATACAATTTTCCCTCTCATAAATTACACTCATCACTCCTTAAACTCTGCTGCACTCACCTCAATTCCCATGCTGCTCTGTGACACCACAGTCTCAGGCTCCAGGGAGCAACTTGGAGCTCTAGACCGCTCCACAGTCCCTGAGAAAACACACACACAGCAGCAGTGCAATAATTACTCAGTAATTATGAAAAAAGATCATTAATTTTCCTATCTGATGCCAAACTTTTTAAAACCAAATTTCACACATGGGTTATAAGCTGAGGTGAAAGAGGAATATCATAAGATTATGTGAGGTGCCCTGACATGCTCCTATGGAAGGAGGTGGGAAGTCTGTATTCCCATGCATCGTTGCATTTCAGTACCCCAAACAGACCAGACAGCGGTAAGGAATGACAAGAATCCACTATCTGCACCAGCATCATAGGCAAATCTGACACAGTAACGATGGTGACCACTGGCTTACGTATACCAGCCAATTACAACATATATAGTAAATCAAAATTAAAGTAGCATTTATTTTTAATTACAAGAGTTTGGTCCCAGAACATGAAAGTTTAATCAACATTGTAGCAGAGATAACTAGAATGTCATATTGATTTTAAACAATTTACTCAAAATAGCATATCTTGTCGTAGATAGATTCGTATAACAGCGTTATATTTGCCTCCATCAATGAAAGTATGCATTATTCATCTTAACCAGCCGGACTCACCTTGTTGTTGTTCATCTCGGATTTGACGGATGGCGGCGCGGATAATCTTCCTCTCGTCATACTCACTGGCGGCACGGAGCTATCCACCAAGACACAATATCATTACACCTAAGATAATGTAGCTGTGTCACCATATTTCATTGGTTGTTTTTTCATTACTACTCACCATTTTCGTGAGCTCATCAATATCTTTGATTGATTGCAGTTTCTGTGCCAGGGTGTCCATGTTGTTGCTGGAATCTGACCTAAAAGAGAAAGAGTTAATAATGCCAGTCATTCTGACAGACTGTTCAACCTATGCTCATCCAGAAAGTGACCAAGTGTAAATCATAATATCTGAAAATAGGAAAAAAATACTCATTGTGTCCTGGGACCTCACTCTTACCTTTAAAGGCAGCAGAAAACAATTCAAAGACTTAACACTGTTGTTTAACAGAAGAAAAGTCATTACAGAAATAATTTTGAATTGAGAATGGAAAAAGTGATACTTCTTACAACAGATTTGGCAGAGATTACTCAGTTCTTAAAATATTCACAATCATCAAGCTATTTTTCAGCCTTGTATTGGTCTATTTTCCAGGCTCCAGTTCTCTCATTGTCTTAGCTGTTCTCCAGTAATGGTTTGTGAAACGGAATAAGATAATGGATAATGGGACCTTTAAACAGTTTATGTGTGTTTATGTGTCTGTTAATGTGTGCATTTGCATACTTACATTATATATATATATATTAGATATATATACATATATACGTATGTATGTACTTGATCAAAGAAAACATAAACATGTATGTATATATATATATATATATATATATATATATGCACACATATATTTATATACATATATATGTACATATATTAGCTATATATGTATATAGATGAATGTATGTATGTTCAGATTTATATTCCTCTAAAGCTATTTGAAACACAGATAAATACAATGTTAAGGGTAACATCAAGATCTTATTTGATAAATAAAGCCTGCTTGTCCGGTTTCTTTTTCAGTTTGCCAGCAAAGAATTGTTTATTGACAAAATGACAAGTGTGCCATTGGAGTCAAGTTATGAGTTCACTTCACTGAACTGACTAAGTGGGAAATCTGCATTACTGACCTTTAAAAGTTCCTGTGTAGGCCAAAAAAACAATATAAAAACCAATCAAATTATCTGAGAAATACTTTTTAAATATGATTGTCAATATCTAAATTCTGCCAGGTGATCCTACATAAGGACAAACCTTTTTAAATTCAAAAGTATTTATTGTGATCTGTAAACACACTCTGTAATTTTTTGTGCTTGCACTGTTCTGTCACCTGAAATATACTGATCTCTCTTCCAGACTTTTTGTCTTTTCCCATTGGAGTCATGAAATTCTGCATCCGGGCTTAAAACCATTTTTTCCTCATCTCCAGTTGAGCTCGACATGTGTAGTTTGTCATTAGGACTGAGTATGTACATACATCTGTGTGTGTGTGTGTGTGCGTGCGTGCGTGCGTGTGTGTTTGAGTGTGTGTGTATCTGTGGTCTCACCTGTGCTGGTTCTCCTTATCCTCCTGTTGTTTGAGGCATGTGGGTCGAAATCTCTTGCTGGCCAGGGCGGCCTCCATGTCCTCTATCTCCCGCCTCCTCAACTCCCGGATGGCTGAACGGATAAGGCGCCTCTCGTCCAAATCAATGGTTCCATCCAGCTGCATATGAAAAAAATTTATTGTCACTCTCAAACTCTCGTGTAACAGCAGTTACATAACAGAGTCATAATGAAGAAAGTGATCGTATGGTTTTTATTCAGAGGCTTGCTCTTAGAATAAGTAGTGGGCGGTTAACTAAGCCTGAATTTCTAACTACTGTAAGACTTTGAGCCAATCTGTTCAACAGTGTCCAAGGGGGGCAATTTACAATATGCCCCCCTTGGACACTGGTGGCGGGGGCTGATGACTCCGCTGAGACTGATGAATGATGAAGCGGCAAAAATTGAGCAGTGCGAGAGGTGGAGGCCGCATGTAGCAGGACAGAAGTAGAGGATCAGAGAGAATCATATTTAAAAGGCAAGAACCAACATAATAGGCTTAGAACTAGCTGGACTGAAGACGTTTCACCCTTCATCCAAGAGACATCTTCAGTTCTAACTGGCTGGTTTGGAGTCAGTAGAAAGAGTTTATCTTCCTGGAGGAACTTTCCGGTTGCCAGAGGATTATTCTTGATGACTTGTGTGCTAATCTGACATTTACTAAAACATCACTTACATAGTGGCATTTATGGTTCATCAGCAAGTTAGCATTGTTTTTGTAAGAATTAAGCTCAAGCAGTTTTGTAAGTTCACAATCATAGGGCTGCTAGAATAAGTGCAAACAGAAACTGATAGCTGAAAGAATAATAAATAATAGTATAATTCAGGTGTGTGACATCTTGACAGTGTTAGACTAAAAGGCCCTGGCATTGATTTAAATGTGTGGTATGGTGTAACAGGGTCGGTAGGGGCCACGAACGGCTTTAAGATCAGTGATGACAAGTGATCTGACTTCACTATTGTGAAAAGAACCTGAACAACCAGCACAGAATGAGAAGTACGCACCACATAAGCGAGTACTCAAGGACAAAACAGCACTCAGCTCTTGGGGTTGAGTCCCAGGTGTCTTCTTCTCTTGCTGAGGTAGTAAAAACTCTTAAAAACACTCACAGGGTTATTTTATCAGTGTGTAATATAAAAAGTTAATAATAATTAATTATTATAATTAGTTATATGAACTGATATTTTGTCAAGCAAAAGAGGAATCATTGAAATGTCTGAGTATATGAAAGAACACCTGAAAGATACTCATTAAGAGAGATTCCTTCATGTTAGTGACAGCCATGACCATGGGAGGGTAGAGGGAGTGCCCCAATGTCAAAGGAGAGAGAGATCGCTTTTTTGGTCAATGAACAGAACCAGTCAGTGCATGTAAGAATAAGCATCTAATTCTCCTCTGATACACAAATGCACACTTTAAGGGCTCCTGCTGTATGAGTTAAAACCTGCAGAGACAAAATCCAAAGTTTTGCATGACAACTGATTTCTACTAGAGGGAGCTGGATGTGGTTGTATAGCTATTCCTGCCCTGATGGGTTTAAATGGGGTAGATGTGGGCCCCCGGCTGGGCCTAGAGGAAGAAGAGGGTGGTCTCTGGAGAGATGAAGAGGGCCAGTGGTTTTGATGTCTTGCTGTGGTTTGACAAAGTATGAAGCCAGAGCTGCACTGGCTCAGAGGGGCCTCTCTTATATGCTATAATTTGGGGGAAGTTGAAGTGCTGAGCTGACTGAAAATTAATGATAAGAAGGGAAAATGCTCAGAAAAGGCAGTATGTGAGGAAAGAGGGGAAATAAAGTAGAAGCAAACAAGGAGAATGGATGACAATGGAAAAGAAAATAAGAAGGCTTTGAAATGCCTAAAAATGGGCAGATGAGAGCTGGGTGGGAAGAGGCCAGGACTCACACCGGTCATTCCTCACATTCCTGCTGACTCACAAGGAAAAGGATGGTCTCATACCCATCAAGAACTGTGTTAAGATGCTATGCAGCAGTGAGATGATTTAGCAACCAGAATATAGGGATAAGAACATTCTTTCTTATTTTTTATCATTTTCCTAAACACACACCGGCACAATAACCAAAAACACGAGGGAGTCGTCAGTTACCACACTGTCAAGCTTAGTGCTGAATGACTGTCATCAAGTGATTATACGGCAAGTACTCTGGCAGGCTTTAGGAATGACTGATTTATTTAATCACTGTTGATATATAACAGAGCAGCCTCAACCCTGGGCCTTTATTCAAAACACTAACCCCCTCTTAGTATGTCAAACAAGGCAGTGTTTTTGGCTTTTGAACCATCTATATCAGTTTAGACATGAAGCAAAATATTTAAAAGTTGGGAGAAAAAAGATAATCATTGCCAAAGTCAGAGAAAATGATAATACTGCAGAAGAGTCCAAATCTGCTATATTTAGACATCTAAGTGCACAGAAAGAGAAATTAAAGTTTTGGTGATAAAAGAAAATTGCTGTGTGCGCACTTCAGCGTTTGACCTGCTCCAAAACACGACGTTTCAAATTGACCAATCAGTGAAAAAGACGACTGCTTGTCAAAGCCCGTCTGAGTTTGCTGCAGCATGTGTACACTAAATACAACTGACCAATCCTGTTGGCACAAGGCCAGCAACTGCAACTGACATTTCCACAGTGCATTTGAAAAGACGAAAATAAAGTCAACCAGTAATCCCCCTGGATTGTAAAATTGTGGGCCGGCGTAGCCTGAGCAAATAAAACACACCTTAAACTGCCTGCCAAAGAAAACAGACTGACCTTTTAAGTACCAGGGACGGAAACACATGCTCGTGTAGAATCAAAGTCCTTTTGACAAAACCTCAAAATGACAGGGGTCTTTACACAGAGTGAACTGTGTCAGTGTGAAGGGAGACGAGGAAGAATTAATCCAGGTGCCAAGTGACATCACCTTACACAACTGGCTATCCACAAAGATATTTTCTTAACCAAATGACCGGCCTATACGCAACCAACTGTCAACTGTGGCTGAATACAACAGCACTGTGACAGCAGTCGCTGTACCTAGACAGTAAGCTTTTCATGCAGCTTCAACTGCTTACGGTCCTGTGAGTCAGACATGCCACGTAACATACAAGTGTTTCAATGAAAAGAATGCAGTCATCAACGCGTCACCGAGCTGCCAGCACATTTAAAAAAGGCTGGGTTATAGTCCTGATACACTCCGGTCTGCTGCAGTAAGTGAAAATTCCCTCAACACTAACTATAAGGAACCCTGCTCTCGCGCCTGTTGACCTCAGCAGCCTCACCTAACTCAACTGGTAAGCTTTTAGGAGCAGAACGGAGTTTGTGTTCATTAAATGACAGGGTGATGAGCAAAAATACAAAGCTATCCAAACTGATGCTTACAGATCGGTATTCTGTATATTCAAGGCCATGGATATAAATCGATGAATTATTACATTTGGCATCAATCATTGTTGGGTAGAAAGGAAAAAAAGTGTTTTAATGGTTCACAACCACGCATGTGATTTGAACTGCAATGTGACTGATGGACGCTTTAAGTCACTTGCTGCCAAACATCAACTCAGGGGTCAAAATCTTAATCCAACACCAAGAGACTTGACTGAAGTAGCTCATTCAATCGCAGCCGATTAGTGAGCACTAATGGCTTAGTTTTAATCGCAGCCAGCTGGGGACAAACTCCTGAGGACAAAACACTCCCACGACCCAACTGCTTCACAAGATTTGAAGATTAAAAAACCTACATTTGTGTGGTTACCTTAAATGATTGTGATATTGTGCTACACATGGAGACGGCCTCAAACATGGCATGAAGTCAAGGTTCTCCAGGTAGTAAAAATACACTGAGCTATAATTTTGTGGATAGTCCAACCACATGCTGTAATGACTAACTGTGGGTGTAGAAATGAACATGATTAAGTTAATGCCAAGGAATCATACTACTAGGCTGAATTTCTGTGTAAATAGAAAGCAAACATTGCAAGTTCCGATCTTACTGATTTTACCCTTCTATTCTCTTGTCTACTGCCTCAATTAGAACATTTATTCATAGCATGGATTAATGGCCTCTTAAGCTCTGCCTGTCAGTTAGATAAGTGTCTGAGCACCAGGCTAAATACATGTTAGTATGTACACAATCATGGGTGGTAAAGTAAATATGTATATAATAATGCCTATTAAACATTTAGAACAGATATTTTCCACAGCCAAAGTTTAAAGCCATTTGTGTTTCTGCAGCTAGGTGTATTTAGATTGAATCCGAAAAACGATAGTTTTTTGCATAAAAACATGTAAATATAATGTGACACAAACTTACAAACACAAGCCTTTACTTCAATATGTCTCTCCAGTTACATATGTCTCTTCAGTTAAGTTGTAAGTTGTGGTTGTTCAATGGTCAGGTCAAACATCAAAGAACCTTCCACCCTTGTATGGGAGCACAATGACCTCTAAGGCTAGGTCATGACCTTTTTACTCCTAATGAGTGTGCCCGTGCTTTTTTTTGTACTCAACACTTTATGAATCACGATGTGTCAAACAACTTATCACTTTCTGCAAGTAATGGGAGTGTTTATCAGTGTGTGAGTTTGTGTGTGCGTTTTGGATTCGACGTGCATTGGTGAGACTTAGGGGGTATTATGTGTTTGTGGAAGAAATGAAGACTATAGTAATAATTTCCAGAGCAGGCTGAGGTTAGAGTGCAGTGAGGCAGCCAATCAGGCTCATGGCTTTAAACTCACTTGTGTCAGAGCCACAAGTGAGTTTGCCCTTATAAGGACATACAGGACACTAAGGGAAGCAGAGCTGATAAGGATTACCACGAGCCACAGAGAAAATGGGATTGCATAAAAACATGTACACCAGACAAACTTGGAAAGTTCAAAAAAATAAAACATGTGCATCACCCTTGAATAAACGTATGCCTGCTTCAGGAACTATACTGCAATATGAATCAGGGGAGAGTCTGGACGTCATGATGCAGCGCCTCAGGAAAGCATTGCATTCACACAATATCCATCCACACTCACTCACACACCACATCAAATGAAAGATTTGAAAAAATAATCATGATACAAGAGAGCCCTGCAAGGCATGGGAGTCCTTGTTTCTTAAAAGAAAGAGTTTCAGCCACCTTGGCTGAAAATTTAACAAAGAAATAAACCAGATTTAGGGTTAGAGCACATAATTGAGCTTTTCATTGTCTGATATTATAGAGGGAGAAACCTTGAAATACCCAAGCCAGACAGAAGCAACGGTTAATGCTCATGTGGTAATGTGCTCTTTGTGAATGCGGCTAAACATGCAGGAGGGCTTAACCTTTGTTAATAAATGGATGGGAGGACAGAGGCCCAGGCACAGTTTCCCTTTTACACTTGAGGTAGCCAGCATAACGAACAAACACATGGAAGAATGCATGTGGGTCAGAAGCGGGTAGAGGCATCAAGAATGTTCTATAGGAAGGCAATGATGCACTGACAGCTCTAAATTCACCCGTGCTGTCACTTTCTCGAGATTGATATTAGTGCAGCGGGTAAATCAGGGCGCACTTGATTAGCATGTTACAAATACAAACCTTACAGCTTTTTGCCAGACCTCCATGTGATTTCCAATCTTGTAGAATAATTACAAAGCTAGTACTTCTACTTCCAATCGACCCTAGAGCACCATACTTCTGTTAGGTTTGACCAACACGTCTGTGAGTGATTTGACATGCATTCACTCTGACAACATTCTTTCATTGTGGGCATTTCCCTCTGATTTTGGGACAAGTGTTAGATTATGATAGATTTCATCATAAACTAATGTTATATCTAATCTGTTACTGATGGATTATGTTGATTTTGGTTTTTATTTATGTTACTGGATTCAAGATCTATAAATGAAGAAACAGATGCATAATAGATAGAGCAGATCGAGAGACCTTATATTTATCATTTTAACTTCACCTACTGTTGGCGAACTTCTTTGTAAAACACAAGTTCACCAACAGTGGTTCAGTCAGATTGTGGTGTATTAATGTTATCACGGTATCAGCTAATGTAGTCTAAGATGCTCATGAGGAGCTGTTAATAGAAGTCTGAGAAGCTGACTTCTTTCATTCTTCATTCCCAGGTGTTTTTCTTCCTCCGTCTTGCAGTCTTCATACCCAACCATTGCTGACTCAAGTTTTCAGCAATGGTTGAAAACTACTTAGACAAGTTTTTATATATAAGCAGTACTGCTCTTTCCTAGATCTGTCTTTCCTCCTAAAAACTTTCCAAACATAGTCAAAGAATCCCAACCCCTCAACAGACTAAGGGAAATAATTGACAAAATCAACAACCACACAATCCATGTGTTTAAAATTAAAGACAGTGATTTTTTTTCCCCCTTGTTAAAAAATAACCCATGTGTTGAAAACGCAAAGATCATCACTTAATTTGCTATTATATTGAATCTCAACTGACACTGCATTCATTTTAAAGGTCAGACTTGCGCCAAGAAGTTTTAGCACTTATTCATAGGAAACCAAACCAGAGGAAGGAAGCTGTCAAAAGGTTTGTAGTACAGTCTGTTATCTTCACTCTGGGGTCACATGCAGAAGCCCGATACGGTATGACCGAGGGAGGAACCTTCCTAAGAAAAGAGATGTGGACAGCTGCATTGGATTCTGCACTTAAGTCACCATTTTCCTGTGATAGGACCCCAGGTAACATTAGAAGGTGGAGCATTACGACTCCCACCAAATATGAGATAACTGATCAAACTGAAAGTCTGTATGATTAGCCGTTTGGGTTAGAGGACGGAAAGAAGCAGGAGGTGAGAGGGATGCCCAATAGGAGGATCCACACTGGAAGTATCAGAACTTCAGAAGCTGCAAAGACAAACTGTTTGTTCCAAAAGAACCACAAGATCTGCCCATTCAAACAGTTTAAGTCCTCAATAACCATAACAACAGAGGCGAGAGTTGCACACTGACAGCTTAAAAAAAGTGAAATATAATGTAGCAAATAAAGATGTTGTATAACAAAAAAGCAATAACATTTACAACATTTGACTGGAGAGCATAACAATAACATCCTCTGGATAACTTGTAATAGATCTCAGGAAATTGACTTTTCCTTGTTGGACTCAATATAGAAAACAACAAAACCTTTGAGTTCTTACATTTCTGTCACTGACTGCAACTTACAGTTATCTTTCTCCTTCATCTGTTCTAATAATAATATCCTTTCCAAACCGACTGATCTTTTTTCATATGGTTTAATGCAGTATGCGACTTGGCATCAAATTTATAACATTTCTGCTTTTGTTGAGGGGTAGTTGCTCTTCCCTATACTTTATTTTTCTCTATAAACATTTACTCATTAGTGTTACAGGGTAAGCCAACAACTCTACAAACTGCAGCAAAGCAGTGCTCTGGTACTTAGCAATGGGGAATCTGTGTTTGGGCTAAGAAAATGTGATTTTAACATCAAAGGGCATTTTAATAGCATCTTGGTATGAACACAAGGAGGTCAACATTGTAGCTTTATCTTCCACTGTAGCTTTATCACCCCAGAGTCCTCATTTCATCTAAATTGAACCAAGTTTTGCTGCAATTAAAAACACAGAAGCTTTTATTTGACCTGAAAATCCATTTATCATTGAAAACCTTTTCAATTCATGATGCGTAAAATGAGGGGGGGGGGAAATGACATTTTTGCAGCAGCCATAAAGCAGACTTGGAAGTCTTTTAAAACACAGGGAAAATAATCTAAACAGGAGCTAGGAATATCTGCCTACAGCACTCAATCTCAAACTCATTTTTTGCAAGCCAGGGACGTCTGGATGGAGATGGAGGATAAAAAGTGCATCTTCAATCTCTTTTCCAGACCTTTTCCGTTTGGTAGAATTATGATCCAGACAGATTTAGCTCAGTCACAGAAAACCTCTCTGCTGGATCACTTAACACACAAAGAAAAAGACCAGAACAGCTCAAAAAGTAGAGTCTGTCTGATATCTGATGCTTATAAATACCGGTTCCTCCTTTTGTTGAAACTAATTCATCAAACAAATATATATACTTTCTTAATCTCTTCCGTATAGTCTAGTATATTGATCCTGTGATTAATGTCAGCTTCATAAAGTAGCAGCTGGTCTTGTGTTTGTTTGTGAGGCTGTAACTAATATATCTCCTTCTGTAACCAAAGATTATCTCTGTTATTTCTTAACCTTATCATGCTCAATATCTCACCACTGATTGCATTTAAGGTCAACTTGAAAAAGCTCAACTGTAGAGCTTTCGCCCGCTAGTAGAACTATGTAGCAATGCATTTACAAGTAGGTTCCTTACGGTTTTAATCATGCATGTGCCTGTTGATACAGTTGAGTGTGGGCCAACAATTCATTCCTGTCCACAGATTTCACACTGTTCTGCTTATGACAGTCGGAACAGAAATGTACCAATACATTTGTTACATTTCTGGGGCAATGGTAGTGCGGTTAGGTCGGTGGTTCAATGCCCAGCCCCTGCAGTCCACATGTCGAAGTGTCCTTGAGCAAGATATTGAACCCGAAGTTGCTCCCAATGGCTGTTCCATTGGTGTGTGAATGATCACGTGAATGGTTAGCAGTCCTGATGAGCAGGTGACGCAGGGCGCCATACATGGCAGCCTCTATCATCACTGTTTAAATGTTTGTGTGAATGGCCTAGTTCAGACCCAAATTGTGATGGCTAGACATCTGCGTCACAACTTCTCCGAAACCGATTGTTTGAAGTTTCTGGTCTGCAGTGGTTAGTAATACCAAAGTAGTCTAAGGAAAGGTGATAAATGAAACAGCTTCAGGGTAATGGGTGCCCAACACTCATTGATACAGGAGCTGACGTAGCACACATTGCTGAAATAGTTAATACCGATTCTGAATGAAAGATGTCAGCACCCACAGTGCATTCCAGAGCTGTTTTCACATTGTAGTGTAGTTCTTTTTCACAGCAAAAGAGAGAACTACACAATTTTAGGCAGGGGCTTTTAATGTCATGGCTATCGGTATAAACTATGCAGGTATGGTTTACACAGTGAAATATAATCCACTTACACCAAGTATTTAATCACATTATCACACCGACACAAGCTATAAACTGAATGATTAGAGCCATAATTACCATATAACTCATTTTAGAATGACAAATCAGCGCATGGTACACCTGGTACACTGCTTACAAACATTTACTCTGAATTATTGTTCCAGAGCAACAAACTTAAACCTTAAAGGCCATAGACCCAAAATAGACTTCGGTATTTTACGAACCAAAACGAAAAGTTCAATTATTTTTTCTCATCCTTTCAGAGCCAAAATGTCAGGCTATTCATAGCAGTATTAAGTAACAAAAGTTTCCTGCTTCCTCAAAAAAAACAAGAAACTTGTTATCTCTGGGCTCACTGACTGTGTATTTGGATATTCTCTGCCAGAGGCAGAGGTCTTTAAGCCGTAACTCAACTCTCAGGACTACCTCTGTACCAATGTCCATAAACAGCTGAAGGTCTTATGTGTTACCATAGAGGAAAAAATGCCCTAAATCATGAGCTGTTCCCAGACAATTTCTTTACTACCTCCTCGCAGATACCTTTGAAACCTAATCATATAGGAAATGCTTTGTGAAAATATGATGAGGGTAAATACCTGTGAGAATGATGACAGGTTCAGCAGAAAGAAAATCAGGTGTGCTCTGTGAATGCTGTGTGTTTAGTTCAGAGCCTCTCCCAGGGAAAGAAATATTTCCAAAACGTTTCTTTAACATTTTCGTTGGTCAAAGTCAGTTATGTTCAACAAGCATCAGGACATAAACAGCAGGTGTTATCAGTGGTCAGGAAAGACTTAAGACTATTTTCTTTTCTTTTCTTTTCATGTGTGTGTGTGTGTGTGTGTGTGTGTGCGTGTGTGTGTGTGTGTGTGTGTGTGCGCGTGTGTGTGTGCGTGTGTGTACATACTGTATTCAAAGATTTGCTGCAAGCAACAGCTTGTATTGAAAAAATTGCAAGCTCTTTGTAATACAAAAAAAAAGAAGCTTTTTATGACTGTAGATGAAGATCAGGTCAAGTCTTGCAGCATCATGTTCCCAAGACTTAAGACTCTTTTGAAACTTTATTTCAGGGATGAAGCCAAGCTCACATAGTCAATTAGACCTGCAGCTTAGATTGTCAGCTAATTTATTAATCACCTCCACCAAAGTGAGTAACAGTCTGGTTTTTCTGATGTTTGTATAGTCTTAATGAGTCACAATTTTTCGTCTACATATGACCAAAGTTTCCGAGAAGGTTGTATGATGCAAGACAATGTTTCAGATTTTTTTGTTCCCGATTACATAGCTGACATTTTGGACCGTGTCCCTGGTGGGTTTGGAGAACCTGGGACTGTACTCAGAGCCTACAAAACAAACCCATTCTTCCCCACCAACTTTAACCGTTTAGCCCTCGTCAAAGCTTTAAGGGTCCAGAGAACCATAAAATGGGGGCCCACGGGTCTCATCTATCCAGAGATACCACAGAGTGAAATTGCCCTGTTTCAGGCATGTTTGAATACTTCTTGCTCACCAGGGAAAAAGGATGGCTACGGTGCAAGCTAAGTTACAAATTATTTTTGACTTTCAGCATGTGATATCAGCCCAGCGGCAGGAGGAAGAGCCAGACGTGTCCTTTTAAATGAAAAAATACCCTTTTTTGGCATTAGCAGCCCATAAAATGTAAATGATGATAGAATTAATAAGATGTAATATATGTTTTACCCCTCCTTTTTTAGTTTGGAAAAAGTCACATTTTGACTTTCCTTGCACAACACCAATGATGCAGCACTGCAAGGACGGGTTAAGGAGGTAATTAAAGGGGACATAGTGGGTCTGACAGATGCTTAAGTCCAACCTTATTCTTAGATAGTAGACAGGTGCACTAGTGACTAAACGACAGACAACTGTCAAGTCCTACAAGTTTGACACGTGCACAAAGGAAAATATAAAGTTTCAAGGGAAGAAAAATGGATCATTATCACTTTCATAAATGGCAGTCAGATGTTGTATTTCTAAGTGTCAGTCTGTGGAGTATTTGTTGGTAAGGGATTTACTCCGCTAACTGCTAACTGGCCTTAGCAGCTTTCGTCTTCCAGATCATTTAGACAGATTACCCGAAAATAAAATCCACACCCGAAGAAACTGGGACACCAACTGTTTTTATTTTGGATACAAACATGTAAATAATTGGGTTGGTCGAGTGATAAGAAAAATTCTTCTCTTGGTTTCCATGGCGAGGATTGAATGAGCAATATTGAAAACAGCCTGGGCTCTGTATAGAAGTGTAGAGATGGGATTAGTGACGTTGTAGAGGCTGCCATATGACCCTCAGGCTGTGTGGTTCATTAAGTACAACCCAGGCCTGGATTTAGTTAGGTTAGTCAGCCAACTGTTGTTTGTTAGAAGTTCCTCCAACTTGCTTTATTGCCAGTTTAATTTATTCCATTAAGTCATCCCTTAATTACAATCATCTTTTATTAGTGTCCTTAAAAACAATCCTTCTTTCACAAACTCCTCAACAGTTACTGAATAAAACGCAATGGCGTTAGATTTCACATAACCTAAACACGAAAAAGTTCCATTCGGGTCACTGTGGAACTAAATTTAAATTCCACCACAACCAAAAGTGGACAAGTTTAATCCTCAAAGCTTGCTTTCTTTCAAATCAAGTCCACTGTGGAAAACCCTAAAACTCCAGTCACCACAATCATCATCACTGAAATCATGGGATATTGGTGACCTTGGTCACATCAGTGGGAGGAGGAAACCTGGTGGGAAGACGCTGAGCAAGAAGAGCAGGAATTTCAAATCAGTAATGTATCGAGTATCAGTTTCACATGACGATGAACCCCATAGAGTCCATTGTCTGTGTGATACAGGTTTGAGTGTGCTGCTGCAGGTCTAGAGACAAAGCCAGTATTTTTACAGTGAGTGCTTGAAGGATGTAGGCCACACAGGAAGACTCAGACCTTAATAACAATGAGCTGACGTCTACTCTTATAAAACCATTGGATAACCCTGAGTGAAATAGAGTGTTATTGAGCTAGGATGCCAGTGGTGCACATTCATCAGCAAATATGGACTTGTACTCAATCAAATAGAAGATGGACAGTATAGTTTCAGAAAACTGATAAGTAAACCCTAGAGGCTTGAGGTGACTTTCCATTACCAAAATCTGTAACGACCAATTTCAGCCATCTCTCCTTTACATTCATTTGACCTCCATCTTTCCTTCCTTGTTCCTCCATAAATGAGCTCATAAATCTAGTGATCAAAGCAACCTATACTCAGAACCCAAGACAGAAAAATATTGTTTTCCTCACAACCTCCTGTTCACCACTATTATAATGTCAGTTGTGATAAAAGATTGGAACTGATTTATGAAAAGTGGGCTCTTGCCAGACAATTCCAGACTTTGAGGAAATGGAGGAGTTGCTGTCTTTAAAGAGTTTAAATACTCTCAGGCAGCTCAACTAACCATCACATTTATACTCTGCTGTGTTCCAAAGCAAACAGCTCTCTGTTGTCAGGTTTAGTGATCTATAAGCACACAAATTTAAAGCATCTTTTTTTCTTAAATGGCCTCTCTTTGAAGCTCAGTCTTGGGAAAACAACGGATGAGGATAATGACCTAGGAAGTCAAGTTAAAATCTGATACGATCTTAAAGCAGCATCAATTTACCCACTTCTGATTTTAATGAGATAACTTTCTTGTCCATTATAGAATGATGAGCCACAACATTAGTACCAGTCAACAGTTTTAATGTTGTGGCTGATGGGTTTATGCAGATAGCTGCCCACTGCTCCTCAGGGATATGTTAAATATAGAAAACAAATTTCACTACATTGTACTGCTTGTATGATTATATGTGAAAAATGTACAGACTTTCTCTCTGTCTTTATTATTGCATTTTTCATTATTTATCACACTATAATATTATGATGTTTGTTTGTTTGGATGTGTGTCTTTTGTCTCAGATCAACGGAAAAATTTAAATGTTTTTCAGGAACTGTTCAGGTACACCCACCAGCCACAACAATAAACCGGAAACTGGTATTAATGTGGCTGTATATTTGTATTCCAGGATTGTTTTTTAATGTCTGAAAGACAAAGTTGTTTCATGAAAAACTGTTGCATTTAGTTGAATCATAGAAATCACGGTGTTAGTCTGTCTGACTAAGCTGACTCATGCTACCTCATAAACGTGTCTGTTACAGGTGTCATAATCTATGCGGGCCAGACTTATGCTTCACCTTCCTCTCCCTCAGGAAATAGTCAGCACATGACTAATGTCACTCAGATGCCGTAAGGTTTTTTTTACATGTTCCCATCATTAATACCCGGCTTGGGATGTAATTTCTACTTCAACGTTAGACAGGATGTAACATATCTGAGGGAATCGTGTGTCTCTGACTTTACCATCCTGAGTAATCACATTTAACTGATCATTTACTTGTATCGGTTCTTCTTTCTACAGATTATGGTCTAAAACTATTATTTTCTCAATGGCTCAATTTGTCATATATTTATCTTATTCATAGATTTATTGTTAATAAATAACTCAGACTTTTAAATGGTTTATGGATTACAGTTTCAAAATAACATATAGTAAACATTTGGGGTTTTAAAACTCAACAAAATGTATTTCTGTCCATAGTATTAACAGTTAAAATCATAACAAACTGAGAATTTTCCACAATCTGACTTCTTACAGTCGCACACACACTTATGTCTACCTTAAACTAATCTGTATACCCTGCGTCTATTATTTCCTCAATAAATGAACTGTTTATTCTGTGAGCTATCAGAATAAGGGCACAATCAAAGTTCTTGTTTTCGTCAGCCAACTGTCGAAACACCATGTATATCACACAATTGAATAGATAGCAAAAAAAAACACCAGGCATAACAAGAAACCAGTACAGAACATCTGTCATGCATCGTTTATCCATGGAAAACAATGCAGGGGTTTGATGTAATGAGTTATAGTATTATGGTAAATAGCGATATTATAAAGTAACAATAACAGCTCATCACCATATACTGTATGAAGCGAGATTTCTTCAAGTTATTTTGTTGAGTAAGACTTCATCCCCATATAAAGGAGTTATTAATGTGGTTCGACTTCATTGCAGAAAACAAAGAGAGTTAATCCCTGAGCGCAGAATGATATAAAAAAATCTCCTCTTGCATTGTCAGCGTGTGACTCCAGAACATCTCCATTCATCTACTCACCAGGGCTCGAAGGGAGGACTCATCCAGCGCAGAATAAATCTCGATAGACATTTTAGGCTCAGGTGAGACGTGGAGGTCTGGACGGTGAGTCGTGCTGTAATTTCGTTCCCCGGTCAACGAGTTCTCTAACACCTGCACCACTCTATAGTGGTTTCTTTGGGTCTTGCCTCTTTTTTTTCTGTCTTTATCTTCAGCGCAGTCAATGTCAATAACTTATTTTAAGTTAACTAAAGTCGACACCTGTTTCTGAAGAGCATAGCTCGGTTCTATTGTCGTCTCCTAGGAAGCAATGAAAACAGAGCGCTCTCTCCTTCACCGGGAGACGTTAGCAGCTTTTTGAAAAGATGATTCCCACTCAAAGGTGTAACCCCGCCCCTTTCAATCC
The DNA here is from genome assembly GCA_037951165.1 of Lophius americanus. Taxonomy (NCBI): domain Eukaryota; kingdom Metazoa; phylum Chordata; class Actinopteri; order Lophiiformes; family Lophiidae; genus Lophius; species Lophius americanus. The sequence goes on along the minus strand of JBBDHG010000024.1, from coordinate 810,520 downwards.
CGGCTTTCCCGGCGTTCATTCCAAGCGCGCCGCTCTGTGGGGAAACGCAGAACAACGTTCATGTAAGGCAGGTTAACATTTTCATGAAAACAGAATCCTAACTTTGATATGGGGCACAGATCTAATTGTAGCACATGCTTAAATTAATAAAACAAATTCATAAAGTTTTGTGAACATTTTTGAATGACATTTTCATCAGAGTTACAGCAATATCTATGAACACTGTCACATTTAAATTTAAAAAAAAAGTATTACATTATATTTAAACATAAAATGTTGAATCTAAATGTTGAAAGTAAATCGAAATAGTACATCTATATGTCGTAAACATATCTAAATAATAATGTTAAATTCAAATATTAAATGTTGAACCTAAATAATCAATATAAATCTAGATGTTAAATTTAATTTTTAATATTCAATTCAGATCAAAATGTTAAATATTAAACCTTAATAATGTGAAATATTAATGTTAGATCTACAGTACATGGTAAATGGTAAACATAATTAACAAAACTAAATATATTAGTTAAATAATTAAAAATGTTATTTTTGAATCTAAATAAGTATCACAGAAATAAATATGCAGCTAATAAGCATATTGAAGCTGCATGTCAGCAGAAGTACTAGAGTCAAACTCTCGTCGGTCAGTCTGTCCAGCAATTCAATATTTTCGCTGGAATTATTGGAAGGATTGTTTTGGTGGTGATTAGAGGTTTCAGCAAAAACGGCCGAAAATACATCATTGTAGTTAAAATTGCGTATTCACTTTTGGTATGCATGTTTTCCAACTATGTATGAGTGCACCCTGCAGGAAGGTGGGGTTGGATGTCCACTTAATTCCGACTTCATCCACTATCTCTTCAGCATTGGCTGATATAAACAACTGATAAAGCAATTTCTTAATATGCCTTTCTTTTTTCTTTTTTAGTTTGCCCTGCGATGAATTGGCAACTCATCCCAGGTGTACCCCACCTCTAGCCCAATGTCAGCTTAGAGATGTTCCAGCCCATGCAGCCTTTAAAAGGATAAGCGGTTATAGATAATGACTGCATTTGCAAATTAATAAGGGCAACTGATGGAATACAGGCATAATTCTGGGGGAAAATAATCAATACTTAATTTCAATGCTTTAGGATTTAAATCTATTTCATTGGAACATTAAGTAGTGTCCTCGGTATTTCCAATAGCTGCTACAGCCGTGTCTACATCTTTCATTAAAACCCCATTGTCACTTTTACAATAACAGTGATTCCAGCAGGCATTGTAATTCAAGGTGAACCACACTTGAGATCCAGCAATGTTTATAATTTCACACAAACGCCACTTCAAAATGGATCATGTCCCTTTAGCACTTGGCAAAAAGTCAATAACAGACTACCGGCACTTTAAAAAAGAACAAGGTAAATAAATGACAGTGAGTCATATTTAGAGGTTGATTTCTCCTTTAATGACCAGACATTTAAGTGTATTTATTTTGACATTTACATTACATAAGGTACATATATCTCTCTCTAACGCGGTCCCTATGTTACACACAAGATACATCTTAGAAATCTTTATTTCTACTCTGGAGAAACTGCACACATTTTTCACACTACTTAAAGGAAGATTAAAAGGTGACATTGCTTCTAAAGCAACATCATCATAGCACATACATAGTTCTATAGTTAAGATTCTTTTAAAAATCTAAATATTACTGAAGAGTATTAAAGACAAATGCCAACAGTATAAAAAGACAAATGTTTAACAGTTAATCTTTTCTTGGTTAATGATGCATAACTTTATCAAATAGGTTGTAGAAGCCCTTTTCAAACAAAATAATCAAAGTGCTTTCGGTTATATAAAGATGCAAAAAACCAATAAAAACAACAAGAAAGAATAGATGAGTGAAATGATGAGTGAAAATGTCATAGGATGAAGTAACAAGGAAAAGAATGGGTTAAACAAATGCACACAAATTAATGTGCCTGATGTTCCTAAAGTTCTTAAGGATCCGTGACAGGCAGTCAATAAAAAAAAAAAATCTAATCATATAAAGCATAAATAATATATATTTCTTAGTTAAAGCATGGCGTTAGACATAGCCAGAAAAATTCTCAAGAAATATTCATGTGTCTGGTGGAAATATTGTGGCAACAGGATTGAACCTGATCTGTTTCAATGTATGGACCTTGACTGATGTTCTGCAGGAACCTGGACTGTTTGGGCGTGAATAGGAGTAGTATTGCTTTTTTGTTTCAATAATTGCCTCTTAGCCGTGGTTACATGCTACGCTCATTGGGCTGTTTGTGAAAAGCATTTGCAAATTGTTACTAAACATATAGCAAACTATTCCTGATCAGGGAACACAGTTTGATGAAAAATTTGCATATGTGCTGTAAAAGCAGTGAGACTAGATACACAACAAAACATGGCCAGGAAGAAAAACAAAGTTTAAAGATATAATATAATAGTTCTACTGTCATTTTTAGTTTACTGTAACAGTAGTCAGTGTGTCTCGATGCTGCTCACTCAGACACACAGAATACCAAGTATTTTAGCAATGAATATTCATGAGTAAACCAAGTTTCTTAAGACTTTTATAGCAAATTTAATGCAAATATAACAGACAATGTTAACACTCACACAGGCACTTATCTGATAGGTATATGCTTCATTCTCAATAGTGTGCAAAAAGATGATGGAAAACAGAGTCTGACATTGTTTTTTTTCTCTTCCTCCAGATGCATCTGCTTTCACTCTTCCTGCTGCTCCTCATTTTGCTTCTTAGGCAACTAAAAATAAGGGGAAAAAACAAATGAATTTCTTTACAAATTTAAAAGTAGCGTTGCGTGTGTTGAATGGCTGAAAAAATTGAAAATGGATGCTATCAGTAGTACATTATAGCACTTTTTACACATCCCGTTCTAGACAGGACTCAAAGTGTGTAACTTTGTTCACTCAAAGGAAATTATTTTCAAATGAAACTGTGCAGCGGAGGAGATGAACCACAACGCAGTAAGACAGAAGGTAAATAATTGATGTGGCCATTGTATTTAACTCTGTGAATTTTCCGACAATGTTGTGTTACATGTGATGCCTCTATTGCTTGTAGAATCTCAAATTCACACACTGACTTGTCACTGTTGTTTTATTCAGTGTAAACTAGGAAAAGCAGTGTAGAAAACAGTTCTTGTTGCAGCACTATTGTGCATTCCCTGAAGAAGGGGCTCGTAGTAGGTGTGAGAAAACCTTTTACTGTGGTCATAAACTGAAATGAAACTTCTCTCAGAAATGGTGTCAATTCAACTGATAAGTTAACAACAAAAAAGTAAACAAAAAAATGTAACTTAACAAAAGGAACCAAAGTATACCTTTGTCATTGGATTCCTTATGTTCCCCCTTCCTTCATTATTTTCTGGTATATGCATTCTGGTGGACAAAGACATTTAAATCAGATTTCAAAATCATCAAATCGCTCTGGTCAAAATCATCACTTAAGGAGTTCGAAATGGTGGGAGAAGAGAGAAGATAAGAAAACATTTTAAAATATTAGTATCCATAAAAACGTGATTGCTTTTACCCCTTTAGAGACGCTGAACCAGAATTCTCTTTGACAAAGAAAGATGACTGGGCCCCCTCAGCTTCCCATCCGTGCTGAGGTTCTTCCTTCACAGAAATGTCACAGTTGGACTTTTTCCTCTGACTTGGTAGTCCAATGTAGCCTTTATGCCACTCCTTTAGGTTTTGTCTTGGTGGTGAGTCTCTTTCACATCCAAAGTCCTCAAAGAAGTCATCTATTGTGGAAGTGACACACAATACTAGATCAAATTTTTATTTTTCTTATTTTGTCCACCACTTAATAATATCATCTAAAGTTAAAGGTCATGATGGAATGCTTGTTTAAAAAATGTATATTAAGAATTGCCAGGGGTTTAGTATTGGGGGGGGTAATGATTAGATTTGCCTTCTATATAATCATTAAATGAAAATGTCAATGGAAATGTTTAATACCTTGGTGCTTTATTCTCATTTGAAAATCTGGAGACATCTGGTCAAAGGCATCTCTAGTAGAGCTTTGTGTTTTTTTGACGGTAGATTTTGTTAGATTGTTCAGTTGATGGGCCGTCTGAGGACGCATATCACACTTGTCCTGGGCAGAATAACAACACACATACGCATTCATTGCACAAACATTAGAACAAATGTTTCTATTTCATTTATTTTACATGGACAACATATGTTGATCAACATCCCTCTAAACTGGCAATTAATAGCCAAAGTCAAATTTTTTATTTGGCTATTTAACTTGATACTGACATACCTGATGGTGAAAGATGACCGCTTCTTCTAAAGCAACACCACAGAATTCACATGGAATGACCACATCACCCTCTAGTGGACTGGCTGGAGGACTGTTGGAGGCTGGAGAAACTGACCGAGGGAAGGTGGGGATGTTTGAAGCAAGTGTGTCAGGGAGGCTGTGCATCGGCCCCGCAGGATTTCTTCTTATCCCTTCCTCTCTAGGTGGAGACACCGGCTGCTTACTGAAATACGCAAATGCAGACGCTGGGCTGCACCCAGTCTGAAACAAAGAAATAAAAATATGAGATTGATAGAAAACAATGTTGAATGTACTGAATAAGTAAGAATAAGTACTGAAAAAGTAGGCAGAGTAGAAATGGTCAAAAAGGCTGGTCTTGTTGTTAATTCTGTTTCTACGGTTTATTTTTGTGACATTTTCCTGCATGTTGTTGTGTTTCACTGATTGGGGACTACAGAGTCTCTCCTCCTTTAGTTATTTGTTACAGTGTATAGAGCTGGCCAGTTGATTACAATGCCTTCATTCCAGAAAAACAAAACCTGTCTAATGTTCACCTAGTTAAAAACATTATTTCATCCATGTCGATGGATGAAAACTAACATCAGATAATTAGTCTTGTGGTCATGTGATAAACAAAACTGGCACAAATGTTAATTGAAGATATGTGTATGCGAAGAATTCCTTTTGGCCATATTGGTATCCTGTGAGCATTATAATCCAACTTTCTAGAAGATTGATTGGATGAAACTACACCTCAACCACTAATTTAGCTAGCTAACAAGTACATCTAGCATCATTAGTCAACAAAATGAGAAACAGTGTACCCCAGAAAAATCATATTCCGTCTCTAACCTGATGCAAAATAAGATCTTCTTCAGGAAACAACTCTTCACAAAACTCACAAGGCAGCATAGTATCTGTTGAAAATAATGAAAAAATATTAATGAACTGATGATAGTATAATCTGAGGGATTGGGCGCCACAGTATTTTACTATTTACCTGCATTATTGTGGTCCTGTACTGCACTTGCACTTGAAGTCAGGTTTGGGTAGTTGTTGGGTGGAGAGAATGGCGTGTTTACAGCAGTACTAAAACTTTTACCAATTTTGTGGTCCCAGATGCCACCCCAAACGTTGCCATCTACACCTCCAGCTACAGATTCACCATCACTTTGCAAACTGAGAGCCACCATGTAGTCTAGTCCTGATGAATCCTCATCCCGCTGCAGATTACTGTGTGGCCACAAACTGCTGCTGCTGTTGCTGCTAGTCAGAAAATCATTCTGCTCCAGGACTGCACGAAAAAAAAAATCTACACTTATTTCAGAAATGTTTTTTATCTGCAAGCAGTAGCAAAGCAAGTTATTTCGAGACAAATGAGGGGAAACGGTTTAGAATTTGTTCCATTTAAATTTCTGACTTTGTTCCATTTAAATTTCTTTCTGGTCTTGGCCATATTGGTTGTGAAATTATGCTATTTCTAGTAAAGATATAAATACATGGCAAACATGAGCATGGTTTCTTTTGGCCCCCTGTAAGGGAAACCGATAGCTTATGTTGAATCAGCAAAATTTCTTTATATTTTCCTCCTCTGATATGACCCCTTTCTGCAAAACTTATTTTACAAGGATTGCCTTTCATAAAGTAAAAAAGTTGATGCCAGAATTGACGATCAAGAGATTTTCAGCTAATTTTAAGGATTACATGGAGATAATTTCGGTATAGAAGGTTTGGAAGTTTTAAAAGTATCCTTTGACATTCTTGACACCAAGCAGTGATATGGAGCAAGGTTTTTCTCTAAAGGGATTCCCATTTTGTTTGCTTTCTAAGCTGGTTTCACAATATTCTGTTCAAGGATGCATAACACATCAAAGGCAGAAGTCAATTTCCAGAAATAAGTGGATGTTAACATCCAAGATGTTTGAATAATTCTGTGAATATATTTAAAAATGGTTTGTGCTTAAGGAAATACTTTCAGTAAGTCAGTTACACCTCGTGGATGCACAAAATGTATCTTTTACAGTTCTTTTAAGTTACATCGGCCCATTTTTGGCCAATTCACATTCAAGCCTGCAGAGCACTTTGTATTACCCACACATCATAATCATAGGTCAGCGATAAACTCACATTGGTTGAATGTTGTGTTTCTCAGGGTGGTATTCTTCCAGTCTTCTGAGCTTTGGATTCCCCTTGAAGTGTTTAATTCTGTGATATCAAATGGCTGAGAAAAGGCTTGTTGTTCTGCAGCATTGACGTTGTTATTTTTTGGGCCCCTTTCTTGTGCACGCAAGAGATTTCGGATGGAGTGGGCTTCAAACCATGGCCCTGGAGGCTGTGGATCGACTGGACTGCGACTTTTTCGTGTGTTGTTCCTTTCTTGGGGTGGTGTAAGGCTTCCACATAAGACCGGGTGAACAGCTTTTTCCCTCAACATTACATTACATTTGCACTGTGAGCAGGGCTCAGTGCGTGTACCACAGTACTCCTCATGTTCTTTGGACTGACTGTAAACAATCTCCAGTTCACAGTATTGGCAGGGAACCAGCCGCTGAGAACATTCAGAGCGCTGAAGGAGACAACAACCATGGTGAAATACCAATTTACGATTTTGTAAGATGGTTAAAAACATTAGATATAAAGAAGGAAGTAAAAATGCTGGTCAGAATTACCTGGTGAACATCAGTATGATTTTTTTCAATCTTCAAACCACACTTGCATGCAATCTGAAATGAAAGTGAAAGTGCTTGGAATGTCTGTTATTGTTGATATTTTACAGACAGCGAGGCTGCATTAGTCAGCTCACTGTTCTCACAAAAAGCATCAGTAATTAGAAAACTACTAGCTTGTTCAGTAACAATTAAAAGATTAAAGAGGTATCCTAGATATGCTGAATTAATTGATTAATAAGAGTGAGTCAGATTATTGCATAGGTATTTGCTACGGACAAATAACAAGCGAAAATTTTGTTTTTACAACTCAAAGATGTATTAAAATTAGAAAATGTAAAAATTCAATTCACAGTTTCTTGGATTTGGAATAGAATTAATGAATTTTGAATGACCATGAACATTTAATTACTTCAGATCAGATATTACCTGTGTGTGCTCCTGCTGTTTATGCTCAACCACCTCTGACCGGGGCATTGGCTCCTGGCATATATCACACAATGCAATGTTTCTTCGACAGTGGATCTCATGGGTTGTAAAATTGGCTTCTAGGATGTCATGTTTGCTTAAAAAGTAAACAAAAATATTAAAACCTGTTTTCAACATCTATATTAAATCAACTGATGCCATATTATTCCCTATTCATACTTACCAGTTACCACAGAAGTGTGTCTTTTCATCAGACATGGCTGATGAAAACCCAAAGCCTGTGGGCAAAGTATAGTTATTACAAACAGAAACAGTGCAGCTGCAAGGAGACTGCACTTGTCCTAGTTCTGATCTTATAAATGCTTAAATTTTTTTAACAGGTAAAGTACATTATCACGGAAATTTCTTATCAATTGGATCAAGTGTTATTGGAGTTTCTTTGGCATCAGACAGAGTTACTGTGTTGAGAATTTCTCCTTATCCTTAATTTCAGTATCCAGTTCAAGAGGGTGCAAAACTTTGGGTTTCAATCACCTCTAAACATTGAGAAAAAAAATGTGGAAAGATTCTGCAGAGATTTCAAAGTCGGACAGATAGAGTATAACAATTGGAAAGATTTCACATAGCTTCCATCATCCCCTCTAAAATATAATAATAATAATATTATCTTGTACCTGCATGGTTGTAGACAGGTAGGGTCACTGATTCATATGTTGTAGAGACACTTGTATTTGCACAGATGTATATCATTGGATTCAGGACTAAAAAACATCTTTATGTTTATCCTGTGGTTGACTTTTTGGGTATCAATGTTACACAGCCAAGTTCAAAAGAAGACAGGAGATAGTTTAATTTCGCATTTTTAGGAGCGGAAAGTATGATTGTGTTCATCTGAAGGATTCAAATGAGAAAATACTTCACAATATAATTGTGGTCACTGGTACCTCTTGATGAAGAAGTTGATATGATAAGAAACCAACTAACTAACTAATTACAATTCTGAAACAAAGTGGGGCCAGATTTGGAAACACACTTCAATAGTTTACACTGATAAGTATTATAGATACTATGTAATTCCAATCCCCAATACAATATAATTTATTCCTATGTTATGTGCACTACGTTTTCAATTTATGTTAATATTAAGGTTGTTCTTTATCTCTGACTTGTAACTCTAAATTATTAGAAAATAAAAATTTCATATTTTAAAGAAAACTGTCACTAGCGTATAGATATTATGTAGACATTACTATGCTTCAAAACCATCCATTCAATAATCAGGAGTAAAGAGAGCAGAGAAGCGTCTTCTTTATCAAGTGAACCGGGTTGACAGCTCTATGACGTTATCATCCAGTGATTCCAGGAAAGTGCTAACGTTAGCTTACAATGGAGGCCTGGATTAACACATTAAATCCTGGTTGACCTTAATCAACAAGCATCACCAACGACCTCATGAAGACGGGCAGTGCTTGCTGTGCTGTCCTTTACTAGTTACGTAGCTAAGCTTTGAATAGACTGTTGGCATCTATCACGTAGCCTTAATGTGCTAACTAATTTAACGTGCTAGTTACATAGAAGCTAATGTAACGACGAGTTAGCGCCCCGTGATCCGGTTAGGCTTAACCAAGATATCCGATGAAAGGTAATAGCTCGTCAATAAATTGACCATTAAATAATATATAACCGAAGACAGACCTGTAGAGGAAAACGTTGACGGTGTTTGGCAGTAGAGAAAACGGATCGTTATTTCCCTTTCTCTCTCGCTCCCTAAAGAGCCCAGTATCCCCGTGATTTGCCTCTCAGGATGTGTAAACATATCCACCCCGCCTCTTCTAACGTTGGAACATACCAAGTACGCTAACTTCGTACTTGTGGACTAGCGAAGTGCAGACTTGAAAAAGTACAAACTCCCAGGGACAGGGGAGAAATTCTCATTATCTTGATAACCGACCACAGTCCTGAAGTTCACACATCCCCATTGTCGCTAATCGGACACCAAGCATAGTCGAATTCTAACGTTCACCTGGGACGTCTTTCTGGTCTCTTGTTTATTTCGGGACGCATTTAGTGATACAATGTTCTTAAAACCTAAGAAGTTACCAAAAGATGTACCCTCGACGAAATGGGCGGAGCGAGAACCCTTTCTTGGTTGACGTGGACTCAACATTCGAACTTCTACAGCGACGTATAACAATTAAGAACGGAAAATAACGCGTATTTAGAAACATCTTAACAAGAAGAAATCCTGTCTCAACCAGTAACAAATGCATCTAATCTAAATCACTAAACATACAGTTGACATTTATTTAGAAACGGTGCACATTTTAGAGGAGAATTTCAGATCACCGTAAGTCAAAATTGAGGGAATAAATACCATTTATCACTCCAGTCTCTAGGCTGATTGGTTGAGTGAACACGTGACACTGTGCGTTTGTCAAATAGCCTCGGTTGATGCCACGACAATTCTTTTAATTAATCCAAAACGTGCTAAATACACAAAAACACATCACAGCACATGGGTACTATATATATGCATGTTTTGGACTGTGTCAGTTACCAAACCAAAATTGATCATGTTATAATGATAAATATAAATAAATTGGTAAAATAGTTCAAATTATATTAAGAATGAAATAAATATTAATTTGTCAGCAAAATGTTCTAATGTGACTTAATCAAATCTTACCAATCATGTTTTACACTTAATAAAAAATCAATAAAAAATATCAACATGCTATTATAATTACGTTCACAAAACGATACTTACGGGAAATACTTAAGGGAAATACCAATAGTTGTTGATGTCCCAGTATCTACTGCCAGGTCTGCTGCCTGTGCAGACATTTTATATGCAAAAAATAAATGAATATCAACACAGCACCATTCTTTCAGGGTTTATTGAGGTGAATACTGTCATATCAGACACATAATTTTTGCAAGGCACAGTTTTGTTCAGATAAAACAATTATCTTATATACAGCAAATGTTCGGACACAGGACATAAATCCCTGCAACTCCCACTAGTCACAATGACCGCCTAATGATTGGACCATTATTGCAAATATAAAAAAATATTTAATTCATTAAAAACCCTTATTCCTCATTTGAAAAAGTTATGTCAACTACTAATTTTATATGAAAAGTAACTCCTTGCCAAAAGTTCAGAACAAAACTATGAAAAAAAGCTATATATTTCAGAAATGTGACAAAATTTAAAGAGGCGACCTGGAAATATTGAAATAAAATCTTTATAAAATAAATTTGTGTTTCAAAATACATTGAGAGGTCAGTAAAATTAAAATAATGGTTGTTTGATTTTCCAAGCAACTTGAGGACATGAAAACGTTTAGACCATGGTTTAAATGAATTAAATAGTGTAATTCTTTCCACGTTTGAAAGGCTTACTTTGTAAGAATTGACAGGCTCAGTGAACATTCTAATACACCCATACATAATTGAGTCCTTATCATGCAGTATGTTACTTGATAGCTTTTAATTGGTGCCATGAAGGATATTATGCATCAAATCCCATATTCAATGTTTGCTAAATAAAACATTCAACAGAAACAAAAGCTGCTGAGTTTGTGAAAGTGGGGTGGTACAAACAGCACCACTGTGCCAGCCAGAGTTAAGCACACAAATTAATATTATTTAACTATTTTAATTACTTGTCTATCTTGATTATTGTGGGGAGTAGGTAAGAAAGGTATTTGCTCTGAAAGATCAAATATCCAGGGCTGTATATTAAATTTGCACCACAGAGAGGTACTAAAAGGGCCGGAAATCTAAAATTTCACAGCAGACTTATTTTGCTATTCACATCGTGAGGTCTACTATACAACTTTACGGGGATGTGATTTTAAAAGCTTTCGATGGCTATTGATATTAACTCTCCATCCCGATTAAAAAATATCTATGTAAGAACTGCATCATTTTACTATTTTAATCATTAAAACAGCCCAAAAATGTGCAAACACAAATACTGGCGTTACCAAAAAAATATAATCCAGTCAAAGTTTGTGTGTTTTTTTTTTCGTTGGGGGTAAATCATTTTAACTTCAAGTGTTCACATATAACTGTGTAAAAGAGCAAGTCAATAAGAATAATGTTGGCATAGTTGGAATATCAGAGACGATACCAGCTTGCGACAGAAAGATCTATTTTTTCCTTTTTGTGCCTGCACTCACTGAAAATACCATCCATGGCAATTGTCATGAGTTTGAAGTCCATCCAAGATCTGAAACTTCGGTTCTCGACATCTCTCCTGTTATTCCCCACAATACAACAGCGACAGGGACTGAAAAAGTTAAAATTGGGATATTGGTCAGTCACTAAGTATGCCTATCAATGTTTAGAAGATCAAACACTAAACCAACTTCTGTAGGGAAAAATAAGCTGGTTCCCACTTTAATCTTCCAAATGTCCTTGGTCCAGTATAAAATTCAGTAGGTTGCTCTTCACGTGTTTCTAATCTATGTACTGTGAAAAAATTATCTTACTACACTAGACTATACTATACAATACGATGTAGAATAGCATCATGGAAAAAGGCTCAAAGACAGCATTGAAGACCACAGAATAAAGGGAAAAGTACAGTACGAACATTATGAAATGACATAGAGAAGGCACAGATTTCAACAGTAGAGACTAGAAGTCGTAGAGGTAGCAGAGAGGGACAAAGATGGAAAAGAAACTGTTTTAACAGGAAAATGAAGGGGCTGTGAAATGTCTATCTATCCTTGGATCCAAGCTTCTCGATCAAGTCCTGCAGCGGAGCAAGCTCTCGCCTGTCGATAAGGTTGAACTCCTACAAGAAAAAACATTTATTATGAGATTATTTTTCAACAACGTCAGAACTTTTCGAGATATAGCCACAGTGCTTGCATCATTACTGGCATCTGCCACATCCTAATTCTGATGAATACTTAGCTTGTTCTTAGAACACAGAGTAGTTCTTACATCAGTGACGGATCAATGTTTTCAGGGTCTCTGAAAAGATTGCTGTCCAGTTGGCGCTTTTAACAAAATGAATGCTTTGATTCTCACATGAACCTTATATACAATGTAATTTTAGAAAATATCTTTAATGTCATATATATATATATATATATATATATATTCCAGGGCATTTCTGACTGGGGCTTTAGCAGTGATTTCACACTATGTTACAGTGGGATCATCTAACCTGGACAAAGAAAATGAAGTGCTTGAAGGAGGTGTTGAGGTGCGCCTCCTCCTGCAGCTGCATCACAGAGTCGAAATGTTGGTGGTAGATGTGAGCATAAACCCTGAAAAGACGCTTCAGGATGGTTTTGGCCACAGACATGAAGTTTTTTGGAAAGGGAACTCCTGGGGGACAGAATATGACAAAAATGCTGATGTTAAGCAAAGAACATGAGATCCACTCTGCCTTTCAGCCTAGATTACTGAGGGTTTGCCTTTTATTCCTATACTTTACTATTTGTCTGCCTTGTCAATTGCAGGAGTATGACAGTGGCAGACAAATCTCTATTTAAATGTGCTACCATTCAGCTGTAATCGGATGTTTTTAAATTAATATGATATGGATGGAATATAAACTGTAGTCTTTTAGTACATGATCCTCCAGTTTAGGAGCATTGACTGAAATTGACAAGTAAATGTCTGGAGTCTACTACTCAGCTCAGTCATCTGAACTTGTTTTGCTGTTTCCCTACTCTTCAGCATGTGAGAAACTTGATTAGATGAACAGAAATCATGTGACTGACTTTACAATAACATTTCACTGTTAAAGCCCAGTGTTGACTTACCTGGTTGTGAGGTTCATTGTCCCTCTGCATCTAAAACTAAGAGAATATTTATGTAAAAAGGCTACAAGAGCTTTGCTGTAGCCTGCATAGCTCTTCCAAACATTTTAAATTAGTTAATTAATCAAAATTGTTGTTCCATTATAAATCCAAAAATGAGTCCATAACCCCAAGAATTTGTCTTGACAAGTTTGCTGTCTGGTTTATTTTTAATGAACCAAACAAAGATTTTACACAAATCCTCAGGAAAATACAGTGAAAGTTCTCCATCAGCGAGTTCTGGGTCTACCCCAGGACCTCCTCTCTGTTGGACGTGCCTGGAAAAGATCCAAAGGGCGGCGTCTCGGAAGCATCCTAATCAGATGCCCGAACCACCTAAACTGGCTCTTTTTGGAGCAGTAGGCTCTGCACCTTATCTCTAAGGCTGATCCCAGCCACCCTTTGAAGAAAGCTAATTTGAGACAATTATAAGAGCTCATGATCATAGGTGAGGATTGGAACATAGAAGGACCAGTAAATTGAGCGCTTTGCTTCGCGACTTATCTCTCTCTTAACCACAACAGGCCGACACAACTTCTGCATTACTGCAGATGCCACACTGAACCGCTTCTACATTTCACGGTTCATTTACCCATCACTCAAGAACAAGACACACTTAAATGCCTTTAAGTGTTTTTCGTGTGAATCGGACACACGAAAGTGTGTCGGTAATCGGAAATTTAAGTGTGAATCGGACACAAAGGACAACCTCCCTGGAAACGTTTATGACTTTCGGTTAAATACGTAGAGACGCATCTCTCACTTTATATACAGTATAAAGGGATCGAATGGCTTGTAGCAGTAGCCACAGTACCTTATACTCCCGCAGTACAGTACTTGTACTCCCCATATGACTCTCGGGGGGACGAGATCAAAGGCTTTCTCCCAAATCTCCAAAACACATGTAAACTCGATGGGCATTCCAATAACCTTGCGAGGAAGCCTGCAAAGACTGACTCTGCTTTGCTCCTCCTTAAATTAAAGTTCCACAAAGTAAAGTTTCCCAGGAGGGCTGAGAAATGTGATTCCTCTATAATGGGAACACATCCTCCGGTCCCCATTTTCAAAAAGAGGGAACACCACCCAAGTCTGCTACTCCACAGGCACTGTCCACGTCCGCTACAAGGCATTGAATAGGCATGTCAACCCTGACAGCCGATTACTTGCCTCAATAGAGAACATTGTTAGTAAGACATATTTGTTGTTTGCTTTTCTCTCCTTTACTGGCATAACAATTAGACATGACATCATATTCACAATACAACCTTTAAAATAAGATTCTGCCAAAATGCTGAAAGGGAAAACTCTTTATTCAACAAAACTCACCAATCTTGGATGGAAAGAGAGTTTCATCATCCAGTTGATCCTGCACCCAGGTCATCAGGTAATCAATGTACTTAGGAGCAGAGCATTTGATGGGCTTCTTGATATTGGTGCCATCAGCCCAATGATACTCATATCTACAGATAAAAAATAATTATCAATTCTTTCACATTATCAGCTTGTTTCATTACCACAGACTGACTATATGTGGGAATTAATTACTCAGTAATAAATTTATTACACTGCTCAGATAACTTCAGACAGCTCATCCTTTAAGATACATAGAATGAAATGTGAGTTATAGCATGCCATTCTGCATCGCCTATGTGGTGCTTGCGCAAAGTTTATATCTGAGGCAGGAACATAGCTTTGTAAAGCTTAACAAATACCATGCAAATAGTGCGCCTTTCTCTCAGGCAGAAGGATGGATTTTCAAAGTATCTACCGTTATATTCTTGATGGTGGCAATGTCAACAGGAAGTGAAGCCTGGTCTCTTCCTTCTGATTACAGACTGAACGGTCTTCGCAGGAGAAGATAGAAGGAAGTGCCTAATCTAGATTGCAAACTAAATAGTTTCAAAAGGGTCCACATACAAAATTAAATTCATGCTTCCCTTGTTGAAGTGTATCATGTGACTTCCACGTTAACTGGTTCCAGCATTCATAATGTTAATTCGCCGTGGGCCTCTTTACACACATGACACAAAATTTCCTAATCTGAACTAAACGTTTCATCCGCAGACAATGAGGACAATTTTGACTTAAAGGTTGTGTTATTAAAAATAATATATTCAATTAGATTTCATTGACACGGCTTCAATTCCATGATTACTTAACATCATGGCGCAATCTGAATTTCTAATTGGAACTGTAGCCCCTATAAATAATTGCCACTTATAAGAGATTACGTTTCTTTTAGACATATTGTAAACAGTTAAACATTCAGTTACAGCATTCTACATTGCAGATTTGGAGCTTAATCTTTTTTTTTGCAATTTTTAATACAATCGAGTGCAAATAGAGATGTATATTATGTACTTTAAGGCTGGTGCCAGTTTACAGAGCATTTCAAAAGGAAGAGCAATAGAATGCTATTTAGATTTTTGATCAAAAATGTCATCAAATAGATCTCAGAACTGTTTTCTGCACATTGCTCACCCATATAACAAATATTTTAAATAAAAATTGTAATCATTTTATGAATGCTAATTTCTATAATGAGTTATTACGTTCATTATCACCGAGTTGTGAAGCAACATATCTGTTCATACTGATTCTATAAGTCACATTTCATTATGTCATATAAAGAGTGCTATGTGACACATCTCGTGTTTCTGCAAACTTATAAGAAGTTCCCAATATCCTAAAAATATGTTAATACAGGCATCAGTCTAAGCCAGCTTTTCAATGAATCTGAAAAGGGACTGTTCAAAATAAGATTGTATGTTACATCTTAAAATACATACATACTGTATTTTGGGGTTGCTGTCTTGTTAAGATAAAGAAGTGAGAATTTCATATGTACTGCTTTGAACCTTTCCTATGTCTTCATTGCTTCCAGATGGAAAAGGAAAACTCTTCAAGCACTTATTTGTGCCCTCTTTCATTAGATGGTAAAAAAAAAAGCAGTCTGCACCACGGACTATTCCACTCCCTTGGACCTGCCAATTGAATGACTAGACACTAATGACTGTTACCTTGGTCCTGCAGACATCACAGAGCAACTGGTCTCAGTGCAGAACTCAGTGATGGTGCCATACAGCATGTTTATCTGATTGAAGAAATCCACCGCTGAAAGAAAGGGTGAATTATAGCTTCTTTTCACTATGAAGGTTAACACTAAGAACAATTTCATATTATATAGTTTCACCAATGGAAATGTGTTTATAGCCATGAATGTAAAATTGTAACCGATCTTTACTAAGTGACGAATAGTTTAACAGTTTGGTCGTGTGTAATTGATAGAAATTTCAACACAGGTTTAAAGCTGAATTATGTTTGGCAATTTTCCAGTTTTTGCACTTATTGATGGTGTCGTACTCATCCACTTACTGTTGACAGCTATCCATTCATTAAGATCTTCTCCATCAGGCAGCATCACAGCCTGTCTCAAGTTCCCACTGCCCAGTGTTGCCTCAGCGTGTTTCAACAGTTCATACTGGTGGGAGCCCTCTGGGATATTTTTCTTCGGCTTGAAAGTCTTCGTTGAGCGACTGCCACTGCAAATAAACCCATTTGGAGCTTAGCCATTATCAGTCAAGCAGTATTAACAGACTTATATTGATCACTCTTAACATTATAACCACCTGCATAATATTGTGTCCGTCATTTAAAACCCCCAAAACATATCTGCAAAGTTTATATATTTTCTGTCACCTTTTTATCAGAACCAGCATTAACTTTTCTTCTGTGAGATTGGACAACACTGACAAATCTCCACTCCCCATGCGCATGAATTAGCCTGAAGTGCCCATTTCACTGTAGCCAGATCACCATTTGTCCTTCCTTAGACCAATTTGACACTAACCCCTGCGGACCAGAATCATACATAAAGACTCACTTTTGGAGTCAGTCGTCTTGCCATCAAAATTGCCCAATGGCCCTTGCCAAAATTGCTTACATCCATCATTACACTTGCCGAGTTTTTCCTCTTCCAACACATCAATGCTTTGTCATAATCTTTAATCTACTGCTTAATATATCCCACCGACTGACAAGTGCTGCTGTAAAATTAACGAATCGAGATATTCTGCCTTCACCAGTGAGGGGTTTTGCTTCCTCTGTGGATATGGGTGTCGATGCTCCTCTTGAGACTCTAAATATTAGGACATTTGCTGACTAAGTGTACATCAGTACCTATTGAAAAGCTTTATGTTTAACATAGCAATTTGAATCTTGTAAATCTCTCGTGTTGGTGTGCATTTGTAGACGACGTCTAATTTCCAGTGTTACTAAAGGGTAGCTTTGTCACCATGTGAATAAAATGATGTTGATTGCCCCATGTTGCAACAAACAAGACAGGCGACAGTGTCGGAGAGCCAGTGCAGCCATTAAACGGATCATTACATTTTACCACGTCTTGCAACGTGGTTGAGACGGCGAAGGAGTGCATGGTGTGTAATATCAACAATCAACATGTCTACATTTATCTGAACAAAACACACAGAACGCCGCCTCTTTATTTATTTAAACTAAGTTATACTTGTTGACTGCTTTAGACTATAAATACACAAAGCTTACAGAGGATGTTAAAGAGACTCTAGCTACGTGAACAAGAAACTGTGTTAGAACTTTAACGTAAACTTATTAGGACTAGATACAGTTAGTTTTAGCAGCACTTGTTTGGTTAACACCACTTCCCGTAATTTAACTTCAGCTAGCGCAAACCGCAGCTCCGGGCTGGAACTCAGAAAACCACCGATAACTTTACTTACAACAGGAAGCTCATCTTGGCGATACAGTCGACGAGGAGCTTCGGTAATAACGCTTAACTCTGACTCTGTAAACACAAAGTTACTTTGCAATCATAGGCACAAAAACCCAGTTTGCTGCGATGCCTGCTAACAGCTACGTTAACGCTATCGTGAACTGCACCCAGAATTCTCTTCCTCTGTCAGAACCCTGTCATAGCCTAGCAGGCAGACTGTCGCCCCCTCTCGGCGGCTATGCTGCTTCTATATCCAACTGCTGCCTTTATTTCACCTGTTGAAATGCTATAGAAAGCTATTCCTCATTCAACTTTATCCATTTTAAGGTTCAACTCAAGAGGTCCCTTAATGTTGATTTTGTTCTATTTTTTTTTTTTAAATTGCACTCAATATATCTGTTTATTTTTTGGTACATTATTTAATTATGATTAGAATGCAACATTACAGGTCTAGTCTCATATCTTTCTCTGTCATTGTCAATGTCATCTACTCTACTACAACGTATTCATTAATTGTACTTGCATCCATTCTTTATGAAACTCCACTTACGTGCAAAGCCCTTTAGCGGAGGTGTGATAATGAATGTTGACAGAAATGTATCTACTAACAAATGAGGTGAGTTGGAGGGCAAGATGGAAGGATTACTTGAACTGAATGAAGGAAATGGGAAAGAAGGTTGGAAGATGTTAGAAATGTAAATCCGTTCAGAGGAGTAAGACTAATGAAGTGACATCAGCTTTGAAGAACGTGAAGAATGGAAAAGCTGTTGGTCCTGATGACACACCAGTGGAGGTATGGAGTGGAGTGTTTAATGAGACTATTCAACGCTATCTTGGAGAGCGATAGGATGCTTGAGGAATGGATGGAGAGTGTACATTTATAGCTTTTCAAGAACAAAGGTGATGTGCAGAGCTGTCGCAACAACAGAGGTATGAAGCTAATGAGTGAAACAATGAATATCTGTAAAAGAGTAGTGGAGAAAAGAGATGGAAGTTTTTTGAGCAACAGTATGGTTTTATGCCAAGAAAGAGCTGTGCTTCTGGCCTTCTCTATACTTCTAATGATGAGAAGCATAGAAAAGGCCAGAAGGAGTTACATTGTGTTTTTGTGGATTTAGAGAAGTACGACTGAGTGCTGAGAGAGTAATTGGGTATTGCAGGAGAAAGTCTGGACTGACAGAGAAGTATATTAGAGAGGTACAGGATATGTATGAGAGCAGTATGACAGCGGAGAGGTGTGTTCTTTCTTATTTGCTATGGGTGTGGACAGGCTGACAGATGAGGTCGGGCAGAAGACTACATAGACTATTATATTCACGGATGACATTGTGATCTGTAATAGAGCAGATAGCAGGTCAACAAAACCTGGAGAGATGGAAGTATGCAAGTGTTACAAGAAAAAAGAGGGTCAATTGCAGCAAGATGTGTATGCAATACATGTGAATAAAAGGGAGGCAGGTGGAATAGTGAGGATGCCAGGAATAGAAGATGCAGGAGTTGAAGTACTTATCAGGTCAACTGTTCAGAGCTAACAGGAGTGTGTAAAAGAGACAAATATTGTACGTTCCATTGTATATGAAATGTGTTTTATGATGAGTCTTACAATGTTTGGTCCTAGTCAAAGTTTTGAGGATTTGTGCGTCTGAAAACACAATTTTTAGAGAGAGATACAATTTTTAATGAGATACAATATAATTACTTCATGAAAGTAATGTCAAATGACCACTCGTTTATCAAACCAGCCCTCCTTATAAAAAGTAAAAAAAAACTGGGGAGACAATGAGAAGGCCAAAGCTGAGGTAATATTATTGTACCTTTGGTCTACGGGAAGCGATTCTAGAGTTCTGAAAATGAACTCCTGAGGGATTAGGTTATAGACTCTCTTCCCCCTCAGCATCGACTCCAGGCCAATACGATGACATGTGGCGGTTGTGCAAGTCCACCACTAAGTGTATGCTATGAGTAATATTTAAAAGGCGATCAAATAACTACTGATTGTGCAAAATGTGTATCCACAGATGATACACCGTTCATACAGGTCCGTGTTTCTTGCGAAATTAATGGTGTTTAAGATTTGTGGTGTCGTTATCATTGTGTGTTTATTAATCACCTCTGCACAAAAGTTAATGTGTGCCGACAAGAATTTGTGCCCACAACATAGTTGTCTGGTTCGCAAAAGATAAGACTTGTTGCACAAAATAAAATACACATCAAAAAAATTTAATATTTCGAGAATAAAGTCGTAATTTTACAAGATTAAAGTCGTAATTTTACGAGACTAAAGTTGTAATTTTACAAGATTAAAGACGTAATTTTACAAGATTAAAGTCGTAATTTTACGAGATTAAATTCGTAATTTTACAAGATTAAAGACGTAATTTTACAAGATTAAAGACGTAATTTTACAAGATTAAGGTCGTAATTCTACGAGTTAGGTTGATGGCAATTGCTAATGCTAATTTATGTAGGACAACTCACGTCACTGTATATCGTTCTGTCCAAGTCCAATGTTTGCTGTCATTCCTCGGCCAAAGTGATACGAGCCAGGTTTATATCATTAGTATTATTGTCTTGTAGCCTAATACACGTCGGATAAACGTCTTTCGTCACACATCCATTTGTTCTCTGGATGCTGTCGTTTCTCTATGGCCCTCTAATTAGCAACAGTACGTATGCTGTGTTCATGGTTGGTCTCTCTCTCTCAGGCCAGAGAGCATCAGAAGATTTGCTTTTTCTCAAAAACGCCCAAGCAAACGGAGGACATTAGAAACCTTGGTAAGATATATGTACTGTATATATACATAGGTACATAACCCATTTTTGGACACTGATATCTCTATTGTTAGTAAAACACTTGCTTTCTGCTTTGTTCTGAAGTGTCATGGCCAGTGCTACACAGTATAAGTAAAATGGCTGTTCGAAGCACAGCAGAATTATACACTCGAGGAGTTTTGTTTCTCTTCTCCTGTACCACTTTGAGCTAACATGGCAGCTGCAAAAGTGAGCCTGAGAAGAAGAGGAACTGCTTTGTAACTGTTTGGATGATAAAATGGCCTACTTCTGTTGTGAGTAATACTTTCTGTATTTTTCCAAATCAATATCCGTGTACGTCTGGCTTACTGTAGATCTACTAAGGTACAGTGACGTTTTGGGGGTTTATTGTACACGGATACTGGATTATGCCACATAGGACACAAAATAAGAGTTGAAGATCCTCTACAGGTCCTATAGTTGTTTACGTATGGTAAACAATTGCCAGGGACTGTATGAGATAATCTCTTTGTAGTTTGGAGAAAAACACAAGTATCAGTGATACTTGTAGTGCACATTAAAAAAGGTCAGATACATTTATATTGAGCAAACACCAAAAATGTTTGGTCAGGCATAGTTGTTTTGTGTAACACCTGCTATTTATGGCCCAAAAACATATTGGTTTACATAGGCAGAAACAGATATTGCAAAAACCTGTGTTCATTTAATCGAGGTTTACCTATAATTGACTAATTATTAGTTTCAAATAGGCTGGTTTAGTCTCTAAATGCTTCAGAGGATGCATACACACGAGACATACATATATAAGACTAGAAGAAAAGCTGGGAAGAATTTACAGGTTCTGCACATGTTCAGATTTGCTCTGAGCTCACAGTTCAGACTAATGTTCCACAAAGGCAAATTGGACGAACCTGTGGGTTGCTTTTATAACTGTCTGGCTATGACTATTTTCCTGATTTCCAGAGTGAGTTCAATTCCGTTCTAGAGAGCAACATCTGGATTATGGACATTGTATAGACATGAGCAGTGAGGTCAAATGTTGCTAGATGTTCTATTTATGTTATGAAATATAATGTCTCAAATCATACACCTAACTCACTGAACACAAATTGAAAATACATATTGACAGATGGTTAATATATTCGTATTCAAAGAACAGCCCCGTTTTTGTTAAATAAAAAGGCTGTACTGAGAAAATCTTAAGTTATATCTTGAGTACAGAAAAATGTTCTTAGCCGTTGTGGTGAAATTGTTCCCATTCTCAGCAATTGACACTAGTTGATTTCTTTGATTGTAATGGATTTCAATCATTTTCTTTGTATTGTATACTTTATTTTATTTCTATTTTATTTTACATGTTTACAAATTGGCTGTTGTTTTAACATAAAAACACTTTGTTTAGGCAAGATCCCCACCATACCTCTATCCGCTGATGTAATGTACTGCAGCCATAAATGAAGCTTCCCTCTGCTGCGTAAGGGTCTGTATGATTCCTCTGCAGGAACATCTGCATCTCCCTGACATGCCTTTTTTCTGTGCCCGGGTTAGCAGATAACCTCTGTGGGCAGCCTCCTAAGCGGATCACAGTGCTTAGGAGTCACGCACGGGTCACGCAGGGCTACATAGCCCTGTGATACTTCTAGCCTTCTTCTGCTCCACAAAAGAGATGTTCTCCTCAAAGTGTGTCTGGTTCTTTCTTCTGAACAGACCCAGTTTCTTACACAACCTTTTCAAAATCCTGATGCGTATAATAAAGGAAAGATTATAATTATGTAGTGTTGATGTACCAAAAGATTCAATATTTCTTTATTTGTCAGACCGATATCATAGTAAAGCTTGAACAGGAACAGATTCTCCAAGTTCCTCATTTTGGTGCAGGCGACTGTCCTCCGATATTTCCCCGTCTTGTGTTTAGGCAAAAATTATGAATTTATTTTCATAGAATTTGGACTTTTTTGTTGTTAAGTTACGACTTTTGTATCATAAAATTGCGACTTTGTTTTCTCGTAAAATTGCCACATTCATCTTTTTTTTGTCAATGTGGCCCTCATACTCTGTCGTAGAAAAGTTTTCATTTTGCTTCTGATTAATTTCTTTGGAAAATGACTGCATGCGTGCAGAGGAGGCGTGGCAGCAGATAACAGTGACGCATGGGGTTACGCGGAAAAAGGGGGAGGGAGTGGGCGGGCTTTAAACGCTCTCCTCGGCTCCGCCTCTCTTTTCTGCGTTCGCATTTCTCCGCGCTGTGTCTCAGAATAGGCTGAAGTTTCTCATCTCTTCCCCATTCAGGCGGACAGAATGGCAGCGGTCAGGACTCTCAGGAAACTATGCCAACACTCCCAGCATCAAGTCTGTAAACTCCACACATCCGCATCGAGGTGAGTGCGACCACCTGCTCTGACATTTGAATCGGATAAATCTTCCATCACGATTACGATACAATCTCCTCCAAATGGGAATCCACGCTTCAATATCTTCGACACAGTTTGTGTGAAATTCCTACGTGGTATTGATCTCACATAGATACGTATGTTAAATTCTGGTGGTCTCTATGATGATATTGAACTACAAGCACATCTTTGGTCAGGTTGTAGTGCGCCCCTAGCGCAATGCCGGTAACACTGCAGCGACAGGCTGGCTGATGAAATCCGTCTGAATCCTTGCACACTGCGGTCTGAGGAGGTTCATCTGGATACCGATTGCGTTAATGCACAGAAGTGAACGACACGCAAGTTTACTGAAACGTTTCCATTCTGGGTATCATGTGTAACACATCACCTCCAAGAGGACAGAATGCACGGATGGTCAATTTGTAGTAGTCTTCTCTTGATTGCTTTATTGCAAACGTGCTGGGTGCAACATGACTTGAGATAATTGTAATGAACTTATGCTCCTCGTGTTTCTTCATATGATCCGCAGCTTCATAAGCACAAAATATATAAATTATTGTCTTTCCTTTTGGGCAAGACTGTTTTCTACATAGCAATTTAATAAAAGTGCCATGAAAAATTCCCTTGTTGATATATTCAAAATAGTAAAATCATTAGTACTCCATTACAATTAAATCATGCATCCAAAACCTAAGTAAACGTATGTATTATCAGCAAATTCCACCAATAATCAAAGTAAAAGTACTAATTGTGGAGAACTATGGTTCAAGTCCCTGCTTTACTGTTATATCGTATGTTGTTTTGGGGTTTTTTCATATTACTGCATTTACCTAGCTACTCCAAGAGTTTTTTCAAATATTATATTTAGTTTGAGAGTTAGTAGAATTTTAGCAAACTATAAAGAAACACACTATACTTACGTTTATCACAAACATTTCAAATGAACACATTTGGAGAACTATGCTTTTATTGGATAGTTTTAAAAATGTATCTTATCTAAATACGAAATGGTAACTAAAGCTTTCAGACAAAAGTAGAGCAGTAAAATGCACAGTATTTCCCTGGGGTATAAATATTATGTAGCATAAAATGGAAAGACCAAGTAAAATACAAGTACCTCAAATATGCACTTAAATAAATGTACCTAGTTGCAGTCCCATATTTCTTATACTTGCACAAAAACTTTATGGTCATAACTGTAAAATGCATAAAGCAGCCAGAATAGTTATAACTATACTATATTGTTATAGTTATACTGGAGGGCATACACGAGGTATGTTTGTTGTTACATAATACACAATTATCTTTGCATTTCAAATAGTACAAAGCAGCAGCTGCCAGTTATTTTTTTCAAGTTTTAATTTTCGAGTGTCACTTACTGTTAAGTGACTGAATAATGCTCTCTGTGGATTTAAGTACCCAAGTACGTGTCAGATTGTACGTACTGTGAAAGTGCTCATATTCCTCTTTCCGGTGGAGGTGGGCTATAACTATTTATAGAGGTTCTTACTCAGGCTGAAATGTTGAGATTGATTACAGATTCCTGGTGTCAAATGACATGTTCAATGACGGTTTTAGTGCTAGTGTCAACTACATGAGTTAGTTCAGATTAGTAATGAAAGATTATTCAGGCAAGTTGGAGGATAGTTGATTAGCTTAGGTTTGTTTGTGTAAAAAAGTTTTTGTGGTTGTGATCGTATAAAAATATTTTCCAGTAATGTTTGGACTCTAATCTTGATAAGATTATCTGTCACAGTCCTCTGATGAGTGAATAATTTTCCACTAATCCCTTTGTTTGTATCAAATCATATTAAAATAAATCATTATTCTTGTATTCCAACTCAGACATGAAGCGGTGGTCATCTCAGGAAAGAAACTAGCACGCCAGATTCGGGGGGAGGCCCGGGCAGACGTCGAGAAATGGATATTAGCTGGCCACAGGAGACCCCATCTTAGTGTGGTTCTTGTAGGAGACAACCCAGCCAGTCACTCCTATGTCCTGAATAAGACACAAGCTGCTGCTGATGTTGGTAAGAAAGAAACCCACAGTCCTGTCATACATACATGTACATGCACGCTACAACAAAAGATTTAAATGATGGAATTTTGTCATTTTTCTGACTTTAACCTTTCACAGGGATTTCCAGTGAGACAATTCTTAAGCATCCAGACATCAGTGAGGAGGAGTTATTGGACCTTATCTACAAACTAAACACAGACCAACACGTGGATGGCCTTCTGGTCCAGCTGCCTTTACCAGGTACAGAGAAACAGCAAAAGTTTAATTGGCTAGCAATGAATATAGAGAATCGTGCATCTCAAGAGTGACCTCTTAGTGTCGAGGTATGCATTATTGTTTACTAAGGTGTTTTGACCTAAATTTGTGTTTGTTTTGTTGGCAGACCACATTGATGAGCGCACAGTCTGTAATGCAGTTTCGCCATCTAAGGATGTTGACGGCTTCCATGTAGTTAATGTGGGTCGCATGTGCCTGGATCAGTCCACAATGCTTCCTGCCACTCCCTGGGGAGTCTGGGAAATTATTAAACGCACAGGTAAAACCAGCCACACCTTACCTACTTTTGGTTTTGAAATACTGGTGAGAAAACTCTCTAAACTAACGATCTGTATTTTTCCCTGAAGGCATTCCTACTCAGGGAAAGAATGTTGTGGTCGCAGGACGCTCCAAAAATGTGGGCATGCCAATTGCCATGCTACTGCATACAGATGGCCGTCATGAAAGGCCTGGAGGTTGGTTATTTTACACATGGGTTTATTTGTTTTTTAAGTATCGATGGTATGAATACCAAATGTATTTTCTATTCAAGGTGATGCCACAGTCACTATTTCTCACCGTTACACTCCAAAGGAGCAACTTTGCCAACACACTAAAATCGCTGATATCATTGTCGCTGCTGCAGGTTTGCCTTTTTAAAATTTTCAGCTGCATCTGACCATGACTGATCTGTTTATATCAAGTAGATTTTTCTGTTGGTTTTAATTGAAGTGTGGATCTTCTGGCAGGAATTCCGAACCTCATAACTGCCGATATGATCAAAGAGGGAGCAGCAGTGATTGATGTTGGAATAAACCGAGTGAGGGACCCAATCACTGGAAAGAACCGATTGGTTGGAGATGTGGATTTTGAAGGTATGGCTGGATTGCAACATTTTTTGTGTGTTTTGCATGTCTTTAATGGTCATACTTCTTCTGTCCCTACTCAGGTGTGAAACAGAAGGCAGGCTTCATCACCCCTGTACCTGGAGGTGTTGGACCCATGACTGTGGCAATGCTTATGAAGAACACTATCAAGGCAGCCAAGAACGTTCTGCTGTATCCACCAGAAAGGATCCGCATGGCGGTGGTATCCTAATGGACAGAAGATTCAATGCTACACACACATTCCAGGGCTCCCTCCGGACACCCCCTCCCACCCATGTTTTTTTTTTAAAACTTTTTACTTTTTCTTGGAGCAACCTGATGAGTTCTCCTTGCACACAGACTTGAAAGATGATGGCTTTAAGGCTGTCTTCCAACTGTCATATTTAACCTTCCCAACTTCCAGCCAAATTCAGACTGATGCATTCACGAAACTGAGTCTTATGTAACAGGGCTTTCAGTATTTATCTTTTGCAATGTATTTCGGAGGAGTTCTGGAGAATTAAGGAATCTTGAGATTGTTTTATTTATTGCCACATGGATATGAATGGAGGCAGGTTACAGTATTTCACGTGAGCTTCAGTGAATAGCTTAAGCCTTATGAACCAAGCGTGATAAGGGCTAATATCATAAGGAACATTTATTTATCAATATACCAGCTTTAAAGATGAAAAAGCTTTTTAAACTTTTAAATAAATATTATATGTCCCTGTTAGTCTGTCTAACATGTCTCTCTGACTTTTTTTGTCTTATGAACCACATATGATTGTGTTTATCTTGAGGGCATTTGTTTGTGGTCAATGAATTTAACCTTCAAGAAGAAGTCCGCCCTATATCACAGAGAAAACTATTCAATATGTTTCTTTCCATTCATCGGGTATGCTTGTCATTCATTCTTGCAAGATTATTAACTTTAAAATATAAAACATGTATTTATATATATATATATATATATATATATGTGTGTGTGTATCTATGTATGTGTATATATATATTTATGTAAATATATATATATATATATATATACACATATGTATATATATATGTATGTATATATATATACGTATATATATATATATATATATACGTATATATATATATATATACGTATATATATATATATATACATATACGTATATATATATATATAATATATATACACATATGTATATATATATGTATGTATATATATACGTATACATCTACGTATATATATGTATGTACGTGTGTGTGTATATATATATATATATACATATATATATACATATATACACATATATATATATATACATGTATATATACACATATGTATATATATATACACATGTGTGTATATATATATACACATATGTGTATATATGTTATATACATATGTGTATATATGTATATATATATACACATATGTATATATATATACACATATGTATATATATATACACATGTGTGTATATATATATACACATATGTGTATATATGTTATATACATATGTTTATATATATATACATATGTGTGTATATATATACATATGTATATATATACATATGTGTATATATATACATATATGTGTATATGTGTATATATATACATATGTGTATATATGTATATATATATGTGTATATATATATACATATGTGTGTATATATGTATATATATATATTGTGTATATATATATATGTGTGTATATACATATATGTATGTGTGTATATATATGTGTATATATGTATGTATATATCTATATATAGATTTGAGTAGTTCTCTGAGTATAAATATATAAGTGTTCTTAAGTACAATTTTTTAATCCCCCCATGGGAAATTGTAGTAGTTCCAAAAACAAAAGAGAGACAGCCTTAAGATAAATGTATTAAAGTAAAACTAGAATTTCATAATGTAAGTAATCCAATCTCAATTTAGATATATGACTTGGAATGTTCATGTAGGCACAAGGTGTATAGTATTTATAATGAGAATGATGTGTATTAGGAGTATTAGAAACAACTGTTTCCAGTGTTCCATGTGTGCTTGTTGGAAAAAGTACCCGTGGTCTTGTTGGCAGTGAATGTAGACTGCTGAAGGAAATGCTTAGTAGCATAGAGCCCCAAAGTCTTATGACAGGGTGTGAGTTCTACAGGATTGATTTCACCTTAGCTTATATCTGCTTACGTACCTTGTCCTGGGGACAGCCCAGGATATAAATGGACCTGCTGATCTCCTTATCAATCTCTTTCTCTTCTTTCTCTAAGTCAAAGAATAAAAATTATTGGGTAGAAGAATTTTTTTTACAAGTTTATAGTTTTGAATTTCAGGAGTTCATTTTAGTAAAAATACATAATAAGTAGCTAGCAAAAAATGGGGCTTATCTTAACTATAGCTTATCTTCACTATCAAGCTCAGGTATAAATTTTGAAATCCATCAAGGGATCAATAAAGTCTCACCCTGAGATCAAACATCCCTATTGAGTAACTTCAGTATTTAGCTACATACATATAACTGAAGACATACAGTATATGAGCAACAAGCACAATACTTGCATATTCTGGACTAAAATAACCAAAAGACTGTACCTCAGTAAAACCAGTGGGTGACCTGGTGTTAATAGTATCGATTTTAACTGCCATTGATCTTAATTATTTTACACTCTATGATGATCTTTATTCTTTTAATTTGTTTTTATGGCTCTTACTGTTTTACTTATTTGGCATTTTTTTCCCCTAATGGACTTTTCCTATGAGAATATTTCTTAGTGTTGTGTCTACCTGACAATGCTATGTATTGTTCTTTTAACGCTGTTTGATTTTAGATGTTTCCATTCATTGTATTGTTTCTGTATCAACGCTATTGAAAATGAGGATTCTTCCTGAATATGTTTTTCCAAGGTTTAATAAATGAGTGAAATGAAATGCACACTTACTAACTGAGCTCTCACAGGAGGGAGTTAATTTGTCTCGTTTCAATATTGACTTTAATTACTTTATTTTCAAACTTTGCAGCTAACCACGAAGAGCATTCATCTCCAAACAACAGCTGTCTCCTTGCTGAAGCAGTTTTACTTGATATTTACTTGATATTGCGATGGAAATACCCTTTTCTACATACATGTAGCTTGTTTCTTGTATGTTTGGCTAAGTATCTGGGCATCCACATTGATGAATATCTTTCTTTTAAGTCACATATTGCACATACACTGAAAAAACTAAAAGTTTTTAGAAAATAAAAGTAGGATTCTTCTTCAGAAATATATCTTGTTTTTTAATCAAGGTCAGGAGAAAGCTCTTTGCTGCCACCTTCTTCCCTTTTCTAGACTATGCTGACATTGTTTACATGAATGCCTTAACCAGCTTACTAAAGATGTTGGACACTATTTATCATGGAGCACTAAGATTTATAACAGGCTGTAAACCCCTCACTTACCATTGCACTCTTTACTCTCAGGTTAACTGGTCATCATTACCTGTTTGCAGACTTCTGCACTGGTGTAACTTTATTTACAAATCCATTCTTGGTCGGCTGCCGAAATATTTATCCACCTATATGTTGCCCAGACAGTACAGTTATAACCTGCGCTCTCAGTCCTTCATTACCTTTAATGTTCCTTTTGCGCGTGCTGAGCTCGGCAAAAAGTCATTCCCTTCTCTGCCCCTTCAACTTGGAATACGCTAAAGCAGGACCTGAAGCTGTCCAAGTAGGGGAATTTAAACTTATTTTAAGAGCACTGGAGAGGGATTCTGTGGAAACCTGTTCCTTTTTATAAAATATTTATCTGCTTGTACTTGGTACTTTAATTTGTATCGTATAATGTAATGTATTGTTAAGTCTCTCAATGAGATTACCTGTATAAATAAAGGTAAAATAAAAAATAAATAAAAATTAAATGATTTTCTTTTAAATTCCAAAAGTATTGCAGAGGAATGTTTGAAGTGCTTAAAATTAAAAAATTCTGGTCTCACGTGTATCCCCTCCTAAACACTGCAGATGGGTGACAGATGTGATGCCCTTCAATGAAGAAGAAAGTGCACAAAGTGCTAAAGCTTTATCAAAAAAAGGTGTAATATGAATTTAACAGTCTTTTTTTTAATAAACACAAAACAAAACAAGTTGAAATATTCCCTAACACTTTTTGGCCATTTTGCAAACATCATTTACCAGTCATTAACTTTTGCAATGACTCGTTCAGCTGCCTTCTGCGTCTCAAATCGTACAATGCCATAGCCATCAGTTTCATTGTCACTAACCACCTAAGCAAAATGACACACTTGCTCTATTTAGGTCTCTCTCACACACACACACATGCAGTATCAAAACTGACTTTACGTCATATAGTGACACCCCTTACACTGGGAAACAGGCTTTACGTCAAGTGACTGGCTTTTTTAAACTTTTTATATAACTGTCTTTCAATGGACTTAATTTTAAAGCGGTTCTGTGACACAGGGTGCATACATACAAAATGTTTGAATTACTATTGGACATACAG
This sequence comes from Lophius americanus, assembly GCA_037951165.1. Lineage (NCBI taxonomy): Eukaryota > Metazoa > Chordata > Actinopteri > Lophiiformes > Lophiidae > Lophius > Lophius americanus. Next base: position 779,750 of record JBBDHG010000024.1, on the reverse strand, counting down.
TACCATTATTTTTTTTAGGGGCAAAAGGAAACAATTCATGTTCCGCATTTTGATTTGGCATAGGTTTTAATGTAGGTCGCATTTCCTGACAAAACATGCCCCATTTATCTGGGCTTGGGACCAGCACCAGAAATACACTGGCTTGTGACCCCTTTGTGACTGGGTCTGTTAAGTTAAACCTGTTGATGTTAATTATTTGAGGCAACAATGTAGTGTGTTTAATTTAAAACACAAAGTTGTGTTAGCAAATATTAATAAACATACATGCACATTCAAATATGGCAGAACAGAACAAGACGGCAGAACCTTTCTAATCTGCCTGAATTAAATTTCCCTTAAACTTCTGAAATTTTCATTCAGGGGCTCCTTGATTCAGGTGCTTCAGTCAAACTACCAGTTTAATTACCAAATAATCTAATAAATATTAGATTCAATTATAAAAATTGTAATCACCTCCATCTAGGTGGTATTGTTGTTATTTAGTGTAGTGTTTACAATTTGAGTTCTATGCGAACCCCTCGGCCGGTTATTTAGTCACTGTCATTTGCTTTGTATTTTCTTAGTATTATTAATTTGTTGTTAAATGAGCAATAAAGAAACACGACCTTATCCCATTAGCCACTGCATCAGCTGAGCTATGGCGTCAACAAGTTCGCTGCAATTCCATTTTCATTTGGGTCTTGGACTTTATGTTTTTTAAACCTTCTCATTTTATTTGGCATGTATCCATAAGTGCAAATGGTCTGAAAGAAAAGCAAATATACACAAATGGAACATGACGTGAAACTGAGTTACCCTGAACGGACTGATAAATCTCAAAGCCACCAGGACTATCAATGTATGCAAGTCTCTAAAAAACCCTCTTTGTATTTCTTACAAATATACCCACTTTGTTCATTTTCTATCGTATTATTTGTATTCCGTGTTTGTTTCTATTGATTGTCCTTGCAGCTGTTAATCAATAAAGTTTTGGGAGTAAAAAAAACCCCATTGCTGACTTGGATGAACAGAACAAGAGAAATGCCCCCACCCTTTTCACTGGATATCCCGTGAACTTACTACGCATGTCCGGAAGCGAAGTTGTGTATACAAACTAATCAATGGCGGCTGAGTCACACACTTGCTCCTTCCTAAGATCTTCGGCCAGGTTTTGAATTCATATTCATTTTAATATTTGAACAATGGAACGCAGTAGATCCCAAGAACGAGCTGGTAGAGAGAAAACCAAAGGGAAGAAGAAACGGAGACAGTCCTCCTCTTCTTCATCGCAGTCATCATCTTCCTCCTCCTCATCCAGTAGCAGAAGTCGAAGCAAATCCTCAAAGAAAACATCACGCAAGATCCAAGGTTAGGGGATTTTAACACTTCTACAACAAAGAGTAAGTTAGTATTAAAAAACTTCGTCTAGCTTCTTATTTGCTTTTCCCTCAGATTTGAAGCGAAAAAAACGCAGACAAAGCTCTTCTTCATCTCCCTCGTCGTCCTTGTCTAGCGATAAAAAGAGGTCGAAAAGTAAAGCCAAGAAAAAGACGAAGAAGAAAAAAGCGAAACTGAAGAAAGACAAGAAGAAGAAAAAAGAAAAGAGGTTGAAAAAGAAGGAGGAGAAGAAGAAAGCAGAAGTGATGCTATCAAGTCCTCCAGTTCATCAGAAACCCCCGACCTATTTGCTGGAGGTGTCCCAGACTGATGAGGAGGCAGAGGAGCTTGGACCTGGTGGGACTCGGTTTAATTATAACTATTTAAATAATGACTGATATTTTAGTTCACCACCAGGTTGTTCAAATATGTATAAAAACTAAAAAGTACTTATCATAGCATTTCACATCTGACGATTAGCTGCCTTTGTAGGTTTTATATCTCTGCAAATTTGCATGCATGTTATTCACGTTAAAATTAATCTCACATTAAAGTACAAATTGATAAAATCCATGTTAGCGAAAGCCTCTCCTTTGCCAGGATAATCCATCCACCTGACAAGTGTGGCATATCAAGATGCTGGTTAAACAGCATTAGTATTTTACAGGTGACTATTGGGCTGTTGGAAATTCTGCCTTATAACAACACAATATGCCACAGTTGACTAGTGTAGTTATAAAAATTATTATAATGCAATTTATTTAATTTTTCAGATTACCCATTGTGGCCACACAAGAGCATCTTTAGCAATAATCTGACTCACCTTAAAAGAGCGTCAGAAATGATATTGGTTAATTCTTCTTCCATGTTTCCCTATCCTGTTTTCTTTACAGCCTCAGCTATCGAGATGTTGAATTCCCTCATAAATTTGATATTTTGCGTGTTATATTCTACTTTGTTTTCCTCTGCAGTGATGACTGATGAACAGAAGGCCCGACTTGCTACTAAGAGACCCCTCACCAAAGAGGAGTATGAGGCTAGACAGAGTGTGATCCGCAGGATTTTGGACCCAGAAACTGGACGCACCAGGTAAGCCACAGCTACAGTGCCCATTGTAGAAAGAGACAAATATTTGTACTAGAAATCTTTATGAAGACGGTCTTTTCTGCCTTCTTAACAATGCCACGGTATGTGTTTCTTCAAGGTTGGTAAGAGGAGAAGGGGAGATCATAGAGGAGATTGTAAGCAGAGAAAAACAGAAAGATATCAACAAGGTACAAGAGATAATTTTACTTTTAACTTTGTGAAATATATATAATTCTACCTAACAGTGAACTTCCATTCACTTCATAGCAAGCCACCAGGGGAGATGGGAATGCCTTCCAGAGGAAACTGGGAATCAACAGGTAGACGTTGCCTCACACCTGCCTTCAAGATGAAAAATGTCATGGCTTTAGACAGCTGTCTGTGAATTAACTACATACTGGAAAAGGAAGTAAATTAACTGACTTGGTGTACACTGAAATTGTAATATCCCAGATAATAGCCAGTATCTCCCTCTGATTTACCTTAATAAATCTAAGCTGACCGCAAGGATAAATAAAGTGAAGCAGATGAGTTTGACAATAACTTGAATGTTTTTTTAGACAACTGAGATCTACCATGCAAACTTTATACAAGGAAAGTGTCCTAAATAGTTTTGTACATTCAGTGGATGTTTACATATTTTTTGTGTTATTCAACCTTATCTAGGTTTTAAAGCATTTGTGTAACTACACTTACGGATCAGTCTTGAATGGATTGTGACTGTCAGTTTTCTGTACAGGATTGATCAGTGATGTCTTAGATTTGAGACTGCAAACAGTCTGGCCCTTCAAATCTTGTCTTCATTTGAAAACCGCTATTGATTTTGTTCTCAAAATAAAGAGCATTTATAAAAAGTTTATTTACTCAGTGTCTGGCTTGACTCAGCAGCTCTTTTCCCCCGAAAAAACAATGACAGGGCCATCTGTATTTCATGCATAAATTTCTTTTGCCAGAAGCATCTTGCAAAATCTAAATAGAGGCTTCACTAAACTTCCGTGACATTGACAAAAGATACAACTTGAACTTTCTTCCTGTGTTATCTTTTATCACTCTCATGGAAATGCTGATTTTATTTTCATGTTGAGCTTCAATGGTTCAAACCAGTTTCACCAAACTTAAATCAAATCTCAACAATAATAAGTTGTGCCTTCTAACATGTTCATCTTTGTACAAATTATGTTTTGTGGTTTCCACTGAAACCATTTTTAATGTAAGTCTTGATGGTGATCATCTAGCTTCACCAGGATTTGTTTTGGTAACACTTGGTAGCTCTAACCCTAACCCAAACCCTCCTTTGTACATTTACTTCAAAGTGAAAAGAAAACCCAAGCCTTGTAAGAAAGTATGGCAGTTCCTTTTACAGACAGTTATAATCTACACAAAGTCTCATTTCCACTGAATTAAACTTTTGGAGTGAACAGTGTTCATTGTAAGCCTCCCAACACAATGGTCAGCTTAAGGCAGAAACGAGAAATACAAGGCCTGGTAATAAAAAATGTAATGGTAATATTTGTGTCAGTGGCAGAATCTAACTGATTCGCTGCCCAGAGGTGTTTAGACTTACACTCTATGGACTTTGCTATCCAGGTAATTCAGATCTCTGAGGGAGGAGATTATTCTATAGTCGTAGCAAACTTTCGGGAAATTTCTTCTGACTATTATAAATTCCCAAAAAGCACTTTTTAAATTAACAGCTTTCATAATTATAAATGCAAATTTGACTTCAAGCCAAATCTGACGTGGTCAAATGCAGAAGGACAAAACGGTTACATCTTTCTCTCCTGAAAATTCCTGATTAAGATTTACAAGTATCTGGCAACTGCATGTACACCCAGTGACCTAAAATTAAACCACCCATCATTGGTGGAAGTGGGGTTAAAAATAACTATAAAAAACACTTCTGTGTATAATAATTTGCCATTCGTCAGCACCACAAACTACCTCCATAATCATCAGTCAGTGAACCTCTTCAACAGTTCAAACAAAGAACAAACACTATAACTTTCACAAAGGCAGAAATATTAAGCAAGTGAGTGTAGAAATTATTTATGATGCAAGTGACTTCATCTACACCTTCATGGAAACAGAAAAACAGTCAAGAATGCGCAGATCTGTTTGCACAAGAAACTGTGCTGTAATGTTTAATGAAGGGATTATGTCATGGGGGCTTTCATGGGAAATTTCAACTTTTTAAAAACAGCCCACAAATGTGTACTTGCATTTGTTGAAAGTTAAGATGTGTTCAGATTTTTTCTCTGCATTTGACCTATGCAGAATTTGTGCCTGTTGATCTGATTGTCGATGCACGGTGACATTCCCTCAACACAGCTGAGCCGTTAAATGTGTGTATGGCTGAGTAATATTGCACGATTCCCCTTACATTTGGGCCCATATAGATCTATTAAAGTCAGCTCTGAAAATGCCTATTAGACTGACAAATGAACATTATTTGTACTAATAAATCACACAATTTTACCCATTCAAAAAATAAATGGCAAACAGCATATTGTACAGAATTTACAATTCGCAAATTCTTCATCCCAAGGTGCAGCAGAACGGAGAAGAGACCTTAACCAAAAAGAGGATTCTCTACCACATTCAATTCCTCATTTACAGCTTAGGGAGATCCAAAGAGAAGCAATTTCCTAAATTTACTGAGCAGGTTATTAACCTGTTAAACATATAGTATGACACATGATAGCAGTTCTGTTGATATAATTTGGGTGACCTGCAAGATAAATTAATACAAATACAATACTATGCCACAGAAAGTCCTCTTGAGTTTTAGTTGCTGCAACTTTGAGTGGAACAAAATGCAATACGGCTCAAGTAATCTTAAAACACATTTTGCTCACCATATCAATACATTTTAAAATATTTAAACACTTAAATAACAATATTTATCATAATCAATCCACAAAGTGTATACTCAGAGGGGAGGCATTTGCCCCCACAGTACAGAGTAGAGAAGACACTTAAAACTGGTCTTCAGTGGACCAGATACCAGATCTGCACTGTAATATAACAATTATGTACACGCCGTATCAAGGCAATCAACTACATACTTACATCTATTTAATTTATACACAGGAGGCCTTAATTACTTCCTCTCTACTCATGTGCAGCATGTCTTTCCAAACGCTATACTTTGGCACATAGATTGTGCAGCACTGGGAATCTTCCAGCTGAGTCTTAGATTCAGGAAGGTATAGCAGAGCACTACGGTAAATGAGAGCCAACACGATAAAGTCCCAATAACTGTTTAAGGAGCAACCATATGATTAAAGGGCAAATTTTGAACTTAGCTTTATGTGACATGTGGTCTTTGGTCTGAGGGAGAACTAGAGAAGAAGTTAAACTGGACTCTACGGTTAGTAGAAACATTCTAATCAATCATTCAAAGATCCATTTAGGCTGAAAAATTGTGTGTTGTTTGGTCAGACCAAAACAGAAACATTCAATCCAATTTGACCTTACCCTCATCTCTGCTCAAAGATACAAACATATCTAATTATCGTAATAAAGAGGGTATAGTTTAAAACTATGACACTAAAACAGCAGTAATTGTTGTGCTTGCAGTGACCACAGTAGCTACAGTGCTGTACCAGCACTTCGACCTGATACAGGCTGTCTGTAACCACTGAGTTGTCGCATGGGTAAGGTGTTAAACCTCTCTAATCTAAAAGCAGGTTGTATTCAAGACTGATAAATATTTCTTCAACGGTAAAAACACTGGAATCCTACAATAAAAGCTATATCCCTGTTTCAGGAAGATACGTCTTCACATACCTGTTTACCTTTGTGTTGATTTGACAATAAATATAGTCCCTATCCATAAATTGTGATGTTGAGTGTGACTAGTATTAGTTTTAAAAAGTGTGTATTGTAGCACCCATCATTTTCATTGCAAAATGTACCCATTTGGTGCAAGCAATCTGTTACTGACTCTTCATAGTACATCTCAGTCATGAGTCTCTTGCTCAGCATTCCATATTTAAGTAACTCGCACAATGTCTTCCCGCACTCATTTGGGGCTGAAAAGGCCTGGATCCAGCTTGGTGCTGCTGCTGCGACCCCAGCAACTGGCTGTGATGCTCATGCTGCGCTGTGTTGCTCCCTGGCTGTGGCTATGAGCCGACTCCACACGCTCACTATCTGATTGGCTCTGCGTGCGCTCTGGTCTGTTGTGGACGCTGCCTGTTGGGGAGCTGGGGGCTGGTTGGGAGGAGATGGTGCGCAGCAAGTGGTTCCTCTTCCTCAGGAAGTCACTGTTTGCACCCAAGCCAAAGCTGCTTTTACGTAACACCATGCGTGTGCTGCTTGACTTAGCTGGCCGAGAGCGATGGTTGTACTCCAACTGGGACAAATGAGCCGCATACCCCTCTGTGATGAACTATTGATAGGATAAAATACAAATAATCAGAAAAAATATTATATTATGTGATTATCTTTAAATACCTGATATTCATTTATTCATCTGAATTAGTTATTCAGTGGTTGCAAGATGGGCGGTGCAACACCTAACCTTTCGTCAAATTGGGGTTTTGGTATGCAAAAATAATACGATGGTACCTGGCACTGGTGCTGCATTTTCTTGGAGGGTCTACCGACTATGTATATTTGACAGGGTGGGAGACCAATGCAGGTGTAGACTGAGATGTCTTTGGTCGATCCATAACCAGCGAAAATCTTCATGCGAGCCTGGTATCAGTCAAATGAACATGAGCATTGTTAGACATATTTTCCGTTACAAGTGAAATAACAATTCAACAATTTTGCTTTCACTAAAATTACATTCCTGATTGATTCCACAATGTTAAGACTATATATAAACAGACTACTGTTTGTCTAAGACAACAAGTACATCCTGCCACCACCCCCTTCCTCCCGGTCTGACCTCTGTTAGGGACTTGAGGAAGTTGGCCTTATGTCTGAGCGGGTCGTGGACCAGGCCATCGCAGAAGGACACAATTCCATGGGGGAAGTTGTGTTGTGACAACCAAGCTACAACCCGCTGCTTCTGCATATCTGGTCGTCCGGTTACGTAGATGATCAAATAGCCTAAATCCTGCCAGTGCCTGGAATGAGGAGGAACAATATTTAACATGTAAATACCAAAAGCATTATGCTAATGTGTACTGGTCTAAAATAAACTCTTGTTTCTAACCAAAGAAAACAATAGAAGAACAGTTTGTACCTGACAACATCGACAGCTCCTGCCCGCACTTTGGGATCACTGCCCATGATGGACACACTGGCAGCAAACGACCCATCAATACTGAATACCACAAACTCTGTGCCTCGTGGAATAACTGTCAGATAGCTGTCTGCAAATGTGTGGTCGCCCCTGGAGAAAGAAACAAACCAAAAAGTGTACGAAAATGTAAGACACAAAAGGCTAAGAGAAATTGTTTTCCTTATTCAGGAGCAAATTAACAAAGTGAGCTAAAAGCAAATATCAGCCAGTCAAGATGTCTTTAAACTTTTTTTTATGAACCACACCCATACATACAAGATTAAACATTGCATAAGCTTAAGAAAATAACAACTATGAATCCAGACAGAAGAAATACACTTAAAGACAAGGCTTAGGCCTGTTATGAATTCACAATTATTTGACAAAATCAATTTATCAGGTGATAATCTCACCTCAACTGCCATTTACTCATTTCAAATAATGATTGCTAGGATATATCATTACTAATATTATGTACTATTTTGTCACCTATCTTTGATGTATGAATGTGGTAGTTGGCCATAATCACAATTAGATTAAAGAAGTGATTACAGGAAATGAGTGAATGAATGAATGCAGAGTAGTTCTGTATTAATGGTCTAAAAAAAACAACATGTACAACAACCCATGTATATCTCTGAACTGATAGTGCAGTTCATTTGGGAGCCTGTCACTATAACTACCTGGAGACGTTTGAGAGTGATGATGGAAAGTGAATAAAGGTAACTTTGATACACGATTTTGTCAGTGTATATTTGTGTCTGGGTCATGTCAGACAGATCATTATAGGCAACGGTAGTTGTTAAGGCATTAAAACAACTCCTGTAATCCTACGCTCCGCGATTGTTTTGTTTTCAGCAGCATAAACTATATGGTGAGCACTTACCCAAATGGTATGCATTACACTGAACAGAACACAAACAAACAAAAAGGTTCTGAGATTTCTGTTTCCAGGGTGCAAAATGGGCACCATTCCGATTCAAATCTATTTCTTAGTAAAACCCAAGTGAAGTAGGACTAAACTCTGCTTTGCTCCTTTGGTTTCAGAATTTTGATATTGTGCTCATGAACAGAACAGCGCTAATGACAACACTTGTGTTTTCCCTTAAATGACAAATCCAAATGTCTGCTGTAGAAACAGCCCAGTGAATGGGACTAACTAATCTCACCTGACAACCATTTTGACAGGGTATACTCCGATGCCCAGACGTTTGTCCTCTGGGATGACAAAAGACACACGGCCACTGCTGTTGGTCACCTCTGTGTTGAAGTAAACCCATTCACCTGATGGAGGCTGGTTCATGATGTAGAGGTCAACCTGCACAGTATTACAAAACCTTGAGCATCAACTCCGCAGGCATTACTGACAGCAGTATATCTGTGTTGTTGTGATGACAGAAGATATGAAAAGATCACCTTTTCTGCTGCCAAAGTGACCATGTCTAGAGGTCCATACATGAAGCGACCAGTCACGACCTGCTGGGAGTCTTCTGTGTGCACTGCGTCATTTATACGGTGGTTAGCAGTTACATTCTGTCAGAAGAGCAAAATAAGTAAACACAGTGAAATGCAGTTTTAATTGTTATTTATGTTGATATGATAAATAAGAGAAGCATTAAAAAGGATTTCAGGATTTTTGGGGTCAGTGAAATCCCCATACATAGACTTCTGTTCTTAGCCTTTTTTGGTACCTACCCGGATCTTCACATGAGTTCTCTTGCGGAGCCACTTCTCTCGAGGTTTGGAAGGGGTGAATTCAGAAACTTCTTTTCCATCAAGTTCCAGGATGCTAGAGTTTTCATGCCTCATGACCTGCATGAGAATGTAAATTACTCATCCTAAGTATCTCAACGGGGGACTAAAAGCCTAATGGTCACATATTAAAGAGGCCATTAAGAGGGGCTGTATTCTAATGTTGGCTCACCTGTCTCAGGAGGAAAGACACCACATCAGTGGACTCCCAGTATGATGCATGGAATAGGTGCGGTAAAGCCACAGTAGGGAAAGCAGTCAGCGCATCGGGGCAATACAGGGCGAAGTCCAGCCGCTTAGTGCCCCACCAACGTGCTGCAACTGTGACAGGAACGGAGTGAATATAGTGTTAGATATCTGTCAGAAGATATACCAGTTAAGGGTGAGAATTAGTATGAGGCATTTGGTGCCACCCAAAGGGTCAACATCCCCGAAGTTAAAGCAAAAAACCTATTTGCAGTAGAGTTTAAAACAAAAGCCATCCCCATACCCAGCACTATCTTCAGATAAAAGAAGGGAATCAGGTGTTCATAATTGTTATAAACTGAAAACTCTTCATGCTAAAACTCAAGAGCAGAAGGAAGAAAAACATTATCAGAAGTGATCAATGATTATATGAGCAAATGATGATGGTTATTAGAGTTGAATAGGCATAAGGTAATGTTATGGATTTGGAAAGAAAAGACAAGCTCTCAAGGGAATTATTCATTATAAATGTATAGATTTTAATCCGTATAGATGATTTTTTTCAAGGATTTAAGTAAGGAGAGGAATAGGAGGCTCTCTGGAGGAGCAGCATTAAGGTCAGGTAGCGTACAGAGAGGAGCTGTGGGCCTGTGTTAGTTTCAGAAGTTCCCTCCATTATAAAGTACCTTGCTCCACTTCAGCCTGGGAGTCCAGGGAAACCAGATCAGATATAGCACGGTCCAACCCAGCTGACAGGCAGTTCTCGTATTGGCCAGTGGGGATTTGACCTTCACTAGTCTCTGCCCCAAAGCCCAGCTCTGCCACTAGATTTGCATCAGGAGATCCTGCAGCCTCGTCAGCCTTTGCTTTCTTACGGGACTTAGGAGGACTTCTCAGGAAGAATTTGTTTTGTGGTGACAGGGCGAGTTGGGATATAAGACTTACATTTTTGGATTGGTTAGTTTGGCATGACTTGGCTATAGGAAAAAAGCAAACAGAAAGAAACCATATGAAAATTATGGATATGGGTATGTTACAGTTCATGATAATTTACACAGTTTGAAGAGTGATGCTGGGGTGACGACGTCAGTGGTGTCAGCGACCTGCTTCAAACAGAGCTGTGAAAGTCAAAGCTGAAAAATAACTAAGTATGTTAACCTTAATGTTAATGCTGTGTGTTCAAGGTCCCTTTGTCACTCTGGTATCATAATTAGTTCAAGTGCTTCTCCTGGGTTGTTCTGCTGGTGCTAAAACTCCACTGTGCAGTAATGTGCAATTATGTTTGGTACAAATTAATGTTTTGGGAACAAAAGTGAAATAGAGGTGGGGGTTGTGTTAGAGGACAATTTCACATAGGACAGAACAGAACATTGGTCATCTTAGCAAACATTGCACTAGGGAGTGACAATCGGTAATGGCTGAATTAGGCAGATGTCTACTTGCAATGCAACATTAGATAAATGCAGCACTTGCTCATTGCATTCACATTAAGGCAGTGGGTAGAGCTAGACAGACAGTGAAAAGTGGCGCTGAGCTTGCATTTCTTTAGGACTCTACTTGCTCATACTCGAACTTAGTATTTCCTCTAGAGAAGGATAAAACTGTCTGAAAAGCTGATTATAATGCCATTCTTAAATCTAGCTAGAAAGAGAAGGAGGATGCTATTTAAGTCTATCTGGCTGGCTAGCATACTCCAGTAGGAGGGCAGGGTGTATGGACAGTCAGTGTAAGGGCTCTGAGCAAGAGAGAGGGAGACTACTGAACTAGACCAGTTATTGCGCAACTGTAAGGAGGGGAACGAGAAAGGCTTCTTGGTACCAATAACACTTACTGTTGGCTATGTTGTTGGTAGTGTAACTTTCTGCCATTCCTGAGACCTGGCTGGCAATGCTGACTTCACTGGCCCTCCGCTGGCCCCTGGAGAGGGGGCCCGTTTTAGGGGACGATGGGTATGAACTGTCCATGAAGACACCACCATGAGACTGAACAACATCCGCTATTGAGTCAAAACAAAGAGATCCCATTAGACAGAGACACAGATAAGGGGAACTCCCAGTGATGAGGAGCGACACATGGGCGAGGGTGGCAGGAGAGAAATGGGACGGCAGGCAACATGGTTTCAGAGGACATGTGAAACCATAAGGCGACCAAACGGCGGCCAAGTTCAAATTTATGTAACTGATTGAGTGGATACAGGCATGAGTTCATAAAACCACTAGTTAATATAAAATTACGAATATCCACGTCTATCAAATTCACTCACTATGTGTTAATATCTCTTAAAAAAGTGTTTTTTAATCTGATAGCATAAGTCGTATCATGTAAAATTAATTTGTCATTTGAGACATGCTAAAATAGTAGATTTCCAAAAGTAAATCAGATGACCTCTGACCATGTCACATGGTGAAACACAGAGCAGTATAGTCAAGATGAATAGGTCGAGCACCACATACATTGGAGTATGCAAACACAACATCAGAAGAAGTAGTCTTCTCTTCAAAACATAATAGAAATACCATGTGTCGACATCAGTAATGTCTTAATGAGGAAATATCCCAGACGCCGTAGCACATGGCTTAAAAACCCTGGTATTAAGACAAATGTGTGCATCCTACAAGCATTGAAGATGATTATGTAATGGCAATGACAAAACAGAACATCACACGAGGTGCAGATATCAAAAGTACTTCCATGGTAAATTGTATCACATGAGCGTTATTTCAATTTCTGACCAGAAATTTCTAAGAGACTATTAAATCAGATTGATTATAGCCTGTTAAGTATACGTAGTAAAAGGCCAGGTGCTACCAGATATATATGCAGAATTTATCTGTGTCTGGACAGATTGGACAATGTATCAACTGACTCTAGGAACTACGGCAATGGGAATACTCAGAATGGAAACATGGTAGGAATGAATAAGAGCATTTTTCTAATGTCAGCAACAAACAGACAAAAATACACATGGTGAAAGGGAATAAGGATAGATGCAAACGAATGGGAGAGGCTACACACACTCCATAGTGGCGGGCGTAGCTTTGAGGCAGCCCTCTTGCCAGTTTAGCACGGGCACAGGGATGCAGGTCTCACTGATGGTCTCCTGACAGCGAAAGGACAGTGGAGGACCGCTGTCAAGTAGCAGCTGAGCGTTGCTCTGGACTGTCTCAACTACAGAGGGATATGGAGTGGCAGAAAGGGTAAAGATCGAGGGTTTTAAGGTAGAGTTTCACATATGCAGATATGGAGACAGGAGGCCAAGAGAGGAAGAAAGAAAGAAGACAAGGAAGACAAGAACATATGAAGCGAGAAAAACTGAACATGAGACAAGAAAGCACAGTCAAGCCCTTAATCAGACCAACAACAACTGCTAATCAGTAAATTACATCATATGGCACTAAACTACAACTTAAAATACATTGGAATCTCCAAATCATAAAATCTTTTGCATTTTCTTAAAGCAAAATTGATTGAATTTATCTCTAAATAGCTACATAGTGCAGACCTGACAGCGGTCAGAGACAATTCATCTGATTCCGGCTATCATATTGAGGACTCTGAGCCAACAAACACATTCTTAAGGAAATATCTTCATACATCTTAATAACACTCGTGATTCGGGTTAATGAACCCCAGAAAAAAAACGATGATCGTTAGCTACCGTATCAATCCTTCTTTCCATTTTTATAGACAGATATCTGTACAAAATGCGCTGGGGCTCCATGGTTTACTCCACTAAAATGTCAAAACAGAAACCATCAACAGGACTGTGAACACATTTAGATAAATTAACTACTTTACAAAAGAAATGCACATACAGTAGAAAAAAGTGTCTACTGTTTTTCTACAGTGTGTGACAATGTTTATTCTGTTCATACAGGAACTCGGTGTGCTGAGAAGTTTTCAAGGCACGTTATCTGCAGCATGCTTTCATTGAAAACAGGGCAATGGTTTATAATCAGTGTTAACAGATATTCGCTATTGGGAACTTCACATTTGTGTCTGTGCATGAGAATCCAAATTTAGAACCGCATCTGTAATCCATAATTTGGTATTCACAAACTGATATCAACAAGGCTTTAAATTGTCATTGGTGCAGGGGGCTCACCCAATAGGGCAGAGTTTCCATCTCCCAGTGGAAAACGCTGGTAACGGGGCACATTGAAGGGGGGCAACAGGTGAAATTTCCTTTCCAATAGAGGCTCCAAACGGGAGGCAGAGGGATCAGCGGGGTGGAACAGGTTATGTACCTGCTGACAGGCAGGTCGCAGCTGGGCCACTAGGGGGAGAAATCAAACCAAATACATGAGAGAGAAGAGGGATGGAACCAGTTCCCTTGATGTATATGCTGTAAGCTTCCCACAAAATATAGAGAGATAGATAACTTAATTCATCCTAAAGGAAATTCATTTGAGTAAGTAATTATGCCACTGGTGCATTTCTTATTGAAGTAAATTTTATTTTTTGTTGTGAAAAAATACTTTTACATAATTCGTCATATGTAACAATACATTTTTTTTTCTATCATTACATAGTAAGAGTATTGTCCGCATTAACTTACCATCCAGCATAGGAATGACCGTTTTCCTCAGGGCAAGCACTAAGCCCAGTGGTGAGCCAAACAAGAAAAAGTCAGACACCTCAAAGTCAAACTTCCCCAGTGAGCTTCCTTCAAGCATAGTGCTACTGCTTGACCTGCGTGAGGCTCCATCATTCCGCAAGACACTGGAGTGTAAGCTGGAAAGACAGCACAATGTCATTGCTTTATGAAAGACCAAAAATGCACATAACAGTTACCGTTTTTTTTATTCCTGCCAGCCAGGTAAGGATTTTCATCACCCTGATATTAACAACACACCTGGACAAGAAGGCCTGGTGTTGTTTTATTGTGTCCACTTCGTAGGTGGAGGAGTCACTTCTTTTGCGCGGCAGTTGTCTCTTGGTGTCGTCACTTGAACCAGCACGTGGGATGTCAATGTTACTACGACTGAGGTGGCGGCTGCCCTCAAGGCTTGGGGAGTTTGACCCATGGCCGCAGTTGACAATGATGCCAGGAGAGAGGAGGTCTTGATCCTGTTGGGTTGATTTGGGAACAATTGTTATAAAAGCTTAAAGCAATTGAGAATGACTCCATATATTTTAGTATAATTTCAAAAGTGGATAAATTGCCCAAATTATAGGTGATGTAATTTGAACAACTATTGAATTTCTAAAATACACCAATAAGCCATGACATTATAACCACTCACAGGTAAAATTAGGATTACAGTCACCACTCACTCAAAACATTAGGCAGCAAGTGAAAATTTTGTTATTGAAGTTGCTATGTTGGAAGCCAAAAAATGGACAACAGTAAGGATCTGAACCACTTTGACAAGGGCTATATAGTAATATCTAGCTGACTGGGTCAACACATGTCAAGTACATCAAATTTTGTTGGATGTTCTTAGTCTGCAGTGGTTAGTGGCCACAAAAGTGTTTGATGGAAGTACAACTGGTCAACCCCCCAAGGCTCATTGATGCGCATGGGCAGCACATACATGCCTGTATTATCCCACAAAAGAAATACAGTAGCACAAACTCCTGAAAAATGCTGATTTTGATAGAAAGATGACAGATGACAAAGAGCTTCGCAGAGAATTTTGGCGCCAAAAGGGAGACTGTATTAATCAGGTGGTTTTAATGTGATGAATGATTGATGTAATTATCACACAGGTGTGAGAACAATGTCTGTGCCAAAACCCACTTTTGCATTAAACCATTTATACATTAATCAAAAATAATTAAGGGAACACTTAATCATCGCAGTATTACATCAAGCCATTTAAACATCAGGGATATAAATCTGGTCAATCAAGTCAATGTGAATGAGTTTAACCTGTTTTGGTGCAAATGAAAGTGAAAACAGGGGCAAGGGAGAGGTAAAAGCGTGACAACAACCAAAAAGGGAATGGTTCTGCAGATGGTGGCCATGATCCATTTCTCTCTACTTATCTTTCCTGACTGACTCTTCTCCAGTTCTGTGTTCTGCTGGTGTCTTTGTCACTACTTGTCACCTGAGGCAGTACCTGCAGCCCACTGACGCTGCACAGGTAGTCCACCTCCTCCAGAATGGCTTATCCCTGCTTGCAGTTGCAAGACGGTTTGCTGTGTCTGCCTGGACAGTCTCAATAGAATGGAGCAGATGCTAGGAGACAGTCCTTTACAGGAGGAGAACTGGACAGGTCCGTAGAAGCACAATATCCCATCAGCCAGACTGGTATCTGCTCTTCAGTGTTAGGAGGAACAGGAGGGGCACAAATCCCTACAAAATTACCTCCAGTGGGCTACTGGTGGGATGTTTTTGACAAAACCTGTCACCATAGAACAGCAGAATTGGCAGGTTGTCCACTGGTGCCCCGTTCTCTTCACAGATGAGAGCAGGTTCAAACTGAAGTCATGTGGCAGGAGTGACAGAGTCTGAAGATGCTGTGGTCCTGAGGTATCATCATCCAGCAGGACCAGTTTGGTGCTGGTTCAGTGTTGGTCTGGGGAGACAGATCCTTGTATGGTCTCACAGACTTCCATGGAGTAGCCAACGGTACCCTGACTGCTGTTAAGTACCACGATAAAACTCAGACCCACTATCAGACCTTACACTGGTCCAGTGGACCCTGGGTTCCTCCTGGCCCAGGACGATGCCTGGCCTCATGTAGTCAGAGTGTGCAAGCAGTTTCCGGATTATGAAAGTATTGATGCCATTGATCAGTCTTCATGTTCCCCGAATCTTAATCCATCTGAGAACCCTTGAGACGTTATGTATCGCTGCATTAGACGCCACCATTAACCACAGACTGTCCAGGAGCACTGATCCAGGTCTGGGAGAAGATCCCCCCAGGACACCGTCCTCCATTTAATCAGGAGCATGCCCAAATGCTTTCAGAAGGACCCTTTGGCATGTGGGGCTCAAACACACTCCTGGTTTACATAATGAGTTTTTTTATTCAAATTCACTCGAGTTGGAACAGTCTGTAATTTCAGTTTTCCCTTTGACTTTTGGTGTAATTTAGAATCCAGCCCTTATGGCTTTAATGATTTTGAATACCATTGATTCTTCTTGCATAATTTTGTTCGATACAAACTACGTAAACTATATCAATAAAAATTTTCAACTTGAATGTGTTCTTTCATCGAGATCCGGACTGTGATTCAAGTGTTCCCTTCATTTTTCTGAGCAGTGTATATCCTTTAATGTTTACTGAGTTGGAAATTATTTAGATATGTATATACATTTCTGAATGTTTGGTCTCTTACCTGTACACTGACAACACTGCCCCTGCGACTGCTGTTCTGGCTTTCATTAACTGGCTGATTGCTACTGCATAGTGCATCAAATCCCAAGATTCCTCCCACGCAATCCCCGATGAGGCACACCTAGAGTGGATGTAAAATGAATAAACAAATAATCCCATTTCTGACATGAAACATCTGAATGCAAGTTTAACAACAAATTCTATAAAAATTCTTCAACAAAGTTCATAAGAGAAATGAATATGCTCACGAAAAACCTGTTTTCTTCAAAGTAAACATAATAAAATAAGAAAGAAATCTTGATATTTATTGTCATATTATTCCATGTTACCGTAACTCCAAAAATC
>JBBDHG010000024.1:665000-757500 GCA_037951165.1 Lophius americanus | reverse complement strand
TTTAATAAATTTCCTTGACACCAAATTCCATCACACAGAAATGGGGAACACGGCGATTGAAGAATTTTATACAGATTATTACTTTGAAAGGACTATGACGAAAGTAACTTCTCCAAATTCGCTTTCTTTTACCATCATCATGTAAATCATCAAGGTACCAAAGCGCAGACTTATTATCTTTGTATTAAACATTGTATCACAAGCTCATATTGATAAACAAACCACATTTTAGAGTTTTAGAGCTAAAAATCAATTCATTTTTTAAAATGTTAAGTGCTTTCATTCAGGCACTCAACATGCAATGCAAAAATGAATTCTGCAACACAAAATACAATCAAAATTGTAAATCTCTGCAATTCAGTCTAATGATTTCCAATTATTAAAACTGACATGAAGAGGATATGAACTTCAAACACGTGGAAACTATTGAGGACAATGTATATGTGGCAATTATTCTTTTTTCATCAACATGAAAATGTGAAATAATTTCCACACACAAACATGGATAGGTTTTATTGTTTTTTGGGGGGGTGGAACTGCACTCATTGCTTGGACTTATCCTGACGTGTAAAGGATTGTACATGCACGTGTGTGTGTTTGAGAAAGGATGTTTGAGGGTGAGACATCTGGCCCGTGTCCGTGTCCGTACTTATTCATCAGAGAGAGCATGGGTGTCACAAAACACCCATCTATTTCATCTGTAGCCCCAAAGCATGCTGGGTATCTGGGAAGTTTAAGAACTGATCTGTGATTAAAGAGATGCATGCAGAGTCAGGGGAGAAGGGAGGAAGCAGTTTTAACTGAACGCAACTGACAATATCTATTGATCTAACTATGATAATAATAATAATACATTTACTCCAATCCAAAAAAAAAAGGTTACCATGAGCGTCAAAGAACTCCTCATCCGAGCTGTCATCTGAGTCTCGTGCTATGCTCTGCATCCTCCACTCTGAGATGCTGTGACGTGATGGGCTCACTAAAAAGTCATGGATAGAAGAAAAAAAATGTAATGTTATTTTGGGACATGTGTTTCAACATCTTTCTTCCATTGTTAAACACAAACACTCACACAAACACTATGACAAAAAAGGACTGAGAATTTTCCCTCAGCCCACACACGCAATGTGATATAAACATGAAACAGTCCCTGCGGTGCATTTCTTCATCACAGATGGAGTGTTTGGTGGTCAAGAGTGTGTGTGAAAAGTGAGGCACAATCCACTTTGTGCCTCACAACCCACTAACTGCTTGAAGTTAGTGTGTGTAATCTTCAAGCACACTAACTACCAAATGCCGGTTATGGAATATAGCCATAATAAAGCAGGTCCCGCATTTCATGGTTCTCCAGTCTGTGCTTCATATGTCATTAGTGCAGCCGAAGAGAGAGTACAGGTTGGTGAGAGGGGAGCACAGCTGTAGCCGTCAGCACTCAGAAGGAAACAACAGTGGTGGAGGGAGGGTCGCTACAAAGAGCGTCAGCATTCTCTAGTCTGTGATGTCAGTACTGGTGCTATAAATAGCCCAGGAGAGAACCACAGTGGGGAATAACAGGGTTGAAACAAGGATGGATGAGAGTCAGGTTGCAGGTGAAAAAACAGTGAGTTCTTCCTTGAGGTAGGGGTAGAGATCAGTGCGTTTGGATATGTAATAGATCAAAATTGCAGCTAAAATAACTAAGGTGATATCCACCAAGTTGTTTGGATGAGGAGGTAGGTTGGAGAGCGTCATGCGCCCGACAGTAAAGGATATGCAGGCCTATGTAAATATCTTTCAGGAGGTCATGGGGGGGAAGTGAATTGTGCCACAATTTGGTAAAATAATTTGGGACATACTGGTGGACTGCAGAATTAATTACTAATCAGAAAAGATTGGTGATGGTTTTCAAAAAAAACCCATGGAGGTTTGAGGTTTCATTGTGGGGAGATTATCACTTTATACTACATTGAAATGACACAAAGAAAAAAATCTACTTTGGCTTCAAACAACATTGATTACTTGGCTTGACCTTGTTAAATTCTTCTTAAAATAGTTTCAAGTGTCGAGTCAAATCTCACAATTTGACTTTGTCTTTAGTATATCACAAGATTTGAGCTGGAAAGGACTCAAGAGTCAGACTGCAAAAATACTTGTTAGAGGCACAAAGGGGTTGAAATATGGTTAGATAAAGTGTGAAGAGGGGGTATGCTTTAGGAAAGTGCCGAGCGGCTCAGAAAAATTGTATAGGGGAGATCTAGGCTCCTTAAAATACCCTTCCAAGCAGTATCAATCGCACACACCATCATATACAAAGGTGATGGAGATAAATTGTTTAATACATTGTGCTCCTCACCTCCTCTCTTGGATGACCGGGAGGAACGGGACGAAGTGGACCACTGTTTTGTGAGTACACCTCGTGGTTGGAGAGTCTCTCCTCCTCCTGAGCTGACAACAACCGCTTCAGCTTCAATGGAGCTGATCGTCTCTTTAACCTCCATATCTTTGTCGGGAGATGAAGCACCTCCGTTGGCCTCTGTAGCTTCCTCTACCTGACTAAACTGAGCCATCTTTGTGGCCAGGGCCAGCTGGGTTTCCAATTCCAGCTGCCGGATATCTTCCATCGTCAAACCATACCACTCATCCTGCCAGCACCAGGCCTGCCTGTGGGCACGCACCATGACCTTTCTCAGTCCTAAGGAAATACCACGGGAATTAAATAGTACTTCAGTGGAAATATGTTGATAGTCAAATAAGTACATTTCATGAAAAACTAACATCTGTGACTGCATCCTTACCAACATCATGGATAAAGCGTTCAATCTTGGATTGCATACCCCAGTAGCGAAACTCCACCTTGCAGAGTTTGTAGGCACACATAATAGGGGTCTTTCCTGGGTTATTGTTGTACTCTTCAATCCAGTCATCCCGCAGAGGACCTCTCTGGGTCTTGACTGACTTGTAGAGACGTGTGTCCTCCTCTGCTTTGTACTCATGAGGAGGTATTGGTTCTGTCACAATGTCGATCGGGTCTGCCGAATATATTTACAATGAGTAGCAGCCAAGTGTTCATTAATGTGGGATGGTGGGAGTGGATGCGTCTTCCTCTGCTGTAAGTATGTTGTACTCAACCAAAGCATGTAATGATCATAAAAAAGTGGGGGGAAAAGGGGGCACAAACAAACAACCCTGGCCATGCGAGTACATTGATCTCAATAACTCCAAAGTTTAAGTTCTTTATTTAAACTTCTGCTAATGTTTCGGCTTCTGGAGCCTTCTTCAATCAAAGTCATTGATTAATTTAGAATAAAAGCAGTGTATCTGCATGCCCTTACGCCATTTACGAGGAACTTCACATTCAATAGGAGTGTTAAACAGAAAAACACAATATATGTAGTTTCAAAATATTGCCACAACTCGGCCCCACGTCTTTCTTTAGTTTGAAACAAACTGAGATAAAGGCAACTTCTGACTAAATGTGCAAATAATTGCACATTTAGTTTCTCACCTTAACTACCTTTTGCAAGAAAAGGATATTATTTATTAAAATCGTTCTCTTATTCAACAAATAAAATCTCAGGTCTGGTCATGGTTCGGACTTAATACCAAATTGTCTCACCAGTAGTCCTCTGCCTCTTCTCTGCTGCAGACATGTTGAAGACATCTGCTTGGTTGCCTGTGTCAGGTTTGTAGTAGGTCTCGATGTCAATGGAGAACTTCTCAACAAATGGACAGGTGTATCTGAAGGACAAAGTGTAACAACAAAGGTAAAACAGAACAGAGAACTATGGGTTATCTGCTTTCATTAAGTCATCTGAAACAAAGCTGTCACCTGTTATTTAGTTTCAACAGGCACTTGCTGGCTTTCAATTTGTTGACAATACAGTCAAGAGCAAATGTGGTTTAAGTACCTCCATGTCTCTGTTCATCAGGCACCCCACAAACATACACACTGAAATCCTGAGAACAATGGGGACAACATTGTCCCCATTGTTCAACATTTCAACATTTAACCGCCTGCGAGGAATGCTGGCCACTCGGCAATGATATAGTCTGCTTTGAAATATTCTGGCAATATGATAAAAGGTTTTTATTGAGGGATAGCTGCCTGAGCAGGACGAAATTATTTTTTCTGTACACAGGAGGGGTTTGATTGTCGTCTTTAAGTACTGTGGCTGGTTGGTGTACATGCATTTGACATAAATGTGCATAGCATCTCTTTACCCTGACAGAATTTAACACACATTCATTCCTATTGTCAGGGGGCCGAAGGTGTCCTTCCTCCGATAGCAAACCTCACCTGGTACGGGTGTAAGGGTAGGCATTCCAGGACTCTTCTTCAACCCTCAGTGCTGCTTTGGGCAAGATGGAGCAGAACCAGCTGGGGATGTGCATGCCAATATGGTAGACCTTGTGGGTGTACTGGCCTGTCCCACCCGGTCCATCCGTGTAGGGCTTATTCTCTAAGATCTCCACCCCGCTACCCTCACCACAGCTCTCTTCTCTACTTTTTTTCTGCAAGAAGAATATTAAAATGAGTTTGACAGTTTGTCATGTTTGCATATATTCAGTATTTGAATAACAACGTAGTCTCTAGTCCAGCTGACACAGAAAAAACTAAAAAAAATTATAGGGCGTGGTAGGTTTGGTAGATAAGAATCTAAGATGTTCGATACGGTTATGTGTTACGTTCAGAAGCCTGAAACACAACGTATCCACGTTGACTTCCTGAGAGTTTCCTCACATCTGAATTGCAAATCAGGAAAACCCCAAAACAACTCATAGAGCCACACCTTTGTCACATTTAAAGTCCAGGTGCACAGAAGATGTCAAACTGGTTGTAGATTGCAGATGCAGTTGAACCGACTAGAACCTCTAATGAATGAGTCAAAGATTTGAAACAGGAATGTGCAAAATGGCAATTTGTGATCGTTAGGAAATAAATAAAACAGGAAATCTAAAGTGCATAGTCATACTGCTGACGATAAAACACAGGGAGCAAAAAGCAAGGACCATAATTGTCAGAGATTAATGACGTATCATCTTAACTGTTTCCCTTCTCAGACCTGTTCCAGAATTTCCATATACAGTTCAAGTATTTTGTAAAGAGCTTGGGTAATGGAGAGAAGGATTTCTCCAGTCAGCCTGGTGGAGAAAGGCGATTCAGGCAAGGCAGTGAATCAGTGGAATAGGGTGGAGGAAACCATGAAGCGTCCAGTGCTTTGGACTTCATTACCTCTGACAGATCATTCATTAACCAACCGCTCTGCTCTCAACAACAAGACACAGCTCCAAAGACACAACACAGATGCCACAGTATGACTGGCTATGCACACAGCCAGTGCACTAGACAGGTAATGTATGTAGGAAGTTCACAAGCAAATCTGTGAAAATTTTAACAACTAGGAATGCACATGTGTACAAAAATGAACATTACTACAAAGATTCAACACCTAAAGCTTTCATTCTAAATAAATAGTTCTCCTGGTAGTAATATATCTTTTTCACTTACACTTGGCTGATCAGAAAATGGTCAACACATTATTTTTATTTTTATTAGCATTCTACGAGCACAAAGGCCTTTAATTAGGCTAGTGACAGGTGACTGCATTCTGAAAAATGCAGTGTCATGTTTTCCCAATGGAGCTGAGGATGATTCCTTCCGGTTCAACGGGAAGACAATTAAAATAACTTAACTGGACTAAAGGAAAGTAAGTAGTAAATCATTTACAGTTGATGCCAGTTATAAAATTAAGAAAGTAATTTTAGACTTTTTATAAAATCATGAGTGTGATTTTTAATTTAAATACCGATTTTTGACAATATGCAAAAAATCTCTTTAAAAATGAGCTATTTAAGAATATGTCGATATTTACAGGACTATGAGAGCCATCTGGTTCTCTTTCACCTCATCTTCGAAGCCTACTGTGTGTATTTAGATCCGACTGCTCTTACAGGATGAGAGTCATATCCGGATTTCTTTCCCTCTTGCCATCTCTTGTGTTTCCTGTTTAAGATACTGCTTTTCACTTCACTTCAAGGATACATTTGCTTAGTCATGACATGGTGGATGCATGTGAGCATTTCATAATTATATCTCTCACATTCCACATTTGTCTCTCTGCATGACTGCTGATCCATATGCAGTGACAATGAATTCACAATTTGCTACATGCTAAGAAGGGAGCACTGCAAGGGTAAATCAATTAAATTAGATGTGGGATGGGGTGGTTCATTGGCTGCAGAGGTGCAGCTATAGCCAGACTGTCTTAAGGCCATGACTTCATCCATTCGGCATATGTAGAGAATAGATGGCAGGCAGGCCTTCATAGTGCTGTTGCCCTAGTAACATAAAGCAATGAAGAAGGATATCCATAGACACTAGCAATATCTTTCTTTTCTGACCACCCCCTCTCTCATTTCTTCCCCTACCTCATTCGAAGCCTCTTTTTATCCTCCATTTCCTCCTTTCATTCAGCCTCTCTCTAAAACCAAACCTGACCACCGGCACGCTGCTGATGTCATGGTTGCCATAGTGACAGAAGCCTTACAGCAATGAGGCTGTTCAACGAGGGTAAGGGGGAAAGGTAACTATGGGTCATTATTGTAACATTTCTTTCACTGCATGAATTTTTGTAACCCTGCCCTACAGGTTTAATGTTTTGCACAATATCCTGTCTTACAAAAATAGCAGAGGCTATGTTGAGGATATGTTGTTAAATATTTTTGCATAATTAGTATATCTGCACAATACACTGCACAAAAACCAAATGTGCCAAAGTAGTTATCCAGTGTGGTTAGGTGAGTCGCAGTTACTAGTGCAGTCTTGAAGATTCTCTTTTTGCTTTGGGAATTGTTGGCCGAGTCA
Organism: Lophius americanus; assembly: GCA_037951165.1. Classification (NCBI taxonomy): domain Eukaryota; kingdom Metazoa; phylum Chordata; class Actinopteri; order Lophiiformes; family Lophiidae; genus Lophius; species Lophius americanus. The sequence goes on along the minus strand of JBBDHG010000024.1, from coordinate 750,656 downwards.
TGTTTCCAACCATCTACATCTCAACTGCATTATTTGTCTGTGTTGTACACGTGAGGGGAGTAGAAGAACAAAAGAAATAAAGCAACCCACAAAGTAGTCAACAGGAAAGTCTGACAAATATGCTTTTGAAGGACTTGCTGCAATCGTCTAATATAAATTCCATTTGTACCGACAGCGCAAGAATTACATTTACTATTATACAACCGCTTTCATACTACAAAGAAGTATAAGCCCTCTGAGACGAAACAAGCTGTACCTACAAAGCCGTGTGTTGTTTTGTAGTATTGTACCAAAGGATGGATACTGTTTCCATACTTCAGACAACTTTGTCAAAATAAACAATCATTAAGTTTGGTGTAAGTTCGACTATTGTAGGAGAGGCCTCTATAAAAAGGTAAGCAGCTTAAAGGCATGCTAGGATTTCCATACGCAATGACTGTTAAATGTTTGCAATGGAGTTCTTCCATTCCTGCTGCAGTAAAACTGTACAGATCCCATGAATTATCATCTGGCTCAGGAAGTGCGAGTATGAGTGTATAGATGAATGCATCTCAGTGTCCATATTTTTCTTTTTATAGACTGAATTATGAAGCTAATCTAAGTTATCATTCAACTGCTGATGTCACTGGAGTGTAATTATTTCCACACACCTCATGATTCTTGTCTCCTAAAAAAGCACGTCCCCTGTGATGCAACCACCACAATATAAGATTGAGGAAGGCTCATAGAGAGAAGTAAAATGCACCAACCTAAACAACAAAAACACCCCAGTAACTTCAACCTGACAACGTTTAACAAACATAATTCAAATGAATTCAAACATTTTTCAAATTAGGTAACCATGCAGCTCAGCACATGGTCATATGAAAATTAAATATGTGGCCACAAAAATCATTAAAGCTGTGTAAATTACTCTTTACTGCTTGGAGCTGTAAACACTAAAGTTCTTATGCAGGACCTCACTCTCCAGCTAAGGGTCTGATTAGACCATAGAAACTGTGTAAGACAGAAAGGCAGTGTGTCCATCTCATAACAGCAGTATGTGTGTAATGGGTTTGAAGGGAGAGCAGAGTGCCGCAATCCTCTTCCTGAATAAAAACATGCAGCCTGTGATGGAAGGAAACAGCCAGCTTCAGAATTTAAATTGGATAATCTATTAGCACAAAAGTTCTCTTTGTTCCACGACTTCGTCAAACACCGTTTGACCAATCATTTCGTAATCTTCTCGGTGTTACGGGACTCCGGAAAACAACATAGCAATGCGTCTTTAAAATGTTTTCATAAAATGAATTGCGGTATCTTCTTCTGACAAAACAAAAGACCCCTTTCTATTTCTGCCAACTACCCCACACCTCATTTTCAGTTTTAAAGTATATAAACGTTCTGACACCAGACAATAGTGGAGAGAAAAGTTTAAGTTTATTTAACAAATGGACTTGTATGTCACAGTTTTGTCATTTACATGTTTTTTCAAAATTTCTAACAATTTTAGAATGCCTGCTTCTATGCGGGGAAAATTGAACCAACATAAAAGATAGAAAATACTTTTTTTTGTCGATAAATCACGGTGAATAAGATCCCTGTAAGGTTTTCTTTAATATCAATCAGATACATCACTGTGTCAATCCTAGAACGATATATACTTTGCCTCTCTAAATTTGGTACAATGCAATCATATTCATGATGTCTGCCTCTGTTAATGTTACTACTTATTTACATTCCCTGGCTATTTTTAGCCACATGTGTTGTTAACAATTTAGAAGGTAGTAAGGTGTCGTGACCTCACCTGGATCATATAGAGCTGAGCGATGCGGTATTCCTCCACACTCATGGGCATGGGGATGCGGTACTCCTTGATGAGCATGGTGAATCTTGGTGGTGGAGGGAAAGGGGATCGGGGAAAATATTGACTAGGGGAAGGAGGAGAGAAGGATGGGATGGGAAGAGGGGAAAGGAGTGAGTCTGAGGGCTCCTATACGTGAATCGCCAAAAGCCCAGCTGAACTCCACATTGATGATTCCTGTGGGAGAAGAAAACAAAAGCATGAGGTACGTAAGCTTTGAGTATATTTGAATATAAATACTTTCAAGCATTCAACCAGATGTGTTTGCTACACTCAAAACAAGTTGTCTCAGAAAATAAATTAAATACACAAAAACACAGCTTTATCAACGCTCATCCCACAAACAACTTCCATCAGCAGCAAAAGGTATTCATCATGAGGAAGATACAGTTATTCAAAGAAGGATTTTGAAAGCTGCAGTTCCCCTCTACGCATATCAAAGTACATAAAACGTATTCCTGTGTCTCACACGCAGATGAAGACAATAGGAGAAAAATTAATTCAGGACATATATGCTGGATGCAGTTTGTGTCTGGACCAAGGCTCTGCAGTACAGTTGAGTAACACCGTGCGTCTCCATCCAGCATATCAGATCCAAGTGAGGCACATCCCAGGACAAACTTCTCTTCTTATACAGAAGCAAGAGTTCAGTTTGTGTGGGTGTGTCTGTGTGTGTATCGGCTGTATGACGAGAGTCTACATAGAGTAGCAGTGCCTTGCTTAAGGTCTCAACAGGCTCCCAGTCTCTCCAGCCCTTTAACACCGTCACATGGGGGTCTCACTCAGGATGAAGCGGATTGAGTTGGGAGGATTACTTAACGTTGTAAGTGCCCCCTGTGTATGATCGAAGTTTAACAAATAGCCGCTTTAGTATTGCACAAAGAATTGTTTTCAAACCACTGGGCAGATAGGGGTAAGTGTGGACTATACTTATAACTAACGTGTGGGTGGCGTGAGTTGCAGGGGTCTGCTTAGGACCGCTAAGACAAAAAACAACTCTCCAAAGTCAGACAGGTACTGTTTATAAAGGTGACATATTAAACAAATACGAGGGGATAGAGAAGGGGGATTCAGTAACTGAAAGAACACTTCTATCATATGACTAATGGTACCATCATCATGAATATTTTGTGAGATTAACTGGTGATTCAGTCCTTGGAACAGAAATCAACCAACACTGTACAGTATATGTACATAATTGAGGTTGCCTAAGATGTAGCCTTCTGGAAAAGAAGTTCTTAACTGTTATGAATTCAATGACAAATATTTAGAAGTCTTCTTAAAGAAATAGTTCATTACCTGTATAAAGATGCACCTTGTGCAAACGTGTGTGACAGAAGGCAACGATACAGCTACACAAATGTAACAACACACAGCATTGCATAACTCTAATATTCACTCTTTTCTGACCTACGCCAGCAGTCTCAGTCTGGCACCCAGCTATTCTGTGTAATCACATTCTTATTCCCACAATGTCTCTTATCCTTTGAGAAAAGGCCTGCTTTTGTAAGGTAGCCCGTGTTTCCAAATTGTCCAGTCAACCACCTACAGAACCGTCTTCTTTTCAAGTTGACATCCTTTAAGTTGTGTCACTGCAGTTCATTTGTCTGAGTGATTTACAGCATATTGTATAGACCTGCCATATTTAAAACCAAGAGGTGAGTGATTTTCAATCACATTTAACAAAAAAAAGTTAGAATCTTGTGAAATACAGTGTATATATTGTATATGCCCTATCTTTATGATTTTCAGATTGAATATCATCTGCAACATGAGTCTAAAGAGGGCTGTATTAATATAAAGGGAATGTATAACGCAGTGGCTTCAGCACAAGGACCATTAATGGAGGTCAAGAGGTCTTCTGTACTGGCTAATCATGCCCGATAACAAACAGTATGAAAACATAGATACACAGTGCCTAGCTAAGGATATAAATGTGAGTATGGTTTAATTGTATTGTATTGTATGTATTAAATACAAAAATAATAACCAAGTAATTTATAATGTGTTGATATATGATTTTGGGCTATACCCCCATGTCTGCCAACCTTTCTATTTTGTCCGCCTCAGATCAGTGTACCGACTAAATGTATCTATCACGGTATCTGGCTTCCATAGGCGGTTCTTGTTTGTCCAAATAGTGTAATATCAGAACTTTTTGTCAAAGGCATGTTATTACTCTCACTAGCTATTGTTATCGCTACCACTTGCTTTTATTTATGCGCATTTGCCAGCTATAATTGGGTGGATTGAATATCATGGACCCTTCCATTTCTGAGGTTTACATACCATTTCAACGTATTGAACTATACCATGAACGTATAGTCCAAAAATGATTTTCATATTTGTCAGTGGTAATCGTGGGTGGAATTTAAACAAATGTTTTAATTTTCTTCTTATTGTTCATTAGTAGTGCCAATTTGGGATGTGGAAGATTTTGCAACACAGCATACACACATCTGAGCTTTGTGGTTCTGGCTTGTATTTAATAAAAATAATAATAATAATACATTTAATTTATAACGCACTTTACATTTGGATCAAATCTCAAAGTGCTGAAAAGTAAAAGCAGATAAAAGCTTCAATAAAAAATAAAATAATAGCTATATAAATACATGACCAAAAAGCAGCAATGTTAATTAAAGTTATAGGTTCTGCTAAAAAGGAAAGTTTTAAGTCCTTTTTTAAATGTGTCTGCCTTCTGTGGAGCCCTCAGATGGTCAGGGAGGGCATTCCACAGACGAGGGGCAGCAGAACAGAAGGCCCGATGTCCCATGCTGCTGAGCTTAGTCCGGGGAAGGAGGAGGAGGTATGAATGGGTAGAACGGAGGGATCGTGTTGAGGTCAGTGGGGTGTGTAGTTCTTTTAGGTAGGGGGGTGCGTTACCATGGATGCACTGGTGAGTGAGGAAAGAGGTCTTATAATCAATCCTGGTGGAGATGGGAAGCCAATGAAGGGAATGAAGAACGGGGGTGATGTGTTCGTGTTTACGAACCCTCATCAGGATTCTTGCAGCACTATTTTGAACATACTGAAGTCTTTGAAGACTTTTATCAGGGATTCCGATGAGAAGTGTGTTACAGTAATCCAGTCTGGAGGAGACAAGCGTGGACCAGCTTTTCAGTATCACTCAAGGTGAGTGAAGAACGGAGTTTGGAAATATTTCTGAGATGGTGAAAGGAGATCTTGCAGATGTGTTTGATGTGGGATTCAAAAGTGAGTTAAGGGTCAAATCTTACGCCGAGGTTGGTGACTGATGAAGAGAGGGGAATGTCGTGACCAGAGAAGGTAATGGTGGTTATGGAGGAAGACTGAGTCTGATGTGGGCTGCCAATTACAATTGCTTCGGGTTTGGAGCTGTTCAACTGGAGAAAGTTGTTTTTCATCCACACCTAAAGTATAGCATAGTATGCTGTATCCTCTTGTAAGATTGTAAACACGGCCTTCCAACGTGTCTCCCTTTAAAGCCAAATAGCAGAAACATACCAATCCGTAAAATACTCCTCTAATAGTCAAAGCTTTTTTCTCTCTACCTCCTTTTTTGTGACTGATGTAGATGTTGTGCATCGCATAGGAACTGTAGTACACCATATGCCAAATGCATTGAGCACTGGCAGCTGACACTATACTTGACCCATAAAAAGTACTTGCACACACGTGCAGAATAAAAATAGCCCAGTCACAATAATCCTAGTATATGCAAGCAGAGGCCTTGACGTCGTTCGTTCTGAGAATATGCTCATTCTTTTCTAAAAATACAGTCTCTGTTCCCCTCTAGGCAATGACGTAATAGCAGCACATGCTGCTGCGCAGCGCTCATGACATAGCAGCCTGTAATCTTCCTGCTCCAGTTTCACCAAAACTGCAGCCAATGATGACTACAAGATACTTTGAGTAAGAGTTTTACATCTGTTCACCACCGCTTTCTTAGTTTTCATTATATAATGAGGCGTATAATGTCGCGAGTCCTTCATCTGTTACTCTCTCAGACGGTGTGATGTATAAACAGAGATACTAAACAATCGCCTTTGCAAGAGAGATCAAATCACTCACTTTAAAATCTATTTGAAAATTGAATTGGAAGAACACAAAATAGCAGCTTTGTCCGATGTACAGGCCTGACAACATGTAATAATAGCCAAATAAAGCAACTTTTCATAAAACACAAAACATTTTTACTGTCTGATACTGACTGATACAACCTACAGAAACCAATAAAGACTAAAAGATCTGCACTTCTGTTCTCTTCTTAACAGGAAAACGGGAGAAACCTGACTATTTAAAATAAACCATACAAGTTTGAACCCAGAAATAAACAAAAACAACAGAAAAAAAACAACAACAAAAGACACTGGAGACGAGGTAATAAAACCTCAGCCCTACACATATACCAGATGCGCTTGTGCTTGATATGTGCTCCCTTATTCTACTTGGTCAATCAAAGGCAGAACATCTCAAGAGCGAAGCAGGAACATACACAATTTTCAAGATATTTCCTTAAAGCATTATATTAAAGGTATACTTTTCCTTGGCGTTCTTCCAGAAATCCAGTATTTACAATACCCTGATCAGCCATTGATTCTTTTTTGATATTGACTCAAAATAGATGGATTGGTATGACTGACAAAGACTGAGGCTGATCTGATCAATCTATATTATGTTTACATCTATGTGCAAATGTGGATTCTCGTTTATCTTTAATATTTTGTTCATAGCAAAATACTTGTCTAAACTACTTGTGTGAATAGAAAGTTAATTTGTCATGTTTATTTTGATAATTGTGTACCTTAACTTTAATTTATGGATTTTTTCATTTGTATTTCTGTATAGTTTTCAATAGAATTATAATTACCGATCAGTTTTCACTGTATGTCAATTCTGTCGTTTCTTAGTTGACAATAAAAAGGGATCCCTTTATATTCAGAATCAACAGAGGTTTAAAGTCAGGTATTGGTATATGGACTAATAATATAACATCCAAAACTAAATCATATAGCAAAGTTTTTCCTCACCATTTGAGAATAGAGAACCATGTCCCTGTGTTTTTCTTACTCCTGCCCCAGACATATCTGACCAATAGGCGGACTGAACATTCTCACATTTTTGCAGTGATTCAATTTGCTTCATTCAGTTTTCTCCCCAAATAAGAGGAACAACACAATGAGGAAATACTCTACAACTCATCAAGAATATGATAAAACCACCCCAAATCCACCCTCAGTCAGATATCTATTATCCCGGCAAGCACCTAACTTTGTCTGAAGGTGCAACACAAAGATGGTTAGTAACTAAAGTGGACAACTTGACCTCAGAACCGAGAGCAACAGCTGGGCCTTGTTGACAAAACGTAGACAACTGAGGGAGGTGTTGACTCACTGGAAGATTTTTCCACGTTGGCGATGCTTCTCTACATTTAGCAGTGTTTTAGAGGGCACCACTTTAGGCGGAGCAAGAGCAGGAGGAGGGATACCAAGGCTTCCCTCAGGACTGTCATGAGGCAAGACCCCTTTAAATTACCAGTGGAAAATGTTAGCCCTGGATTGCCTAAAATACCATAGATCACTTTCACATAGCGTTGTCTTGAAATTGGAGAAGCAACGTCAGCTATGGCAAACCTGTGAACACAGCCTCTGACTGTGACAACAACCCTTGATTGAACTGATTGGCTTATAAACCAATCCAGTTAAAATGTCAAAAGGCTTAGGATAACACTGGTCATGCTGGGGTGAACACTCTCTGTGGCAAGAGCCTTTGAATTTATCATGTACCTGCCATGATTTAAGAGGCCATTAAGTATATTCCAAACCAGGCTACTGTAATATCTACACCATGAATATAGGGAAAATATGAAACATCATTAATCAATAGTAGAGCTGAGATAAATATAAACTATATGGCACTATACTGAATCTAAAACTGACGTACAGTCCCATTAGATTTTAATGAAAAATATTATTCTTCCCTCCAGACTGTTTTTCTCAGCTATAAATGTAACAGAATTAATGGGCTGAATAGTAACTTGTGGGGCATAAACGTTGATCTATACTTAATCCATTAATATCAGGGGTACTAAACAAACACTTTATTTATTGGACAGACACTATGGTATCTCTTTACAGTTTACAGGTGCAGTTTGGGTGAGAGCTAATTGATTTACTTGGTTTACCTTTGTTTGTTTCAATACCCACGAAGCGGAAGGCAAACATTTATCTTTTCCACATAAAAAGGTGGCAAGTACTGTTAACATGCTGAGCCACACAACGCAAAGACCAGAAGGGCAAAAACTGGGAAAAAGTTTTGAGTGATCTACAATTTATTATATGTAACAGACTCAATTTGAACTGAGGCTAGTAAACTGACAAATGTGCATCCCTCATCATCAAACATCTAGCAATGGATCTTCTAGGATAGATGCAGGTCATAGAGATAATCAAAATATGTACTGGTGCAGCATTTTATGCAACATACATTAAATATACATTGCTTCAATAACGCACCTTACAACAAGGCTATCACTCATCCTGTCCCACAGGGCTATGCTCCTCCACGGGCCAAGGAGGTGAGATGCACAACCTACCCTTGTTCTTTACTCATCGTTGCAGCCTAAGGGAAAAGCTAAAAATATTTGACACCCGTGAGCATCTCCTCTATTGTTTTCCTCCTCTCTTTTCCTCCTAAAGTAGATCTGCTTGTAAATATGATCTTGTTTATGCAGAGGAAGAATGAGAGCCAGCACAAAGCATAGGCACAGCGGAGAACATGGTGTCAAGATTACGGCAGAACTTAACAAAAACAAAAAAGGGATGAAAAAAAAAAAAAGACAGAGTTTAATCAGCATATGGAGAGGGTAGGCATTTCTTCAAATTCATGATGAAAAAATATAGCAAAGACACATTGCATGCTCTGGCACCTTCAAAATCCCATGAGCTCATTACTTCTTTTTTCAAGCACCTCTAAGGTTTTTTTTGTGTGCAATAATTTTGTGTTATAAAAGATAAATTATTCCCATGTGATAACTAATCAGTTACTGCTAAAAACATTTGCAACGGTCAACAACTGAAACAGAGTTGTTGAAAGGATCATTATTTAAGTTCCTTCCAACCCGCCTCAAGTAGAAAGTGGATATTGATATAAAAAAATAGTTGCATAAAATCTTGTAACATGCATAAGCCCATTCTATAAGAGATATCCTCACTTCAACTACAATTTTGAACCAGTGTAAAATTAGAGAATTTTTGGACTTAGCATGTGATTAAAACTAATCATGAAAAATGTGGTACAGAGTGACCTTTGAGCTGCTTTTATAAGTGAAGCCATTCTTATCTTATGCCTCACTGGTGCTCATTAACCCACCATTTTCCAAAACCGGCCTGTTACTAATACTATTTCAAATCAATGCAACGCGTCACTCTGAAATCCCGAATTACATGACCTTATATGCAAATTAAACTGGGATTAATCAATTACGTGCCATGGTTAAATGAGGATATACCCTCAGTCACTCTGTTATAATACTAAAAAAAGCTAGAATTAATTTTTTTTTAATTATCATTTAACTTATTTTATTATCATTATTATTATTATTATTATTATTATTATTATTATTATTATTGTGGTGTCTCTCAGTAAAATAATCTAATTACATTGTACTTTACAAAGGAGTGACTGTGAACATATTGAATCTTGAATTGCACAGAGAACATAACTGAAAGCATTACTAATTTTTACTATTACTTGTCTAAGATAAACCAAACTTATGAAGTGTCTGATATTTGAGAGCTTTTCATGTTTTACAGTTTAGAAAATAGCAGTGGACATTTGAGAATAATCAAAGTTGAAAGATATGAACTCTGAAGGTAAAAGTAGATAGGTATCCTACTGTCATGTAAATCAAGCTTGTTTTTTAGTTTACCAGTGTAAAAATAAAAAAAACATTTAAATGGTTTATACTTATAATATTAGCAAAGAATAATATTTTTTTAAATATTCTGCTTAAGACCAAATTATCCCAGTGGGAATTAATAAAGTCTCCGTCTATCAATCTTTTCCTTTTCCTGCCCTGCTATTCTCATCATCAATTCTTGAATTAGAGTTACCACATGACACAGAATTCCCTTTTCTTATTGGTTGTTAAGAAGATGTCAGGGTGGTGAAGAACAAAGAAACTAGATCTTATTGGGGCTCTTACTACTTTCTCCTGTTTCTCCTGTCTGCATTTTCACTTTTTCTGTCAATGTTCATTCCTACCGTGACTCATTACCACTGTACTCTGGTTTCGGTCTTCTGGCTCAGCCACCAGCCTGCTGCACCAATTCTAATGTATCATCAACCCAAAAATATATCATTATCATATACTGTATAAAGGTGACATTTCTTATATAAAGGAAAGCAGGATAAAAAAAAAAGTTGTATTTTGTAGGCTTAGCATTTTAGTTTCTGCCAATAATATATTTCTGTTAAAAAATAATGGTAGCAAGGCTGTTACTCTCCTAATCATATCGTAGAGGGTTATAAATAGCATAAGAAACAATAATACAATTTCTCCTCTTTGTAGTTTAATATCAACCTAGTGGAACAATTATAGATTATTAATGAGAAGAAGAGAGTCATAAGAATGTGCAGGTACACCGGAGAATAGAACCAATATTGAATTTATTGAATCCTTGGGAAATATGCCTTGATGTATCAATTTGTCATGCTCAAGTAGCAGTGAGGAAAAAGGATCTCAAGACTAAAATGAAATGTGAAAATATAAAGCAAGGATACATATGTCTTTGCTAAGAAAAAACCCGAATAGTGCTACCGTGGACAGAACAAAATCTCTACCGATTGTTGAATCTGAAGAAAACTGACATGAGAATAATCCACGCTTAAATGGGGCTACAAATATGCAATATGCAGAAACCAATTATGAGAGGCACACCTTTAGGGCCCCTAGAAAAGCAATGCGCAATTTCATTTAATTCTGCCCAGGAGTTTTTGAGAAGATGTGGACAGACTACTCTCTGCTTTGTATGTAAGAACAAGGGTACCCGGCATAATAATGCATAGAAATGTACAAGTATTAGACCAAATTAATATCAGAGAATATTTTGAAAATTTGTATCAAAGTTCACAGATAACCCCCCGCAACTGGAAAAGCTCAATTTGTGTTAATGTGGATAGTCCATAACCTTTACAATAGGTAAATTTATTATAGTAGTCTGCAGTAGTGTTTTATACCAATGCCCCCTGGGGGGCATACAAGGAGTTGATAAAGAGAGGGGAGTTGAAATGCTAATTATTCATTTTTAAAATACTAAAAATCTCTTTCTTTTTTAAAAATTATTTTGTAAAATCAGCTTTCAAACTTGCAACAAAATAAAAGGAATCCCATTGTTAAACTGATAGTAAACATTGTAGATAAATAAACTCGTAAAATCAAAACAAGAAGCAACTCCATATGAGAACAGAACACTCTCAAAACATTGCATGCTTTTATGGTTTTTTTCTGTTAGTGACTGAATGACTGAGTCACAATTTAAGGAGTAGGACTGTGCTCATTTAAAGACACCTAGGATCAGGGAAAATTGGCTGTCAGTGATAAGAGAGCTGCTCATAAAACACTGAGGCTGTATGCTGCCCTTGGTGAAATACCTTAATCCCTCTGAAAAATACAGGCTTTCAACAACTGTTCCACCCAATGACCAGTGTCTCACACTGACCATAAAAGGTAATTTTCACAGATGTGAACATTTCAATGGGTACTGAGGTCAGGTTTACAGCTCTGTGGAAAACCAGGCTTTATCACCATTGGATGTTCTTATCAGGACCGGATCCATTAAAAACAAGAACTCTATTAGTCTCATATCATGACAAAGGATTGTGACGTCTCTTTCACAGAGCTGCCACTCTGAATGGAAACCAGGGGCTTCATCCTAGACATGGATGCAAAGTACGGACATAACACATTGGAACTTAACAGTAAAAGCCTGTGCACTGGAAAGAGATGAGGCAAAGGGTTGAGTGGCCAGTGAGGAGGAAGTATGGGGTGTTAAGGTCTGAAGGAATCTATATTTAGACTCACAGAAATCAGGTGTCTTTTGCCAGTGGAAAATAAAGCTGCTGGAGGCAGGATAAAAGAGAAAAAGTAAATAAATATGAAATGGCAAATGCATGCTGAACAGGATAAGTAGTTACTAACCTTGACTGGTCACATAGTCATTCATCCAAATGAAGGAATAAAAATTGAGTCCATACTTAGAGGAAATGTTCAAATGTTGGGGGTCAGGAACAGCCTCACTATTAATGTAGACACAATGTTAAAACATTGTGGAGGAGGAGGTCAAAAGACCAGAACTTGAATAACTAAGCGGTGCAGGCTGAATTCCTAAGTCATAGCAGATTATACAATTTACAAATAAAATTAGCTAATACATCATCTACTGGGATTCAGGACTTTCTCCCAAAAGCAAATTATTATTGTGACTTTCTTCCTAAGAGCCAAGACGTTTCCTAGATTAAGCAGTTTGAGATAAAGTGCCTCGATTTCACCTTATTGCAAAAAAGCAGGATGCACATAGCCAAATGAATTGCTCTTCCATAAAATTAAACTCAAGCCAGCACACATGAAGATTGTCATATGCTGTAAATAGTCCTGAAATGTTCTTTGGGGTCCACTGATGTTACTAGAAAAACTGGTGTACAAAGGAACAGGCACTTGGCAGAGTCTGCACAAAGTGTTTAGTCTTAGTGTCTTTTCCCAGACTATACAACTGCAGGAGCATTAACAGTGATGTGCCATTCATCAGCTGTCTAATTAGGGATGGGCAGGTACAGGTTGTACTCGTGTTGTCCTAGTCAACAGCTCAACACCAACATTAGCATCACCTGCTTTATTCAAGCGAGCTGAGGTGGGACGGCAGGCTGGAAAAGAATGGCTGTGTCTAATAAGCTTGAGGTGCAGAAAACAACACCGTGTTCCACTCCGAACTTGGCTAAAACCCAGTCACACGAAGGAGGCTCATCTGAAATACTGTCATAATGCCCGATTACCAATTTAAGATCTTTTAAAGGAAAAATATAGACCTCAAATAACCAGGCAGCCGTCAATGTGTCTCTATACTCCCCTCAAAACACATCATAAATTGTAAATGAGATTATTCCAGATTACTTCAAACTGCAACTGGCGTAGGAAATATTGAAAAGGTATCCATACTAATCTTTGGTTTCCAAAATGACAGTAGGTTACTAGCTGGTGAAATTATTCAAACTCTCTTTGGGGAGCTCTGAGACGGCATCAGTTTAAGGGATGCACAAACCAATCTGCCCACCACAGTCATTCAAAATTCAGTCTAAATATAGCATTGGAAAACCATTACTTTTTCCAAGGTTGTTGAGGAAAACCAATGATGCATGATATTCAAACCAATATTTCCACAGTAGTGGTCACTACCAAATCCTTTGGGCCAGTCATATCAGTAATTTTTTCCCAAAATAAATGCAGCGCTTCCCTGCTGTAAGGTGAATGTTGTTGTAAAACAGGAAAATGATCCTTGAAAAAGTTGTTGAGTTATCAAACACGAAGGATCTGTGGTGGTGGCGAATCCGTACATTACACAACAAACTGTGGAATAAATTATATTTTCTAATATCCGAACAATCTGATCAAAGAAAATGGGGTAATGCAAATACGGATGCATGAAATTGATTATTTGAAGCCAATACCATATAATTATTGTTTCTTATGGCTGGTACCTGTCATATAACTCTAAGTATGTGACATACAGTTTATGTACACCCGAAGAGAAGATCGACTAAAAATATAGTACATAGGTCTAATATTAAAACCTACCATTAGCCAAATTAGAATAAAAATCTATGTGAGCAAATAAAATAAATTGTTATTGGCGGGCTGCTGAAATAGATATACTTCAAGACAAACTCTAATCGTTATTGATTATAGATGGATTATTTAATATTCCAGAGCTCTGACAAGGTGTAAAATGTGTTAAAATATGATTTTTCCATCCTTAAAGAACAAGTTTTTTCAAATTGCCATCATAATGTATTGCTCTGAAACAGTATTAAAAAATAAAACAGACAACTCCATACCTGCCATTGCATGTTTGACTCTCAATTCCACACAAGTAGACCTGTCATAATATAACATAATCGTATACTTTAATTATTACATGAATCACACATGCGGCGGTGGCTCAGTTGGTAGAGTGGTTGTCCACTTATCTGAAAGTCAGTGGTTCAATCCCTGGCCACTGCAGTCCACATGTCGAAGTGTCCTTGACCAAGATACTGAACCCCAAGTTGCTCCCAATGGTGTGTGAATGATTGCGTGAATGGTTACTGCTCATGATGAACATGTGGTGCCTTACATGGCAGCGTCTGTGTGAATGTTAGTGTGAATGGGTGAATGCTGACTCACATTGTAAAAGCACTTTGAGTAGTCAAGAAGCCTAGAAAAAGCGCTGTATAAGTACAATCCATTTATTTTACACACAAGTATTTGACTCAATTAAAATTATTTTCCAGAGTCAATTCATCTGTGTTAGAACAGCTGGATTAAACCGGAAGGTAATTTCTCATAACTATTTCCAGGCTGTTTAATACCGTTTGATGCTTGACTTGTGTTCAATGATGTCACCTCGATGCTTTATTTTTGTATTATTGGAGAATTAAATAATCCTTTAGAGCTTCTGACTATAAATCCTCAAGGAGATAGAACTTGCCAATTACCAACTATTGACGTGAACATCAAGGATTGTTCGGATGCAAAAAAAGAACCCTGAAGCACCGGGGTGAACACTTTTGGTTTTAAATTAAATTATAAATAAGAACCTGATACCTAAGAGGCTTTTTGTCAACGTCTATGGCAAAATGTTAGCTGTCAAAACTGCTAATACCAGAAATCTAACAAAATCTGTGGATAAACCAATTCATCAAATTCATTGACAGACTGGCCGCAGCCACAAATTGGCATTTATTGAAACATTAAGGCGAGAGTCTAAATATAAACATAAAATTGCCAACAAAAGGTTCTTCATCTTTAAGAGGTGCTACTACACTGTAAAAAACCCAACTTAATTTTTTTTGGCCTGAAAAAGAAGTTTAAGTTGTTAAGACTTGAAAATATTAATTATTGACATTTGAGGCAATAATGCGAGTTGGGGCGGCCCGGTGACACAGTGGTTAGCGCTGCTGCCTCACAGTAAGGAGGTACCGGGTTCAAATCCACATCTGCCGGCCTTTCTGTGCGGAGTTTGCATGTTCTCCCTGTGTCTGCGTGGATTCTCTCTGGGAACTCCGGCTTTTCTAATTTATTTAATAATTTAATAATTACCTACCTATTAAATGACCTACCCTTAATTAAAGGTAGGTAATTTAATAGGTAGGTAATTTAATAATGTAACAATGGCAATGGAATTGTATTCAGACTTATTGTGTTGTAAATTAATGGATAAGGCAACTTACACATTTTCAACAACATTTAAACTCAAAAAACTTAACAGTCACAGGGGAAAGTTAGCTGCTAGCTGAAGAGTGACTTATAACACTTCATGTATTAGAAGAATTGGCTACATTATTACTTTGTTATAATAACACTCAAATTTAACACCAGCATCGCTTCGTCTTGTGATTCAGGACAGTAACAAGTCAACAAGCTGGTATGACAGAAATAACAGATTTGATTTAATTAACAGAGATGGAGAGCCTGGAGGGCAACACCAGACCGCAACCTTTCAGAGGCACAGGCTCCGGTCCGGTCTGGTCCACTGGTGTCCACCATAACAGTTAGTTTGCTGCCTAGCTCGCAAGTCTGTCTTCTCAACCATCGTCCAGTCTAAGTAACTGATAGACTTGAAGTCGAGACAGTGGTAAGAGGATAACATTAGACTATAAAATGATTATATCTGCGTAGGTGAAGGAACTCGTATAATGGGACCAGTTTTCAAAGGTACAGTTGTTATGCACTCAGCTAATCTCTTCTCTACTGCATCAATCATCCTTAACAGAAATTGCTCAATTTCAGCGGCTCGATTTCATATGAACTGCTGATTTTCTTAGCCACTCAGAAATCCACAACTGCTATGCTAAAACTTAGCTTATTTACACTGTTCAAGTTTGTTGAGTAATGTCTTTAATAATTTATTAATTTAAATTAATTGATTGTAATTTATCTATGCTGTAGTAAAATTTATTACATTTTAAAAACAGGACAGACTATTATATTAAGTTTGTCAATGTCTCGTCAACTCTTGTCTCCAGCCTACTTACATTGTCATTAAATTGATAAATGTATAAAATTTCTACTGACTAGCAAATGGCTACCTTTGTTTTTCAGATTAAAATTATCGATTGCAAATTCTGTAATTTCACTCACGCCGTTGAAGCTGTTGTGCTGAAACGCTACCGCCTTCATCACAGAGGAGTAAACTGGCCTTGCATCCAGCCACACTGCTGTTGCACTTTTAGAACCATTAGCGCATTGAAATCAGACCTTTCAAGATTACACATGATTTTCCCCAGGCAAAACAACTTAACATTTAAGTGCTGGTTGTGCGAATTCAAGGATATTTGCTGTAAAAAGCAAATATTAATTAATTTGCATCATCACCTTAGATACGGAGAGAAAGTAAATTGCCCATTCTTAGGGTGCAGCTTTGAATCCAACCGCCTTAACAGCTTTACTGGTCGTACATCACGGAATCGTAAAAACCATAAGCTTAAAGATTTTCTGACATCAGTCTGGGTAGTTAGGCAGTCAGTCTAATGATACAGACCAGCCTCATAATGACGTTGCTGAAGCTGGATTTTCATTGACAAGTAGTCCTAGATTGGATTCCAAAGGTGAAGCTGATTGTGTAGAGAATGTAGACTCTGAGATACTTGAGCACAGATTAGCTTCCCCTTTTCTCCGTATGCAATGTCTTTGGTATGTGTTGAAACTTGCAATACAGGTTATTATAGAAGAATTAAATTGTATTTTGTCCCTTTCCAAGTTTCATACACATACATCTCAAAGAGGTCTTCGCAAAACATAATAGTGAAATTGAGGAAGATATTTTTCAAGCGATAAGTAACACTGTTAAATCCAATACTTGTTACAGTATCAGAAAAAGGTAAATTATCAACAGATTATAGGTGAGGATAGTATATTTCAGGGAGCATTTCTCCATCATTGAGCCAAATGAGTTGTTGTACGAGCGGACCTCTAGAAAAGCCTTTTTTTTCTGTTTCTGTGACTAAGGTTATTGAGCTTTTACTGAATAGAAAAGAGTTTCTGGAAAAGCTTGTGTTCAGGGGAGAGTGTGCTCCAGTGTATTACAAGACATTTCACGATATCCAGTATTTTAAACAAATTCAACTTTTTGGAGAACAGCAGTTCTATATTGCACTAGAGCTTTATATAGATGATTTTGAGTTGTGTAACCCATAAGGCACATCAAAGAAAATTCATAAGATCACAGTTTTTTATTGGGTGATTCTTAATTTACCCCCATAATTTCCTTCAACTTTAAACACAATTAATTTAGCTCTCCTCGGAAAGACTCGTGATGTTAAGCTGTGTGGTCATGAGAAGTTTCTCAGTCCTATAATTAAGAATTTAAAGTCAGTGGTACAAACAGGGGTGTTTGTTCAAGGTCTTGATAACTATTTAAAAGGTTCAGTATTTTGTGTCTGTGCGGACAATTTAGGAGCTCATGCACTTGCTGGCTTTCAGGAGAGTTTCAATCTAAACAATTTCTGTACATTTGCTTGACAAGTGAGATAGCAACTACTGCAATTTTTGATTTTCAGCTGCGGTCCAGAGAACTGCATAATACATTTCCGGTAAAACTCAATAAGGAAAAGGTTCCACATGTAAATGGTGTTAAAAGCGAATGTGTACTGAGTAAGCATCTGACATACTTTCACACTGCTACTGGTTTACAGACTGTTGCATGACTTTTTTGAAGGTGTTATTCCAGTAGAACTGTGTTTGTGTCTAAAAGATTTGATTTCAAAAGGATAGGTTACTTTGGACGGACTGAACAGCCTAATAACTTCATTCCCTTACAAATGTTCTGACAGGGTGAATAAACCAAAGGCAATTGTCATGTTTTTTGATATGTCTTTTCAAGCCAATGTTACATGTAGAGAAAGTATCTGACATCAAAACATCTGCCCTGTGCACAATGATTAGGAGAAAATATCCACATCCAGAAACGGAGTCTCTTTCTAAAGACATTTATTTTCATGGGACCCCATATTCAGAGGGCATGATTCTGTCATCTGGACACTGCAGTGGACTGCCAGAATTCTATAAAATAATGTTCCCGGTAGTCAACCCTGAAGAAGTGGCCTTTGTCTGCAAAAAACTCACATCTTGGTAAATTTTAGGTCTTTTGGCCTGAAAAGAGTATCTATGCAGACACTAAGATGTTTCATCCAGAGGCTCTCAACAACCATTGTCAATTAGTTGCATACACAGTAGGAGGGAAGGTATTGGTCCCCCCAAAAGTTTGCCTGCTCCATTGAAGTGACGCAGAATGGTAAGTCAACTCTGATTACACTTTATAAACAAAATTATGTTTCCTTCACCCGTTCTCCCTTTCAAACAAAGTACTAACATGCAAGGCTCATCAATATTTATTCAATCGTAATATGACTTTTAATTTGTTGATTCTCTCACTCTGTCCTGAGTACTGCTCTACCGGATATGGTTGAGTCTAGTACATGAATGTGAGGTTTTAGTTTTGTCAGCTGATATGTCTCACCTGTGCAGAGAGTAGCATAAAGGCTGCATCAGCTAGCTCACTATGTGTACGCATATGCTTTTCCTGTTATTAATATTTGATCTACATGTGAGCTGCACATGTTCCATGTCTCCCATGTAGAATTAACACAGTTTAAAACCTTGCTGTATTGGTTAATTTAACTTTTAGGAAATTGTCTTGTTTTTTACCTTTTGCAACTGTCTTCTTTTATTCTATTATCTTGTGACATAGGCTGGATTATTGCCACGGTGAAAATCTCGCAAAGAATGTCTCCTACTCCCAGAAGTACCTGAATCAGTTGAACAGTTGCAAAACACTCTTCGGATAATTTTCAACTTCAAAGTAGCTTCACACTACAATATGAGGACCCAGACTTTAACAATGCTCTTTGTAATCTGATTGAGTTGCCAACTAAACATGCTATCTTGTATATTCTTCGGGATGAGTCACCTGCACTTCCTCAGCCAGAGTCAGAGTCTGTTTATTCAGGGACATCCCTGGACACAGCCAGTTTATCCACCAGAGAATCACCCCAGAGTCCCTCAGCTTTTATTAGGAACTTGCAGGGCCTCATTATGGGTATCGTCTTTGTGTTGGAGGAAGATAATACTGCAGCTCTTGCAAGTGTTGTGAGTGTTGCTGTTCTTGTAGAAGAAGAGATTGTCTTTCAAAATCTCCCTGACCTGTCAACTGCTTTTGCCTACGCTTTAAACCTCCAGTACCCAAAATAACTGATGTACACATTTGAAACCATTGAGAAAGTTTTCATGGAATTTGGAACAGACCTCTCTGCAAGGGTCAGATCCCCTCAAAAACAAACTCCTTCAGTGATTCCACCGTGCTCACTGATAACGTTGGATCTGAAATTGTTAACGTCTAAAACATCCCTTCTATTTAGTCAACACCATGTTAATTTCACCCTCTGTGCTACTCCCTCTCAACCCTTATCCACCTCAAACTCTGTTTTCTTTTTTGTCCCCCTAACTTCCTACCCCAATGCCTTATTTATCTTGCACTTTATTGGGTTTTTTCTTAAACATTTAACATGTTAAGATTGAATCTGTGTTAACCGATGATACATACCATCGAGCAGTATTTCAAAGGTATTTGATGATCATTTTGAGACTGGAAGTTCTGGCTTTCATTAGATTCATAGTTGTGAATCATATAACTTCTGTATGCTCTTGTATACATTACTCCGTTCTGTTTTTTGTATTGGAGGGTATTACTGAACCTCATAGATGTTACTACTAGTATACAATGTTACAGCACAAGTTAGCTGCTAAGACCGGGACAACTGGGTCTGATGAAGTCTACATTTACTTGATCCTGTAGGAAGGGATTTGATGCAGTTACAGTTAAAATAAAACAAATGTGTTAGACGTATATGTTCCAGATTTAATTATTTTATACATTTGATGTGAAGTTATTGGTACTAATTGATAAATTTGATGTGAAGTTTTTGGTACTAATTGATAAATTTGAGTTACATTTGTAAGTATGGCAGTGTGCTATTTTAAATTACTATTAAATCATTCCCCTAAATTAATTTAACTGAATTAAAATTAATGTACAGATTTAAATTACATTGTTACCGCCATGACATAAGAATGAGTTATTTTATAATTACATTGTACAATTAGGTTACAATTATTATTACAGTGTGAAATTATGAGCTACTGCAAAACAGATGAGTTGATAGAAATAAGAATTCATGTTTATTCAAATGTAAAATTATGAGTTACAGCAATTTACATTTGTGTTAACAAAAATTAGAATTCAAAGTTCAGTAAACTTAAGGAAAACTTAAAATATCAAATGTAATTGCTCAACTTAAAATTTTAGGAAGGTTTGTTGTATTCAATTTTTGTCCCAGCAGAGACGGTACTTCCTAATAAAGCTGATGAAATTTGGCATGTCACCCAAAATCCTCAGCAGCTTCTACAGATATACAGTCCAGAATGTCATCAGCAGCTCCATCACAGTGGTACGGGAACTGCGCTGCTTAGGACAGGAAGGCTCTCCAGCATGTAATTAAAACTGCACAGTTGGTCGCTGGAGCAGCCTTTCCATCACTACAGAACATCTACACCAACAGGGTCATCAGGAGGGTCCACAACATCACCAAGGACAGCACATACCCACAACACAGTCTTTTCACACTCCTGCCCTCAGGGAGGCGCTACAGGAGTGTGAAGTCGAGGACAACAACACTGAACTACTGACTACAGCCCCTCCCCTCCAACAATCCCATCACCCCCGCTGTCAGTGACCTAATGTGTGCAATAAATATTTATTTGACATGCGGTTTAAGTTTACTTAAGACTGTTGCAATGCCCTTAGGAACAAGCACCTTACTCTGTTTTTTGTAACTCAGGTTCCTTTTATACTCAGGTTTTAACTTATTTCCTTCCCTGAATTGTTACCTCTATTTTATCTTGTATTTTTAATTTTATTTCTATATTGATTATTGTCCGTGTGAAGGGAGAAAGGCAAAGTAAGCATTTTTTGCACTGTTTACGTGAGAACAAACCTCTTGAATCTTGAATCTTTGTATTCTTAAACTGTAATATGAGTTGGGATTAAATAGGCAGAAGAAGATATTTAAATTGATAGAATTATTTCATGATCGATACAGCCTTTCATTTGAATTTAGTCAGGTACAGTAGACTTTAACATAGTCTTCTTCGTTCTTCTTATGTCTTGGATGATTACAAAGCATGTTAATACATAATACTGTAACTGAGTGTGTAGATACTGCTCTTGCTGAGTAAATGAAAGCAATTTGGCTTTATATTATCTATACTATAAATGTCCCTTTATCTAGGTGACAGGTACAGCATATCACACATCCCTAAATGTATCCATACGAATAATTCACCAACTGTTAGAAATAAGCCCCAGGGATATTATCCAGATCCATTTTGATTATTTCAAAAACAGGATGGAAAAAAATATGTACACACTGTCATTAAAAAGGAAAATGTTCTTCATAGTTTAACATCTGTTCCCTCTTATCAGAAGAGCCTTTAGAATTATATCGTCACCTTTATCTTGGGTGGGAAAAACAGTGCTCATGTGTGATGGCTGGGATTTAAGACACAGCGGACCAGCATGCAATAGCATTCCAAAATAGTCCACCACCTAGTCTAAGTTAAGAACGTAGATTATACTGTACCTCCCTTCCGCTTAAATAACCAAAATCAGTTAAATGTTGTAGAGAAAGTATGCATAGCTACATGAATATTACATAAAAACCCTCAAATAGTTTTGAGAGAATGGCCACACAGATAGTGAATTTATAATTATATTTTATTGTGAAACCGGTACAGAACATAACCACAGTTAAAGTCAGAGTTAAATATATATTATAGCTTCATGTAGCTCATTTTATGGGGCCTGTTCTTCCTGTGCCAGTACTCTCATCTGATAAGCAGGTTAAAATAGTTCAGATACTGAGCAAAAAGACACGGTGAGCAGCATATCATTCACACTTTAACTGACAGGATGTGAGTTTTCTCTCGTTTCCTCATCTGAAATGTAACTCAGAGGCTGTACAACCATTGGTCCTCTGTATTTCTAACAGTCTCAGGATGAATGACATGTGCTTTCATAAAATCATAAGCAAAATGAGGTTTGTAGTATCATGCAAAATCCCAAATAACACTATTGGAGCAACATATTGGGTAATAATTTTGGTCTAAAAAAAAAATACCTGTGTATTAGACAGCAATTAGATAAGTATCTAAATGCTGTTTATTATACTCATTTGTCATACAGGGCTTTTTAACTTGACTTGAAAGTGCATCAGTACTGCATCAGTACTGCTTTAATTTAACAAAAAAAGGTGAATGTATATATATAAAAAAAACTACAACAGAGACAATGGACCATATGATCATCACTACCAGTACTTTCTTCCTCCTGTGATCCTTTGGTGAGCAGGATTAGTGCAGATATCTGTGACTTAAAATAGATCAGATAATAGCCTATCAACTGGTATTCTTGCAAGATCTCTTATTTTAAATGCATTTAAATATAATGTTAGGTAAGAAGCACCAACATGTAGTCTTCTCCGCTCATAAATGCTTTCACAGAAAAATAATTAATGATTAAAACAGACAGATATGCAAAATCCCACATAAGGCCTAAAAAAAACAACAAACTAAAGTAACTCAGAAAACAACATCTTGACTGTGTCCAACTTCACTATGAACATAGCTGCGGATAAATCAGTATTCCTTAAGCTACTGATCTAATTCGGCACGAAATAACTCCTGAAAAATGTACACAGAATTAATAGATGACAGCTGTTTAAGTGAGTTGATTACAAAAGTAAGTCTAAGTGTAATGAGATTCTGGTGAGCGATGTTTTGAGGGAGGGGGGATCACTGGTTTCAACTACACTCAACCTCAGTTTAACTCATATACACTCAGAAATATCATGGGTAACAAAAATCTGTAGGTGCTCTCGCCTTAAAGAATACAAAATCACATCTTCTTCATATAAATACTTTATGCTTATATGCATGCTTATACTTTATGTCTGTCAACATTATCTGAGTAATGAATTTAAAGGGAGAAAATATTTAAATGAGTACTGTCAATAGGATTAAAGCCATTTAACATGATGTTGATTTAAAACTATCTAACTAGTCCCATTTTGAGCTCTCACAGACACACACACTGTGTATTTATCAAAGACCTTTGGGCCTCTTGTCAAATCACAGTGTTCTACACCTTTCTGAAAGTCTGTAGAGCTGCCTTGATTATGTGATGGAAGTCGATGGAAAAAATTTGGAATTTAATGAGGAATAATTAGATATTTGATAAATACATTTTTAAGAAAACATGTAAAACATTTCCTTGTTCTGGCACAGTACATTTCATGATTTCTGTTGGTCTTTGTTCTACATGCAGGTAAATTGAGACTTTTTTATGTTCTGGATTTTTGTATGGGGAAAAGAAGCACCATGAGGATATCCCTGTTGCCTTAGGGAAAATGTAAGTAATTGTTTTCGCATTTGTTTATATGTTATATTACATAATTTTTCATGATTAGTGGCAAGGCTAGATGTTAATTAAACTAGAGAGAAATACCCCCAATCTGTAGTGTTCTAATCATACTGTCCAAATGGAAAAATGGTTAAATTTATATTGCAACAAAAAGGATACGTGGAAAGTAACATTGGGAATTCACTCCATTTTGATCCACTGAAATACAAATATCAGAGAAATAACATTAAGGCCATTCTAATGAGGAAATTGCCAATCATCCTAAATGTAATAAATCACATGCATAATACAGATCTCATAAAACTGCCCTTCCTTCCTCAATGAACATTTTCCACTCACACATTTCCACTGAGCAGAGGGGATGTCAGTAAATGAAAGCACAGCTTATTAGACAAGACAATTGGACTAATTCCAAATCAAATATTATAACCACCGACAGGTGAAGTCAGAATAACATTTATTATCTTGTTACAATGGCACCTGTTAGTAAGGATATATTAGGAGACAAGTGAACATGTTATCCTCAAAGTTGATGTGTTAGAAGCAGGAAGAATGGGCGAGGTTAAGGATCTGGGTGGCTCTGAAAAATACTAAATTGTTACGCTATACTTGGTCAGAGAACCTCTAAAACTACAGGTCTTGTTGGTTGTTCCCGGTATGGAATGGTTAGTACCCACCAAAGTGGTCTAAGAAGCGACAACTGGTGAAAGAGTTGCCTCTTTCAAAAGATATTGCTTCCTGCCAAACTGTAAAAGTGGTCCAACAATGGTTTGAGGAACAAAAATACGAGTTCACGGTGTTAACTTGGCCACCAAATTACCAGATCTCAATCCAATAGAGCAAAAACCTTTCTACTCACATTCTAAAACGGATTTTCTACTTATTGATATAATCAATGTTAAATGTCAAAAGATGGACAAAAGAGACATATATACAGTATGTCTCGCGATGGTCTGTTCTCAGATCTGCATTTTCAACAAAGCCCTGCCCATGTAAGACATAAGTGTGTTGTCTGAGTATGTCTGTCAGAGGAAGGGAAGTCCCCAAGCAGAAAACTGGTTCTGCAACGAAACAGTTTCTGAAAAGGTCAGAATAGTAAGGAAGGCTTTGTGAGAAACCTTTAAACTCTAGGTCTCCACTGATGCTATAATCGATGGCTCTCACTTCAGGCAGACTGTCTGTAATTATCAGAGCAGCCCTTCAATGACTGAAGAACAGACAGCAAAATCAGCAGAGCATATTTATGATGATGCTCATTGTGACATATATAAATGATATGAAAGACTAGAAAAAGCACTAAGAGGGCAAACCTCTGCCAAAGCACAACGGTACAGTAGTATTAGGAAAGATTCATAAAGATTTCTCCATTAATGTAAGTCTGAGTTATTGCCAGCCTAATATTCTACTGATAACTTCAACAAACCTTCTGAATATATCTCAAATACTCTAGCTGGTCATATCCTTGCACTTCACCGTCTCTGTTCTGCCCACAGCTTCAGCCCCAAAGGAACATCAAAGGAATCAAAGAAACACAGGCAGCAAAAGCCACGTTGTGAGATCGCTACTCCAAACAGCTTATTATTATATTTTATTTTATTTTAAAAGCTGTGATCATTAACGTCAAAATTGAATCACCACTAGGATTTGCCAAAACCTACCTCTGTGAAAACAACCTCCTTAGCAAAGGTAAATAACATGATAGTCACCCACAGCTTTTATGCGGTAATCAGCAAAAAAAACCTCCAATGTATATTTTAGAGCAAGTACAAGGAACATTAGTGTGTCCACTATTCAAGGCCAAGAGTGACTCGGAAAAGTGCAAAAAATAGTACATATTTACGATAAATCAGCTTACTTGATCGTGTACAAAAATCTATTTTTTGCCTACTGCACTTGCAGTGAACGTCCCCGCTTCAATCTCTGCTCTCCTATTTAAAAAAAATGACAAAGCCAAAATAAATCTTTAAGATCACAGAGCAGCTTAATCCTTACTGTCTCAAGCAACCGTCACAAACGTTATGGCTTCAAGAGCATGCAAGTCCCAACAAGTCAAAGATAGATTACACCCTGTCAGCACAGTCGTCCAATATTATTCAGGCCCGCAAAAAGAACTATATTGGTACGGGTTGCATCTATGTTTTTCCTCCGTGGACACACAAGCTGGGGGATGTTGGTCTGAGCAGGAGCACAGGCTCTCATCTCAATCCTAATTTTAAAACAAACTGTGATGTTGGACCAGAATACGGAGCTATTGTGTTGTGGCTATGCAAGAGCTCCTACCCTGGCATCACAGCGATCATCTGGACTGCAGACACCATGACCTACCAGTCACTGATGCCTCAATGACTCAACCAGGACCTGCTGAGTCAAGGAGTGACTTTTGATCCTGAAACTCATGAAGTCATATTGACGAAAGACTTCATGAAGAATAACATATAGAAATAAGTCGAGGGAACACAAGAATAGGCTTTTTGGCTACAAGTTTTTAGTTAAGGAAAGAACTGACTGAAGGCTAAGTAAACGTGGTTTATTTTATTTTCATGTGAAAACCGTTTTAAGCCAGTCATAAATGACAAAATCTGCAGTAGGGTTTTAAATAAATTCCCACACTTGTGTGTCATTGCCAAACATACCAAAATGATACGAATGCAAAGCCTAAACAGTTTCCGTATTAATTTTACGTTGTTATTATATTCAGGATGGAGAGAAATATTTCATCAGCTTTAACAAGCATGTCCGTGTTAAAGCAGCGGGTCCTTGGCACGAAAGCAGAGAAATCTGCAGCACCTTTTTTGGGTCAGAGATATAAAGTTTGTCCAAACAAATTTAAGGGCGACTTGCGACAGAATATTGTGGTAATAACCTTGTGAAATTAGATTTACCCAACTATGCGTTGGATCTGTGGAACGGGGGTTCATCACATTTGAACTGGAGTAAACCCACCGTCAGGTGGCAGGTGGGCTGCCATGTTGCGATTACCTAGCAACATGGCAGCACGGAAATGACAAACTGATGTCTTGCAATGCTCATCAAATACCTGGACCGGATGCATACCAGTGTTGTACCTCTGCTTTCACCACGCTCCAACGCGTAGAAAATCACAGAGCATTGGTCTCGGGATCACCAGTTCCACTGGTTCCCTTTCAGCACGAAGCAGTCGTCGATTTGTAGTCAAAAAAAGATGCCATTAAATAGATGACTGTACCAAAAGTCTGCAGCAGATTTCCTATACGTCGCCGTTGTTCCGATCGTTCAACGAAGGAAGGAGGATGACATGTAATTGTGACGCGCGGAGAGACATCATCAGCTCGGGTGTGTTCAAGTGCATTTCAGCAGCCGTTTCTGCTTGTCTGTCCACAATATGGCCAAATCATTGCTCCAAAGAGGCACTGGCTGGAATTCCTCAATCGACAGTAAAGGCCAAAGTAGCTATGGCAACGTTAAAAATGTCCTTGAATATCCAAGCCACCCTAGTCCGGGTTGACTGTTGGGCTCGTGGCTCGTCCTGTCGAGGAAAACGATCTGCCAGGTCACTTAAACCACCAACAGCCGCTTCCGTCCAGAGAACCGGGAAGAGCCAAAAGCAAACATATACAGGATACCCACAATCGTAGGTTGACACTCCTCAAGTCTAAACCGCTGTAAGACTTCACAGTTCTCATGCACTGGCAAGACACCAACTACTGTCATGTATGCTGAGTGCAACATTGTTTCCGGTATAGTTTTAGAAATAAAAGCCGGACTTATTTTGTTTGTAGAATGAAAGATGAAAATGGTGAAATACAACTAAAATATTTAGTATTCTACAATTTTGCATTATTTGTATCATAATTTGCATCGAAGTGAAATACAACCTAAGGTACAAAAAACAACAAATATACCAAAAACAGCATATATTATATTATATTATATTCCCCGTGCGCTTGAAAGGGGCTGCCCACTGCTCCCACAGGGCTGGGAAGAGAAATAATTTCAATATTTTGTACTGTTTATGGTGTATGATCAATACAATACATTATTATGTATTATTATTACTATTATTATTATTATTATATATTATATATTATATATTTAATTCTGAAGGAGGAATCGTTTGACTTCCTGTGTTTGTTTCCTTACTCTAACTTGAGCAGTCTCAGACCTCGTACTGCTCTTCAGCTGAGCATTTTGATAGTAGAGAGCCCTCTGCTGATAGGAGCGTATAAGGTGCCACGAGTGGTTGTTTTTCTTTTTAATCTGGTACGACCAGAAAAACTGTTTCCTCTGTTTACCCACATTCAATTTTGCTAGACTTTTTTTTTCTTTTTTCTTTTTAATCTGGTACGACCAGAAAAACTGTTTCCTCTGTTTACCCACATTCAATTTTGCTAGACTTTCAGCTTACAGTTTTTTTTAGATCTTTGGTATTTATGTAAGTAAATGAATAAATAAATATTGGAATGGGTCACAATTAACTCTGAAGTACGTCTAAGAAATCGACACAATCACTCAAAGACGGCATGCTGTTGGTAAATTCTTATTTAATCTGTGTGTGTCATACATTTAGTATTGCTGTATATCTTATCAATCGGGCAGTCAATTGTTTTTATGATTTTAAAACACATAAACTTTAATTCAGTGCCATGTACTGTTTTTTAGGGATAAACTAGACTGCTGAATCTCAGAACAAAGTAAGCCTGCTGACTAGTTTGACATGTTTTGCTATATGATTAAATGATTTTGGTTAGGGATAATGAATGAATGAAATAAATGATTTTGTGCGGCTTGATGGCAATTTTCCAACTTTACATTTCAGTATAGTTTGGGTGGACTTTATACGTTGCTACATATTGTGAACGTTGTTGTGAATTTTTTAAAATATAATTTGATACAAATATGGATGTACATAGTACTCAAGTATGGCCTGATAAAAAAAACTTCAGACCGTAATGGAGAGTTTAATCAGCTATGGATTGTCAGCATGGTTTTGGCAACTATATCTATCTATCTATCTATCTATCTGAATGCAGTGTTAGGTAAAGCGGAAATTAACAATCCAATCATTCATGCCCTTGCTCATGTTCTCTCTCTTCTCTCAAGACCAGTGGTTCTCAACCTTTTTGAGTCTCGACCACCAAGATAACCTTTGCTGGTGTTCGAGACCCCCCATCACAACCACGCGCGTGCCTCCGCCCCCGCTCTCCCTTCCCTCCACCATGCCAGTGCGGATGGAAACAGCGCTGTCTGCTGGAGCGAACTGAGAAATTCACTTTGATTTCTTATTTTTCTCCCTTTAATGGTTGTAAATACAATTCTGGCTCTAATTTCACACTACTCTGATTGCAGAAATGGAAAGATAGCGGAAAAAAAACTTAGGGAAGCGATAGTCAACAAGTGTGAGAGAGAATACGTTTTGGATACAAGAGAACTGCCGCAGCTTTGCCTCTGTGGACGAGCTTCCTGGTAGGAATTTGAGCAATATTTCTAAATGATATGATGAATAAATGTACATACATTTCAATAATTATTAGTTTTCATTATTATTAGTTTCATGAGTTTTTGTTTAATTTCGTAACTTTTAATAGAGTTCCGTGTTCTTTTCTGTCACTGACACTGGACAGATCGAAGACCTGCCTTTATAAGCCTCGACGCCTTACGCTGTCAGGTGGTGCTGCTGTCAGGCTTTCAGGTGACTCACCTTGAGATAGTTCCTGTTGACCCAAGTCTTGAGCTGAGCTGGAGCACTTTTTTTGTGAAGCCAACGCTAGTTTTTTTTAATCTAAACGACAGGTAGCGAACCTGCTGCAGCTGCTGGCTTAAGCATCATCAGCGCCAAAAAGCGAGTCCGTTTCCTTTTTTTCTGCTCTGTGTGACTGAACAGAATCTCAGGCGCTCACAATTGAACTCATACAAAGTCAGTTGATGAAACGAATTCTGGACAAATAATGAAACATAAAACAAGTTAAAACCACTCCCTTGTCAAAATCATGTAATTTAACAGTATTATGTAAATTTATATTTTTATATACAATCATCCGGAGACCCCTTCAAATCATGTCGTGACCCCGGTGGGGGTTGGGACCCCCAGGCTGAGAATGGCTGGTGTAGAGTACAGTTCAGAGCACCAATATCCAAAGCCTATGACTGACTTTGTATACTTCTATGCACACCTTTTATCTTCTATGAATTTATAAATAATAGCATATGCTGAACCTGTCCACATTGCCAGTAAAATTTAAGTTTTCTGTCATTTAACTCTTGATTCTATAACTTCATGGGTGTAAATATCCAGGTAATATTTAGTGTAGAAAAGGAGAGGTATCATTCTTTTCGTACACCACTTGAGAGTTTGGTCAAGATCATTCACAGCAATAAGCTCCCAAACTTCGAAGAGGATGCAGAGGAATTTGTTGTTGATGGAACCCACCAAATTTAATAATAATAATAATAATACATTTAATTTATAATGCACTTTACATTTGGATCATATTTCAAAGTGCTACAAAGCAAAAGCAGATACAAGCATCAATAACAAATTAAATAATAACTATATAAAAGCCTGACCAAAAATCAGCAATGTTAATTAAGGTTATAGGTTCTGCTAAAAAAGAAAGTTTTAAGTCCTTTTTTAAATGTGTCAGTCGTCTGTGGAGCCCTGAGATGGTCCGGGAGGGCATTCCACAGACGAGGGGCAGCAGAACAGAAGGCCCGATCACCCATGGTGCTGAGCTTAGTCCGGGGAAGGAGGAGGCAGTATGATAAGGTAGAACGGAGGGATCGTGTTGAGGTCAGTGGGGTGAGTAGTTCTTTTAGGTAGGGGGGTGCGTTACCATGGATGCACTGGTGAGTGAGGAGAGAGATCTTATAATCAATCCTGGTGGAGATGGGAAGCCAATGAAGGGAATGAAGAACGGGGGTGATGTGTTCGTGTTTACGAACTCTCACCAGGATCCTTGCAGCACTGTTTTGAACATACTGAAGTCTTTGAAGACTTTTATCAGGGATCCCGATGAGAAGTACATTA
Organism: Lophius americanus; assembly: GCA_037951165.1. Classification (NCBI taxonomy): domain Eukaryota; kingdom Metazoa; phylum Chordata; class Actinopteri; order Lophiiformes; family Lophiidae; genus Lophius; species Lophius americanus. The sequence continues at coordinate 720,040 of JBBDHG010000024.1, read as the reverse complement.
CAGTAATCCAGTCGGGAGGAGACAAACGCGTGGACCAGCTTTTCAGCATCACTCAAGGTGCGTGAAGAACGGAGTTTCGAGACATTTCTGAGATGGTGAAAGGAGATCTTGCAGATGTGTTTGATGTGGGATTCAAAAGTGAGTTGAGGGTCAAATCTTACACCGAGGTTGGTGCATTAAAAGTTGATCACTTTGGATCTCAAAATATTTCGTATTTTTGTAATTATTATCTAAAAGTAATAGATTGAATGGAGACTTTAAACGTCGAACCCGCAAATCAGCATTTAAACACATTTATTCTGCAGCTTTCCGAGCAGAATTCAGCGGATCGACACTTGATGGCAGCAGAGAGTTGACACATACCGGTTATCTGGCAATGAAGAAGTACAAACGGACCGCTGATTGGTTGGGGGGCTGACGGAAGCGTAGAGGAAGATTGAAATAAGTATGAGCGTAGCTGCATGACCCAAACAGGGAACTACTTTCTAGATGAATTGATATTTCTTTTGGTTGATATACGCCGTGATACAATATTGTAATTCAGTGTATATGTTTACTCACCAGTGCTTCTAGAAAGCCTCCGTATTTTGTCAACTTGGAGATATGTCACGCATTTTCCCGTTCATTAGCTGTACGTATAGTGTGTCGTGTCGAGTCGTCCGTAGAAGTTGTCTCAGTATTTCCCAACTGCCAAGGCTGCTCCTACCTGCGCTGTCATACGCTCAGGCAGCAGGTAAAAAATACATGATAGACCTTCCTGTCTTGAATGAGGCCGAACTCGAGGAGCAGTTTGTGAGAGGTTCCGGACCTGGAGGACAGGCCACCAACAAAACCAGCAACTGTGTGGTGCTCAAGCATATCCCCAGTGGGATTGTTGTAAAGGTCAATCTTAATTCCTTTTTAAACTAACCCCTGTGTAGCTGTCATCACTGGTATCTTCAACCCATTTGTCACAGATTATTTTGCGAATAATTGGTCAAAATCAAAGTTTTACCAAATTCACCCCTCTCCTCAAACTTCACGTTGAAGCATCTCTGATCAGTAATATGATCTTCATCAACATAACACGGACTGCATATCATGCTGTCTCAAAACAATCCCCCAAAATTCCAGACAAAAAGGAAAATGGTAATGACAGAAAGCTCAGAACTAAACACTAAATTAAGTCAAGGTTGGAGTTTGTTTCATGTCTGCCAAAGTTATGAATGCTGCTAACCATGATCATTTTTATTTCATGCACCGTTTTTTCTGCAGTGTCATCAAACCAGATCTGTGGATGTAAATCGCAAGCGTGCCCGAGACATTATGAGGGAGAAGCTTGAAGTCTTATATAAAGGAGAACTAAGCGAAATTATTGTTAAGAAGAAAGAATCTGTGCTGAGGAAACGAGAGAAGAGAAGGAATGCAAACGAGAACCTGCAGAAAAAAAAGCTGTTTAAAGAAGGGATGGCTGCATACTCCAAAAATGAGAGTGATACTGTTTAAAATTGTAATAACTGTCTGATAATTTAAGCACTGCTTTAGCACTGTTATTTTTAACTGGCTAATTTATTGGAATAGCTTTAGATCCCTTCGTTTTGAATGTTAACAAAAGCTCTTATTAAACCTTGCTAAACAGTGAAGCCTTGATGTTCTCGCTTCCCTCCATTCTACACTAATATCGATTGTTCTTAATTGATGTTATATAATCAAATGTGTGTATCTGGAAGCCATATCACATTCAATGTTCTGTGAATGGTGAATCGTACTCTTAAAGTTTATTTCTCTTCAATTTTTTTTGAATGAAATATGTCAATGAAATGCTCTTCTAGGCCAAACATTATAATTGAAAAATAATTATTGACATTAATTCATTAGAGCACCTCAGCATGATATCTTTACAAAAATGTAAGGTCAAGTCATCCCTTTAATTATTTTTTCTTTATCAGTAACTAAAACAAAGATATATGAAACAAAAAGACAACAAAGTTGTAAACACCTTTATTTGTTCAGGTGGACCAACTGGATATACAATACAAAACTTTACAGAATAAGTCATTGGTGTACCCTATCACCATTGATTACAGCCATTATCTTCCTCCTCATAGACTGGCACGACAAATAGATGGATTCCGTGGATGATGGTGTTCCACTAGCTCAATTCATCAACCTTGCACGTTTTCACATGGGGTCATAGTTTTGGTTGCTACTGGGCATTGGTCATTCCAGAACTCAAGAACTTTCATCAAAATAACCAATAGAATGATCACGGCCATGTTGCGCCAGGACATGCATTTTTGTAGATTACCTTTTCTTAGCAGTTTTTATTTTGCTTTTGTAGGGGTTGGTAAGTTTAACTTGTGCTGGTAATTTAAGATTAGTTGGATAGAGGAATTGTGAGTATTTATTTCTGTAATGGCTGCAACCAATGAGAGCACTGTTGTGTTGTTTATACTCGTGCACCGCCCATGTGGATAAAGCAGCCAATGAGAAGACTATTTTCGTACTACTGCTCCGCCCATGTTGATAAAGCAGCCAATGAGAATACTATTTTCGTGCTACAGCTCCGCCCATATGCATAAACCATCGAATGAGAGGACGGTTTAATGTTCCTCCACGTCCATATGGATAAAACAGCCAATAAGAAGTGGTTAAACTTTTTAAAATCCGCCGGTTTGAGCATTAGTCTGGAGTTGTTGTTCCAAGCGGTAGCGAAGCACAACTGGCGCAGGTCAAATTCAGTAAACTGCTCATTCCTATTGGATTCAAATTGAGATGGCAAAAGTCAAAGGTAAGCTCATGTTCCAATTATCATTACATAGCACACAAACAAATAATGAATTTGTTTGTAAACAGAGTTCTTTCTTAGTCTGAATGAGCTCTGCTGCTCATATATACAAATGCAACTCGCCGTTAACGGTTGAATTTGCGATAACTTTGGTTGGCACAGGCCGCAGTGATTTCACATCTTGGTTTCTGTATTACTAAAGGGATGAAAGTTGTGCTGAGAGTGGAAGATAGGGCTGAGCACACGGTCACATCACGGAAGGAGACGAAGGAAAACAATCCAGCAACTAATAAGGTATGCTTCTTTGTTTGGCTTGAAGCATTTCTGCACCTAAAGAAAGAAAGATCTTCATTATTACATTTTGCATTGAGCACCCATTGAAAGGTAGCTTTAATTACACGCAGCGGTCTGCCTCTGCTTGCCGTCCGACGAGCTTTTACAGCTTTTTCCGTGCAGCGAACTTAAGCACATTACTGGAATTTATTCATGGATATCTTCATGCAAACCCACCGCAAACTGCACTGCCCCAGCGCCGTTTCACCAGTTCCATTGCCAGAGAAGAAGCTCTATTGGGGGACAAGACCCCAACACTCAAATCGGATTTAATGTGTTTATCGCACTCTTGTTCAACAAGGTAACATTCTTTTTGCAGGACTGCGTTGGTAATGTGAAGTCCGTGTTCCAGAGTGTACGGCATCATTGCAAACCTAGGTCCCCTCTGAGCGACAGTTCAAGTACGGTGGTTCAGGAAGGGAATGAATCTGATGCCACGGATCCTGACATGTCAAAACTAAAGACAGGTGAGTACTAAAGTTCAAATAGACTATTATGGAATGTAGTTGTTTATCCACTTCAGTTACATACGACATCCCAGCTATTTAGCTAGTATTGGCCAAGACCCACATGTGCCAAGAACAAAAATTTCCAATGCCTGTCAATGGTAGAGGTTTTTCGCTGACCAACTGCATTATACAGTGTTTTTCAAATGGTTGTCTTTTCTTTGATAAAGGTCCAACTTTGTGGCAGAAGCTATTACTTTGATTCTTTATTGTTTGATTGATTTAAGATGTTCCCGGTGAAATGAAACCTTACAGTGATTCCAGAGAGAAGAAAACAGAAACTACTTGTATTTGTTGTGGGACAAGAGAACAAGCCAGTGCCCAACTTCAGCAAAAAGAGAGAACAACACACACAAGTGCCAGGCCTGCGCCTGACATTAAAGTTTCAGTAACCAAATCTCAGAGCAGAGCAGCTCGTAAACCTGGGGTTAAACAGTAAGTGCAGAGGCAAACATTTCTGTGTCATTTGTGACAAAAAAAATCTCCATAATCATAATCTTATTATTTTGTTAATGTCTAATTCCAGGACAGAAAATAAAGTCCCCCAAAATAAAAAGGTGACAGACTATTATCCAATCAGACGGAGTAACAGGAAAACTAAGTCAGAGTTGAAGGTCGGTATCACATATTCTTCTCGTGGACTGAATAATTAAAAGATAAAAAAAAGTAAGCATTTCATACTGTTCATACATTCTCATGTTGTACTTGCAATTGAGATACAGATTTGCATATGTATAGATGCCAATTTTTCATATGTTTACTAGTTAATAGGTTTTTTTTTTTTTACAAAGATTGTTCAATTCTATTGTATAATGGCAAGTCTGAATTAACCCATTACACAAATTCTCAACAGAATGAAGAATACAGACAAATCGACAACGTGATAAAGAGTGGCATTGAGGAAGGAATGCAGGTAACATTAAGGTTTCGAATATGTATAAGTATATGTTTGGATAAAATGTTGGGTCACAGTCATTATTCCAAATGCCTTGGCCGTAAGTATCTGTCGTCAAACGCCACGCTTGCGCACATTGATAGTTTTGTATGTGTCATTTGTTTTACCACGGTGTTCAAACAGAGATGGACCCACTAGTAGTGAATGTATTAATGCCGTTTGGCTCCGGAAGACCGCAAACACCACATGAATTCCAATGTTATCATTCCCACTCATGTCTCAGGGCCACTAAATGCCTATGTATTCGATCTAAGACGACACAGTTGGAAAGAACTTCACTCGAATTTGATAGGACACAAGATCTGACTAATGTTTACAGTACCTTGATTTTGGCAAGGGTGACACAAGTCACATTAAGGCCAAAATCTTATTTGAGTGGCTTCAGCCTGGTAATGTGAACATAGCTTGAAGGTGTCATTCTGCGTTTTGAGAACTGTTTGTAACCTGCTGTGGTCATTTTTGCACACAACCAAACAAATATTTATTGCAGAACTGCACGGCAATAGAATGTTTCCCAACAGTAAAGGCACTATACTTTTTAAGTAGACAGAATCTATCAGTGGTCTGTACACCAAATCTTTTTGTTTTCATTTTCTACTGAAAATCTCCTGTAACTTAGCCAAACCAATCTGATTTATTTTCTAAGTACATAAAGTAAAGACTAATTTCACCATTGCTGATTCTGTTTAAAATTCCAACTTTGTTATTTTTGTATGTTGACAGGTGAAACACATGGAAGGAAAGGGAAGAGGAATATTTGCTGTCAAAGGCTTCAAAAAGGGAGACTTTGTTGTTGAATACCATGGAGACCTACTTGAACTGTCTGAAGCTAAAATACGAGAGGCCCAGTATGCTGAGGAACCCCGAACAGGCTGTTACATGTACTACTTCCAGTATCAATCCAAAACATATTGGTAAGTTCAAATCTGAGCTCTTTGAAATGGGTTTGACCATTGTTTTTACTCTTCCATTTTTCAACTTTCTGTGAATAATTCATTCTTAACAACTATGATCGGCTTTTGCATCCTGCTAAAGTACTCGGCACAGAGGATCTGAATGGCAACATATACAACATAGAATTGGATCCTCTGTTCAATTACTCTTTCGTAAGGCACTTGCAAAACCTGGGCAACAAATGAATTTTCCTGTGCTAATTTCATACACTACAAAATAATTCCTACAATCGTACTCCATTATATTCTAAAGAAAATATTGTACATTTGACTCCATTATTCTAGTCTGACTAGTGAAGGCACCAATTATTTTCAAAGTTTTTATTTTTGTTATTCAAAACAGTCTTGGATTTTCTGGAAACAGACCGATTTTTTTGTGAAGTTGACCTCGTAGAGATGGTCCTCTCAGGACAGCCATGCTATGAGCAGGCTGTCCTGCTCATAGCATGGCTTTGAGCAGGACAGCCTGCTCAAAGCCAAAATTTTATAATTTGGCTTTGATTGAAAAATTTTATAGATTGAACTATTCAGCAGCCTATGAAGTAGTTAATATTACTTCGGCCCATATCATCTCCAGCAGTAAAATGCAACATCGGCATAAACATTAATGCAGCAATAATATTAACCAAAAATATCTAATATAATCTGAGAGGGAACATTATGTTTTCTGACACCGTGATACTTTAAGAATGTTTTGATAATACCTACATAATTTTTCCAAAGTTATATTTTGAATCACTTGTAATGGAGTATTTTTATAGTGTGGTATTATTACTCTCACTGAAGTAAAGGATCTTAATACTTCTAACACTGCAACTTGTACCCTTTTTTTCTTCCCATGTATGTCTGTTGGTCAATGTGCTGTCTGTTGAATTAAGACACTTAATGTCTTAATTAATTAATTACACTTAATTAATGTCCATTAGAGTGTGTACAAAATTGAGTTTGGTTATAAAAACTTTCTAACATCTCCATATTCTATAAAATCGCTCTCTCAACTTTTTCACTTTGACAGTAAACGTCTCCCCCAATGTAAGATCAAAGAATTAGTTTTCTGATAAGCAGTCGTTCAGCCAACTTGGTAAAAAGCTATTCCTTTGGTTTCATGTCCATAACTGGAAATATTTCTTCACGTTATCTAGGTACCGTTTTAGTGAGTTTAAACTATTATTCTACACATTACAGTGTGGATGCTACAAAGGAAACAACTCGCCTCGGACGACTGATCAACCACAGTAAAAGTGGAAACTGTCAGACGAAGCTTCACCCTATTGATGGAACCCCTCACCTCATCTTAGTGGCGTCCAGGGACATCAAAGCAGAGGAAGAACTACTCTATGACTATGGTGATCGGAGTAAAGCGTCAGTCATGGCTCACCCTTGGCTTAAATAGTGATGGTCTCAAGTGTTAATATTTAACATGGATTGTTGCTCTCTTGCTGTCATGCTTGTTATGTAAAGGATCTTATGGATGAGTAGTAGACAATATTTTTAAGTATAAAGTTTTTTAACTGGAGGCCAAAGCTTCTAATGTATTTCTGAAAGTGGTTTTAATCACACTTTTTTTTAAAATGTTTTAATCCGACTGATGCAAGCCTACATGTTTATCCTGGATAGACTGCCTCACATTATCAATTGGGGTTTACTTTTGTAATATGTCGACAATTCAGTTTCACTGTTGTAAATTAGTGATGGTGCTGTAAATTGAGGAATAAAACCCTGAATTTTTAATTTCATCTGAATTTTCATCTGTGCACTACACATCTAATTATACATTACAACTACAATTGATTGGAACTTAAAATTAATTCCCCGATGACACGATCACTAAAACAAGTGAAGATGTGTCCTGACACTACTGTACACCTTTTCTGATTTATTGACATTGATCCCATATGCCTCATACAAAATTGTGATACCACATCCTTCCTTGACCATGGAAACTTAATCATCCCAAATGCTATGATTTATCATTTTCAATTTGAGTTATCACCAAATACATGATTTTCTGTAATCTTAAAACACGGTCTAAGTTTGTCTGAATAGTCCTTCTCTCCTTTCACACATACATGAACTCTATTAGATTGAATCCGAATATACAAGATCTAGTTACATATTTGTGATGCTTACTCAGTCCGTGGATTATTTCCCAGATCTGGATTCAATTAAGCCAACTGGTGGAACATTCATAGTTCGCCATTGGGTATTTTAACTGATATATTAATACAATTTGTAATGGTATTGAGAATCTACATCTGAACCATGATGGACTTAAAAAAAATTGACCTTCCTTTGTCAAATACTTATCCCCACAAAAGAATTAAATCATCCTTTTTCTTGAAATCTTGCAGACAAACAGGCCAAAAAAGGTCAATCACACAAGCTCCTAACTCTACTTGGCTATGGTAAAGACAATTGCTTTCTTGGTTGTGGCTCTTTTTCCTTTATTTGAAAGCTAACAGTTCAATGTGATAAGTGTGTTAAAATCACTGGACAACAAGAAGCCAAATGACAACTTACTGTTGATTTATAATAGAAAAAATACATTTCAAAGCCTATACATAACTTCATTTTGACTGAATGCATGCATCATAATATCTTAAAGTAGTTAGTTAATACTTTCCAGTTGCATTTGACATAATCAAATGTTCCACATAATTCTACTACAGCAACTCCATATTACTGTATTTTAAGTTAAAAAAAACAGTGCTTGTTAAATTGATTAAAATAACATTGTAAAAAATATTCATTATAAAAGTGGTTGAGAATAAACTGATGAGAAAATGGTGTTGACAAAACCGGTTTGTCTTCTACATGGCCAGTTCTTGTCAGTGGTTTCTCTTATTTTCTCCTGAATGAAAACCTATACAGAGAAAAGGGCCATAATTAGTTTAAGGAGGTTGTTCCTGAGCATGAAGAGGTCAAAATGGAACACACAAGTAAAAATACCCAGTTCAAGAAATCAATGACTCATGGAAAACAGTTATTAATGGCAGCAGAAGTGGTTTGGAAGGCACGTTGCCAATTTCCAACTTGTCTCTTTCTCCCATTGAGTGGTCACACAAACATTCTCAGATTCAGCAATGAATTCACTTGGTCACAAGTATACCATTACGAGACAGGCGATGGGTTGTGGGAACTATTCCCCTATGCTGACATCAACATCATGCGGCTGCTGCTGACAATTTTCTTGAGACCTTGCGATCTGAGGTGTACAACTAAAAATGGTGTAAAGTTTAATTTTCCAACTACTTGTTTGTTATCTACACATCCCCACTATTGCATTCAGCTAAGCAAGTACTCACAGTTTGCCTATTGTTGTTTTCTCTTTTTCATCATTTCTCATGGCTGGACTGTCGTCTGCAGCTGCTGGTGTCCCCAGCTCCACTTCCACCATGACTGGTTCAGCCTGTGGCAGAAGACCACTGCAGTAGAAAGTGGAGTTGTTTAGTCGGTGGTGATGTTCTGAGTGAAGGAATTGTGCATAACATTTGATGCTATTAGTAATAATGAATTGTTCCTGTTCTTCGAACCAAGACTCAGATGTTTTCAAAAAATTTAAAGATGATAATAGCAAAGAAAAAGATGGCTTATTTTTCAATTGGAGCATCAGAGCAGGCTATATGTGCATCTGATATTTGTGATCTCTATAATATAGTGCGAATGTTCTTGCAATTTAACATTAAAAAGAAACCAAATGTAATTTTTTTGACAGGTTTTATTGCACTACATTGTTTCTGAAATTAAGACTCTAGAATATTGTTTAATAATGGCAGCTAGAGATGAAAACATTGATAGCATATACACAATCATATTTAGATTTTACTAATATTTATTTTGTTAGTTAGTCTATGGATGGCTTACCCAGTATAGACTCCTATTCTCATGCAATTAATTAATCCACTCAAAACAGCAATTCATGTAAATGACACTTGTCCTGCACCTTTGAAGAGCTTGTGTTTCACTGCGCTGAGCAGAGCTTGGAGGATGCCTTCAAGGGGAGCTTGTCACATCCCTAATTGTGGCTCAACCCTGGCACAATCTGCTTTATCTTATAAAGCCATTTAAGAAACTAAATTCCCAGTCAATCTGAAAACAGCATCTCACTCTGAAACTGTGTTGTGTCTCAAACTCTGACTGTGTTTTGTCTCTCACATGCCCTAGGCATGCAGATAAGAATCAATCAATTAAAACTGTTGCAAAGCATTTTTTGTCTTTCTTGAGTTTAATGTATCAGAGTATTTTGCAGGATGTAATTAAATTTAACAAACTAAACCATTTTCAACAGGAACATCTATGGAGTAAAACAAATATCTTCAACTACATGATTTAATACAGCACTCCTTCAAAATCTTGCTTTTGTAAAGCAAATAAGGTAAAATGTCACTATTGTTAGTGATGGTGTAGATAGTATGAGAGGCATGTTTGACGACGGAGGTGAACAGCACATTACTAACAGTGCACTAGTGGCCTAAATTGTTCACCTCTTGAACAGCTGGAGCTCCTCCTGAGCCACCATGAGCTGAGCCTTCAGCTGGTTCCTCTCCTGCAGAACCTCTTTCAGCTCGTCCATGGTGAAGCGTGGTCTGTTCGGGTCTGTCAGGTCCACCAACAGTTGGTTAGGTCCTGCTGTTTGCTTGGTGCAAATGGGAAAATAATCACTGAGCGTCCACTCTGTCTGTCCAAATGTTTAACCACACATAGGCGGCTGACACTCACCGTCTCCCGCCCAGATGGAGTCTCGTGAATAATCCGGTCCAGTTCAGTCTTGAGGTTGTCCCGCTCCATTTTCAGTTCCTCCACGGACAAGTTGTATTTATTGACCAAAGTCTCGAACATTTCCAAAACGCGGACTATTCTGAACTGTAAGTCTGACACTTCTTCGCCTGAGCGCCTTATCTTCAACAAATCTCTCCCGATTATATACGATATGTCATACACATCTTCAACCGTGAGCTCGAACGCGTCCTTCTCGAAAGCCAGAGCGGGCGATGACTCCTCGCCAAACTCCATGATGGGACGACGATATTCCAGAAAATATAACAATAAATGAAACTTCTCCCCAACGGCTACAAATAAAACTGTTACTTAAAGAATTTCTTTCTTTTATCCACCTTGTGTTCAACTGTTACAGCCAGAAGGGAACCAACTTTCGGAGAGTAGCACTTCCCCCATAACTCATCCAACAGTGGCGTGACTGTCAGCACAGCAGAGGAGGGCAAAGTATCCTAGCGACAGGTAAGTACAAAGATTAACTGAAACTCAAGAGAATTCTATGTCGAGCGTCAATATGATCATTTTCGCGTCAGAAAGAGTTGGTAATGCTGGCAGAGTGAAAAGTGCAAAGAGTAGAAATGAATCAAAAGAATTTCCTAACAGTTTTTAATGAGGAGATTCCATTTCGCGGTCGAGAAAGCAGTCAGAGCCAGCAACTCTGTTTTACACTTAAGAGGATCAGGTAAGAAGAAAGCATAGAATATAGTGTTTAAAATGTCTGTTTTCCCCTCAGTTCTCAGCTTTAAGATCAATCACGTACCACTGAAACCACCCAAGGAAATTTTCAATCACAAAACAAGGTTTTACTTAATTTCTTTGGGAATTATCTTATTATGTTTGTGATGGTTTTACAGTTTCAACACAAGATTGCCCCTTTAACAATCGCATCCCTACAGGACGTCTGAAGCTGGCACTGGTCTAACTAGAACCATCCATTCATTTAATAAAAAAAGGAGAGACAATTTGAGGCTTAGCTTGAATGATTCAGTCTTTTTATTTTCCTTTAACATAAGATGACAAAATGCATTTTGTCAAAATATGTTTTACTCCAACAAATTGTAGTAAAATTGCAAATAAATGAACATTTTGGGTTCAACAATTTCTCATTTGTTTTAATGAATCAATTTATTGCCACCAGACCTAGCAGTATTATATTTGCTACAACAGTGATTGGTAGTAAAACATAACATGAAAAATAAATATTTATAACATTTATTTATAACAAATTTCATTTCATAGATAAAACCCAACACATATTGGTTATTGTGGTTTATTTTTTTTTAGAAAAATCATGGATGTTGAGATGAATATTTGTAGGGGGCAGCAAAGCTGGGTAGTGTATAGCACAGTTGCCTCACAGCAATTGGGTTCTGCGTTCACTGGCCTGGTTTTTCTGTGCAGAGTTTGTGTTGGTTCCCTCCAGGTAGTCCGTCTTCCTCTGAATACATTTTTTACATCACTACATTTTTTACATCACTCAACACACATTTAATTTCGGATAAACTTTAAAGGCACTCTAAGGAATACCATAGTCTGTTATCTGGCATGTTGATACTATAGATTTGGTCGTACCTGTGAGACGATTTTAGCATCTGGAACCAGAAATGTAATGAGAAAGTCATGTATTAATTTATTTGACGATACAGCAGACAAAGAATGATAAAAACGCTCCAACACGCAGTTGTCTCCAATGTTAGTGACCTGAAGTTTGAATCTTAATTTAAAAACAAGTGCATCCCAAATGTATTGTAAAAGTAGATACCTGTATCAATAAGGGGTTAATTTATAAGTTTCAGGTATATGACCACCTTACAACATTTACTTAAGAATAGTCCAGAAATGCATCCACAAAATCAAAGCTGGAAAATAAATTCTTTGTCAAAATGATGAAAGAAACAAACAGGTGTTGATATGGTGTGGGGAAAATAAAAGACAAATAAGTAACTCAAGGTCATCGACAGGACATAAGTCTTCTGATAGGCACCAATGTGGGGTCGTCTGCAATCAAACCGGCTGCTACCATCGGCATTATAGCAGTGAAGATCCTGTCCAGGAAGGAAATTGTGGCACAAAGGTAAATCATGGTTGAGAATTCGAGTTAGCAATCAGGGCAAGTTCTGGAGTCTCAAAAAACCACAGGTTTTTTTTCCAGTAATGGTTTGGAAAAAACTTAGGATCATAAATTACACTAATTCAATATTAGATTAAAAAAAATACCCTTGACCCCTTGTGGGGTACAAAGGTTAAGCTTGTTCTTTGATGAACAGTGTGTAGGTCATATCAAAATACAGACTGATTATGGGAAAATTCAAAGATAAAGTATCAAACATAATACCGCACAGATTCTTCTTGAAGTTGTTCAGTGGCACAGTGCAACTTTATGCAAATTATTTCATCCAAATGTTTTACAAAGTTCCCTGAATTGTGGCGTCCATAGAGCATTCCCATCAAAAAAAATCAGCAATGCAAGCCACTCAATTTTAGGATTAGCAATCTCCTGAGTTGAACCAGGATATAAAATTGGAAATATGCAACTCTTCTACTCTGAACCCAAAATATTACTGAACTGAATGGATCAAAATCCAAAATAAGTGCCTAGAAAAAGTCTTTTTAGGCCAGTGCCTATTATTTGACACTGTAAATACATTATTCCACTATATCAATTTGCTTTAAAGCCTGGTACACTATACAAATGTCTTGTATAAAAACGTATCACTCACAAGCGTCTGATTCCGGATTCGGGCGGGTCAGGGGAGCTGGAGCATGGTGGAGAACATGGAGTACACACAATGGATGTGATGTCACCCTCAGACTCTTCACTGAGGGATAGAGGTAATGGTTAAGATTTGCATCAGTCTTAATTCAATCGAGAATAATAAAATATTATTTGTGGAAACAAAAGGTACCTTTTGTAATATGCCAGCTCCTCCTGGAGCACAAATACTTGGGCCTTGAGTTCATTCCTCTCCTGCAGGACGTCCCGCAGTTCCTGCAGTGTGAAGCAAAGGGTGTCCGACCCCTCCTCCAGACTGTCTGAATCCTCATCTGGCTCCGGGTCAGTTGGAGTATTCTGCTGTCAAAAGAAACATTCAGCATTTTTCCCTGCCCAACATGGACACCCACCAACATCACAATGAAGCAGTAGGTCAATAAGAGACACGATTACTATCTTTGTTTCTGCTAGTTGATGTAGGAGAGAAAGCAAGAGCACAGAAAGATCACTTTAAGCTGATGGAAACAAAGTGGATTTAAAATTATATGAAAAATGACAATTGACCAGGACATACCAGTATGAAAAAGTGATAACATCGACTATAAATATTCTCATCTTGGCTTTCTACTATAATCAGTGTAAGACTGTGTACATGGGAAGATTCATGCAGTTGTTACCTGACACAATACTTTCACACCCTCATCATCATCACCCTCTCTCTCATGATTTTCTCCGTCCGATGACACTGGGAGAAGTGAAGGAGTCGTGTCAAGCTTAAAGCAGTTGGCCAAGAAGTTAGGATCCCCTCCACACTCTGTCCAGATTGAACTTGGTTTAATTGTGGAGTTAGATGGTGCTTCTTCCATGGACTGCATTAGGAACAAAAGAAATCCAATTAGACACTAGAAAACATGCCAGATGTAATCCACTGTGATCAAATACAGATTCAGCCAAATAACCTGCACCAAACGGTTTGTTTTCTACATATCCATTTCTATCTTTTATTGTTTAGCATGGTTAGGCAAAAAATATTGGATGGATTTCCACAAAACCTGGTTGAATAACATAAAGAGCATGTGCCAATACGGAAAGGATTCGGTTTTGGAGCACATCTTGATAAAAGGCTGGCTCCATGGATGTTTTTCCCCTTTCTTGGGCATTGTGACATAAAGATTTGTTTGGAAAGTTTTTAGAACTTTCCATAATTCTAAAAACAATGTAACCAATTTTGAACAGAATTTGTGGGGGGGATAAGGCATGGATCACGCAAGCTAGATAGGTGTGTATAATTATTTTTTGCCATGGTTGAGGTGTTTACTGTAGTTATATTTATGCATCATTTTTCTTACCATCATCTTGGTAGGCAACGACATTCCAGATGTCCTGGAAAGGGAGGCTTCTGCTATTTCTGAGACCTCTCTCTCCAGTTCCCATCCCTGGAGCTCCCTTTTCAGCCTCATAACATCCACCTGAAGAGCCCCCATCTTTTGCAGCTGTGCCTGGGCTGTAGCTTCCAGTTCAACCCTCTGCTGAATCAGATCCTTTCCTTGGGCCTCTATCACTCCTACCCTGTGATGAAGGTCCTGGTTTAGTCTTATAAGGCGATGCTGCTGCATCTGGAGCTACAGTTGAGGAAATTCATTTGAAAATAAACCTAAACCCATTGTTTGTTATGAGCAACTTTATGTGCTATATATGGTCGGAATATATCCTCACCGCCTCAACATCTTTGTTTTTTAGTGCCAGCTCATGGTCTTTAGTCTGGATATCATCCCGATGCTTATCCACCAAAGCTTTCAGTTTCCTCATCAACTGCTTCTCTTTTTCTGGCATTCCTGTACATTTCAGAAACAGCTGTTTGTATCGAGCAGAAAAATCATATCCTGAAGCAGCCATTCATTTTGATGGACATGTTTTATGAGTGTATTTGTGTACTGTGGCTTTGACAGTAATACAAGCTGCAACAACCATTAAAGTCCCTAACAAGAATGTGTTTCAAAAATAGTCTCCTTTACAAACTTCTAACTGCCTTTCCTTGCAGCCTCCTTTTTAATGTGAGCATGCAAGCGTGAAGCCTTTACTGTACAACCCCACATGACCACATATAGTAAGGCAACTATCTGTAACATACGCTGCTTTAATCAATGCAACACAGTAAAAACACTTATGCCATCATATTCATGCACACACATATGGGATAGGCAATAACGCTATCAGAACTCTCAGACAAGACGGAAACTTAGTTTACAGGGCAAGGCTTCAAATAGCAACCTGACATTACTGATACTTGATACACTTAGTAAGGGAAAAAATACTTGATATATGTTTCAGATGAATGAGTTATATCGTCATATGATGAAGAACAAAAATTATAGTAGGTCTCGAAATTCAGGAAATCTATTGATTTAGTTATTTAACCTGAAAAGCCAGTGAAACCATTTATAGCTGAGATAGTGATAAATGTGTAAAAAATAAAACTTTGCTTAGCCCATAAATAATATTAACCCCTCCCGACACTTAGCCATCCTAATATGGTTTATAACACAAACAAAAAACAACGAACCCTCCAGTTTCTGTGGGTCTTCCTCAGTGATGGCAGACTCTTTAAGGGGAAGTTTCGCTAAGAGCCCCTTGTTCTCCATCTTTAGCTGAGCAATTTGAGAGAGCAGGTCCTGAACTTCTTCTCTCCACATATCCTCGGCCATCTCCAACTCCTGAGCATAGGAGACATAAAAACACTCAACACAGTCAAGTGTCTGACACGAGTACTTGATAAGTGAAAAGGATCAACATAAAGTAGCTGCATGAACATGATGGCATAAAAGTCAACAACACCACACAGTAGTTTTGAGTCTCTCCATTATCAAGTACCTTTGTTGTCATTTTCATACATTATTCACAGATGCAATTATTTTGAGTTCAGTAAAACTAACACTTTAAAGGAAATATTTAGTTATGAAAAGCGTATAAAGTTCCCGAATCACAGTAATAGTTCAGAACTATGTAAATTAGTATTGTAAAGGATATTTACAACACTGTCCATAAATTACAATTACAAATTTAATATATAACATAGTATACTAGTATTGAATATTCTTCCACATTGGATTGATTGATCATTTAGTTATTTGATTAGTAAATTTAGTTTTGAGTATATAAAGATATTACATTAAATTACATATAGAAAATATAGGACATACTGATAGAATTACATTTTCTTGACTTGAACCCCTTATACTCTACATTGTCTGACTCTAAATACTCGCATTCAGGCTAATAGAAGCTCTTAAAATTAAGGAAGCCATATTAGTCCACAAGCATTAAATGTCTCCAAATGCTTTAACGTAATATTCAAGGTGTTTCATCCAATAAGAGGGCAAACAAGAGATGAGACTAGATATACAGACTGTATTTCTTTACCTGTATTATAAATTTGCATTGGTAATGTTTATTTCAAGGGCTTTTAGTCGATCATGCACTGTTGTGAATATAGCATAAAACTGGCCTTATGTACTGAAGACGTTGGCAGTAACATGGACAACCACACACTGTGATCCCCCAATTTCCTTTAGCACCCGCCACAACACAAATAGTCCTAAATAGTCTGCAAAAATATTTTTAAGAGAATTACGAAACAAGTCAACACCCGAGTTAAAGGTATAATAGGATAACAACTGTATCATAGCTATAGCACTTTGAGATTTGATCCAAATGTAGAGTGCTTTATAAATTAAATGTATAATTATTATTATTATTATCACACTACAATAGTATAGTATCAGATGTAATATCACACACGAAAGCTTCCTTGTGCTTATATCAGTCTGCAAAATAGGAATGGTCCGTGAAATTTAAATCGTTGTGACATGATTTATATATAGATCGAAACAATATTATTCCCTACGGGGGGAAATTAGTCCCCATGGTTACACATGGATTAATAAGGTTAACGATGGGTTAATATGGTTTAATAGGTTGAGGGATCAACATTTACCTCACAGAGCACACATACATATGAACATGCAGACCCACTCAGCCTGGTGGGGTTGACGGAACACACAGACCTTCTGCTGCCTCCTCTCCTGCTCGTATCTGGCACTCCGCTCCTGCTGCAGCCTCTCCAGCTCTCTGTGCAGCTCCTTGGCCTCATGTCCAGAGGTCCCACAGCTAACCAACGCTTCCAGCAGCTCCAGGACCTGTACGACTTTGGGCACCACACCAACCAAAGACTCGTATCCAAACTTGTCGATGATCCGTTCGAACTCCTGTCCAAGTACCGCTGCTATGTCGTACACATCCACAACGGTCAGTTCCGCCGTGGGTTTGTCCAGAGCTGGCATATTGTAGATGTCCATAACAGTTGTCATTTATATACAAAAGTACAGTATTCATTCACCATATCAGTCTTTCTGACACACTTCCCGGACTCGCAATTCCTGCAAATTCACGACATGTGCCACCTGAAGCTTGTCTAAACACTTTCGACTTGTTGACAGTTTAAACTGCAACGTCACAAGTGGTGTGAATATAACGCTGCGTTTACAACGCATCGAAGAGTCGTAAATTTCCCCTAAAAATCAAGAAAAATAATATCGCAAAAGTCTGTTAACGTCAGTGCATAAGTTAAAAGCTTGGTAGGCGTGACTTTTGCTTCGAGTTCACATAGGTGGACCAGCAAAGTCTGTTACAATGTACAATAAGGAGCAAGAGAGCAGGCCATAGAGATGGTTTATCTATTGTAAATAGTTGTGTAGTAGTGCAGAATATTGCAGCAAATTGAGAACTAAGTTATATATAATAACTAAGTTATATATAATAACTTAGTTAATATAATAATTAATAATAATAATAATATAATAATTTAACACAAGTGTTAAGTTTGCGTTCATTTAATGGCATTTTCGGCAGGCCTCTTTAAATAAGATTTTTCCAATTACTCATGAAGGTCTCACCAGCGCCCTCCACAGTGACTGAAATCCCTACTGCGCATGTCATATTGTTTGCGTTCACTACCTTTTAACGATTTACACTTTTTTCTATACTTTACCTCTACATTCATACTTATTGAAGTCCATTTCCGCTAGTTGAATAAAATATTATGGGATAAAAACGCCAAAATTATTATTATTGTTAATAATAACAATAATAGTATTTATAATGCACTTTACATTTGGATCAAATCTCAAAGTGTTACAAGGTAAAAGCAGATAAAGGACTCAATCAAAAGGGAACGTATTGAGATTATTTGGGTGAGTAGTTCGTTCAGGTAATTTGCCATGGATGCACTGGTGAGTCAAGAAGGAGACCTTATATTCAATTCTGCTGAAGACGGGAAGCCATTGAAGAGAATGAAGAACAGGGGTGATGTGTTCTGGTTTACTCACTCTCGTAAGGATCTTTGCAGCACTGTTTTGAACACACTGAAGTCTTTTATCAGGGATCCCGTAGAGAAGTGCGTTACAGTAATCCAGTCTGGAGGAGACAAACGCGTGGACCAGCTTTTCATTATAACTAAAGGGGAGTGAAGAACAGAGTTTTGAAATATTTCAGGGACGATGAAAGGAGATCTTGCAGATGTGTTTGATGTAGGATTCAAAAGTGAGTTGAGGGTCCAATCTTACTCTAAAGTTAGTGACTGATGAAGAGAGGGTAATGTCGTGACCAGAGAAAGTAATGCTGGTTATGGAGGAAGACTGGGTCTGATGTAGGGTGCCAATTAAAATTGCCTCGGTTTTGGAGCTGTTCAGCCAAGGGGGGGTGCATACAGTATGAAGAGAATGGGGCCAAAGACTGATCCCAGTGGGACCTCACAGGTGGCGGTTGGTGTCCTGGACCTTGCACTTCCAAGGGAAATGTATTGTGTTCTGTCGGTGAGGTAGGATTGAAACCAGTTTAGGGCTGTGTCAGTGAGTCCAATGGTGTGATGTAGGCGGTGTAGGAGTATTCTATGGTCCCCAGTGTGGAGGACAGCAGACAATTCAAGGAGAAAAAGGAGGGACGGTAAGCCAGCATCTGCTGCCATCCACTGGTCATTTGTGACCAGAGCTGCTTCTGTGCTGTGGACAGAATGGAAACCAGAATTACATTTTTAAAAGAGGTTGTTGCATTTGAGGTGGCCCCGAAGGTGGGCAGCAACTACTTTTTCCAGGACTTTGGAGAGGAATGGGAGTTTGGAAGAGGGCCCGTGACTCTGTTTTTCATGGCTTTGTCAAATCTTCACATTTCCTATATTAACTACCTTCTCCTGTTGCATGTCTTCCTCAGGCACGTACTGTGATATTAAGTAGTCACTTAACTCATAAATCTTTTGACATTTTAGAACACCTCAGCAAATCGGTGGAAAAAGCTAACATTTAACCGTAAAATAAATATTAATAGACAACTGAATATCTCTTTTTCTTTGAAATTTGGTATTCAAGCCTCTTCGCAATCAGTTTCACACAAAACATTTTAATTTGCTCTAAATTCTTAAACTAAGGAAAAAGTAAGTATTATCGCATATGCAGTCATTTAAAATGGGTTCAGGGCCATAATCACACCATTTTATTTTATTTTGAGGCAGCTTATGATAACAATGGATGTTTAATCAATTATCAATAAAAAATAGAAGGCTAGAGCAACTGAGATGCATGTGTTGAAAATACTATTTTTGTAAAAATGAAAAATATGCAATGGATATAAATGAATTTATTTCCAAACTATGTAGCTCCAAAAATTTGTACGAAAGAGTTATTGAACCCATCTTATATAAATACTTTATGGTAGATTGCCCTTACACTGACTCGCATCACATATTTATTGTACATAGATTTATTATCTTGTTTAACGCAAACAAATTTTACAGTTGGCCATTTTAAAGTAAGATATTTTGACTGTCATCTAACATTCTCATTATAACTTAAAACGTATTTTGCCAGTTAATGTCAAAATTGTACTACTGTCCAACCAAATATCATCGAACATAAACGGTGATTATTAGTGGCCACTAAATGCCATGGTACCCCAGACACGGCACAGGCGCCCTGTCTGTGGCGGATGATGCACAAGATATTTTTCAAAACTCATCCAGATTATCGAAGAGAAGACGGTAGCGATGCTGCCTGACAGAGTAAATAAGGTTATATGTCCAATTGTATATTTACAATGGCTTATGCTTGGATCTCATAAATAAAAGGTGAACTTAAAAAATATCATATCATGATAGTGAAGACAGACAAAAGCACCATCAAACTCTGATGTTATGCACAAGCTGCAATTTGGTGAAAGTTATGCTCAATATTTCTGGAATAATCGTTTTGGTATTCGCATGTGTCCTAGACCAGCTAGGTTAGTTAGCTAGTTAACAACAGTGCACATGGACAATATCCACATGACTTTTCAACATACTGTAGTTCATATAGGCACGACATTATATTTATTTACCAATTGTTGATAAAGCGATATGTGGAGGCTAATGTAGCCGCCGTTGATGACAAAGTTATTAACTACAGCAATATCTACTGTAACTTAACATCCCAGTGGTACCTTCTAGTGGTGTGAAGTTACAAAAAGCGATATATCCAACATCTACCATTAGCAAAAGTCACCTAGTATTAATTGCCTTATTCAGGAGTTTTTCATTTGCCAGCGGAATAACAAAGGTCCTTCGTATGAACCTTAAAGCTTAAATCTTAAACCACAAAACTCCCCCACTTACAGAAATTACAGAAGAGCACTGTAATAATGTCATGGCTTTCTTCAAATCAAAAATTGACTCAATCCGTTCTGTCCTCTCCTCTCTACCTATCCAGTCTGCTTACTCACAGTTTGAGATCTCCCAGCCTCTAAAGTGTTTCCCAGAAATCTCACAGCAGGAGGTTGAGGTTATCATCAGGACGATGAAGCCCTCCACCTGTGCCCTCGACCCCTTTCCTACAGCCCTAGGGAAAACTAACATCTCTTCCATCAGTCCCCTGATCACCGCTGTAATAAATCAATCCCTTCAGGCTGGCTTTGTTCCATCTTCCCTAAAAGCCGCCATAATCAGACCACTCCTCAAAAAACCTACTCTCGATCCAGAACGTTTTGCTAATTACAGGCCTATTTCCAAACTCCCATTCCTCTCCAAAGTTCTGGAAAAAGTAGTTGCTGCCCACCTCAAATACAACAACCTCTTTGATACCTTTAAGTCTGGTTTCCGCTCCGCCCACAGCACAGAAACAACTCTGCTTAGAGTCACAAATGACCTACGGATGGCAGCAGATGCTGGTTCTCCTTCCCTCCTGATTCTTCTTGATTTGTCTGCTGCCTTCGACACAGTTGACCATGGAATACTCCTACACCGCCTACATCACACCACTGGACTCACTGCCACCGCCCTAAACTGGTCTCAATCCTACCTCACTGACAGAACAGAATACGTTTCCCTTGGAAGTTCATGGTCCCGGACACACACCGTCACCTGCGCGGTCCCCCAGGGATCAGTCCTTGGCCCCATTCTATTCATACTATACATGCTCCCCCTTGGCCATGTCATCAGTCGATATTAACTCTCATTCCATTGTTACGCTGATGACACGCAAATCTACATAAAAACTGGCACATGTTCCTCGCAGCCTCTCCATCCTCTTCGTCATCATCATCTCCCCTGTCAACTCTCCGTGCTTGTCTGGAGGAGATAAAGGTGTGGATGAAAAACAACTTTCTCCAGTTGAACAGCTCCAAAACTGAAGCTATTTTAATTGGCAACCCACATCAGACCCAGTCTTCCACCATAACCAGTATTACCTTCTCTGGCCACGACATTCCCCTCTCTTCCTCAGTCACCAACCTTGGTGTAAGATTTGACCCTCAACTCACTTTTGAATCCCACATCAAACACATCTGCAAGATGTCCTTTCACCATCTCAGAAATATTTCCAAACTCAGTTCTTCATTCACCTTGAGTGATGCTGAAAAGCTGGTCCACGCGTTCGTCTCCTCCAGACTGGATTACTGTAACACACTTCTCATCGGGATCCCTGATAAAAGTCTTCAAAGACTACAGTATGTTCAAAACAGTGCTGCAAGAATCCTGATGAGAGTGCGTAAACACATCAGCCCCGTTCTTTATTCCCTTCATTGGCTTCCCATCTCCACCAGGATTGATTATAAGATCTCTCTCCTCACTCACCAGTGCATCCATGGTAACGCACCCCCCTACCTAAAAGAACTACTCACCACACTGACCTCAACACGATCCCTCCGTTCTACCCACTCTTACCGCCTCCTCCTGTCCCGAACTAAGCTCAGCACCATGGGTGATCGGGCCTTCTGTTCTGCTGCCCCTCGTCTGTGGAATACCAGCCCTGACCATCTCAGGGCTCCACAGACGACTGACACATTTAAAAAAAGGACTTAAAACTTTTCCTTTTTAGCAGAACTTATAACTTTAATTAAGATTGCTGCTTCTTGGTCAGGCTTTTGTAGTTATTATTTTATTTTTTATTGATGCTTTTATCTGCTTTTACTTTGTAGCACTTTGAGATTTGATCCAAATGTAAAGTGCATTATAAATCAAATGTATTATTATTATTATAAAGGGAAGGAGCAGTGCTCTTACAGGCAAGGAGCAGAGCTCTTAAAGGCGCATGCGCACTTTATCCCATAATTTCTTTCCCTTTAACTGGCGGAAATGGACTTTCATAAACACTGGTAGGTTTTTTGATTAAATCGTTTGAATTGTTTATGATCACAATAAAGCATAAACAATTAGATATTAAATCAAGCATTTATTGTTCATTGGTATGACATTTACACTTCTTACAATGAGAAACCACAATTATCTTTACTAAAAATATATTAAAAGATCTGAGTGTATAGACATTTCGTAGAGATGAAAGACAGAACATAAAAAGATGCATTTAAACCCTGTAAGAGAAGCGCCAAGAGGCATAGAGGACTTGAACCTTTCATATTGTACATGAACCAATCCTAAATCTCAATATTAAGCACAAAAGATTATTAAGAAGGCATCACATCCGATATTTGCGTACAAGCATCAAATCTGTATTTGTATGCAATAACACAATATTTAGGTTGTTTCCTTTAATAAAGGGACATCCAAGTTTTTAGATATAACTGATATTTGATCTAGGAGTTGTTCACTCCTACACAGCCCATTTCCTTACAGGTGTTATGCATTCGTAAAGTACATTTTAAGGCCTTTGAGACAATTGTGTACTGTTGGAAAAGAAAATTGTTGTGCACTTAAGAGAAACACTGCCCATCATGAAAGCAAACCCAGAGGTATGTAACTTTTCCTGTAACATGGGAACCACTATCTGAGTCCCCATTTCCTTTAGCACCCACCACAACATAAATAGCTTACAGTGTATATTTAGAAAGGTATGATGTGTGCAAAAAGGTTGTCAAAAGATAGATCAAAACTATTGACAACAAACTATAAAGTATGCTCCTGAATTGTGATTTTCAAGTCTTTAAATTCTAAAAGCAGCAGTAATGCTTGAACATATAAAATGTTTGTTATAGAGAGAAAAAAAACAGTCTAAAGAAATATGGTCACCAATTTTTCTGTTCTTGCCAAAAATTAAAATAAAAGTGCTTCTACTTGGTTTCAAAATGTATATGAATCCATTAAAAATTGTGAAGAGAGAGGGAGAAAGGAGAAAGAAACAGGGGTGAGAGGCAGCAATTTATTTACTGGCATTGATGGTCAGAATCAGGCTTCAGGTCCACTTTGGTAAAACAAAAGAAAGGGAGAATGAAAGACAGAAATTTGGAAAGTTTTAATCGGAGAGGAAGAATGACGCATAGGATTGCCAGTATGCAACTTAAATAAACTATATGATCACAAAAAAGTAAAAAAAAACAAAACTCTCTGGTCAATCCAAGCATGTGTTCATGGAGTCTATTTGTCTTCTGCTCAGGCTTCACTTAAACTGCAACATACAGAAGAGATAGATGAAGCAAAGGTTAACCAACAAGTCAAATCATATTTTCTGAGATACAGTACAACACACAGCCTTAATTAAAAATTCTTACCAAGGATTTGGGTGGTATGTTGGGTTTCTGGGCCAAAATAGGTTTCCTCATGAGATTAGGTTTGTTGGGTTTTGGTGACATGTTGGCAGGATGTGCCCATGAGGAGGTGACGTCATTCCCCTCAGAAACCGACTCGAGAGGTACTCCAGCCAAGTCGTAATGCTTCTTCCTCAGCTCACCCAATCGCAGACGCTCATTCTCCAAATGACTTTCTAATTCCAGTACCTTCACCTGAGGAGTGGGAAATAAGCAGGTTGTTTTGAAAATTGTAGTAATTGTTTACTATTGATTCTGTAAATTTAATCTAATCTACATTGAATGACTTCGACCATGTACAATCAGTTGCATCACAAATTTAACAATGTTAAAAAGGTTTAAAAAATGGTCGAGAAATATTTTATCCTATGCTTAATTTAAATCTTTTAGTCCCAGTTATAGTTTCATGACTTACTTGTGACTCCATTTCTTCTTTTCTCAACTTAATGAGGGACATCCCAGAGAAGTCCATGGTTTCTGCACATGAAAAGTGTTGGGATAAAACAAACTTCTTTGACAGATGCTAATCAGAGACTACATTGATTGAGTACACAGTTCAAATTCCACGCACCTTTTTCCACCAGGTTCTCCTGGCCTGTCCTTGTTGAGGCCACCACATTAGCTGCCATTTGATTGACATTACGAGAAGCCTGCTGAAGAACTGTCAGCTTCTTACTGTTACGGTCTGCCTTAACCTGAATGCAGATGATGCATAAGGACATTAAGCTAAAGTCTATTTACAAAACCTGAGGGTACAGTCACTGCACTACCAAGTGGGTTGGAAGACTTATAAAAACATTCTCAAAACAAATGATGTGATAATTTATTTTTATATGGTAATTGTTTTTAAAAAAGCTAACAAATGCACATTTTGTAGTAAAGTACCTCAAATTAGACTTTTACCTTTGAGGCAGCAACCAATTGTGCTGTGCTAGCAGCAATCTCATGGGAGCAGACAATCAGCTCTTCATACTTCCCTGTGTGCAGCACCACTTTATCAGCCGACTCCCTGAGAAGATACAGGTAAAGACAAATTCATTTCAATCCAATTAACTGGAAAGAGTCAAGTTTTGAACACTGGATTACATACATCATACCACTTTAACATCGAGAGATCCCCAATGATCAAACATGTGGTAAGAGCGATTAGAGAATACCATAAAACCATACATTGTGGCCCTCCTGTGGCTAGTGTCTTAAAATGAAAACAAAACCAATGGTCTTAGTAGAATCGGGTTATGGGAGTAGTCATTTTTATTGTTAAAAAACCACTGTTAAATCTGATGTGAATAATCCAGAAATGTTCATAGACAAGCAGTATTTCAAAGTTTGTTTTATTCGTTTGAATACTTCTCTTTTCTATTATATATTCTATCTATTATAGGGACCAAATAAAATACACTGAGATTAAATAATTAAAAAAAAGACTTCCGAATATTATTGGTAACAATGTGGATAGTGTGCACAACTCAACAAATCATAAAACAAAGGTCAAATAGTTTTATACATTTCCAAAGCAAAATATCGCATACTATTCAAAAGCCATCAGAAAGAATCCATCCTATTGAGGCTTAATATGTGTGTCGAGAATTATCTCCGACAATGATTTAGGGACTTCAGATGCAAATCAATAGGAAAAGTAGATTGCATAATTATTTTATTATATTATCTCATTAGATCGACTGAGAGTTAAATAATCTGAACTTTCTATATGTCACAATTACTGACTTTTGTTTCTGATATCACCCGCTCCTGTGTAGATCATTTCTTTATCGTAAGAATCCATATTTATTTTCTTATACTATTTGAATGAATGTCATAATATTCTGTACAACTTACACCATCTCTGTGGCTCCCCATCCAACAGCCTTGGCTGCAGAAATGAGTCCCTCAGTCCAGCGAGAGTTTCTGGCGTAGAATTCCTTAATAGTGGCTGCTCCCTTAAAAATAAAAACAGTTTTGTTTGTCCTATTTCTTATTTCTGAATGAGCACAAGAACAACTGGTTTGATCTTAGAAACAAAAGCTACTGAGCTCATACAAAACCAAACCGCCAGCTTTAGATCTTAAATTAGAACAGTGTAACTCACCCTCCCACCCTCGACAATCTCCTTTTGCAAGTCTGTAGATGCTATGATCAACATGCGGATGGCCTTAAAAGTAGATGAAGGAAACAATTATATAATAAACACACATAATGCTTTGGATTCTCTTTGTATATAGCCTATGTACAGGATGGACTTTGGTGTAACGATTGAAAAACTTATCAAACTACAATACCTTCATCAGGTCAGTGCAACTGTTGAGAATTCTGTAAGAGAAAATTTTAAAGTTCTAGTAATAGTTGGAGTACAAATTAAAGTAGACAGTTCTTTAATGGTAAAACATATTGCCTGAAGAACGATAACTAAGAAAAGGGTAACAAAAAGGATGACAGTCCTATATGATGTCCTAAAATAAACCAAAAACAAACCTTTCATTAACCTCCAGTTTCATTCCTGTAGTGTCTTTTCGTGCCTGATTCATCATTTCCTATACACAGATACATATGTGACATATATCAATTACATAAATCAGAGATGAATATGGGTTCTTTCAATGTGAGATTTACACCGCTTACATCAATCCTACGCACTGCCTCCTCGATGGCAGCTGATGTTGAAGCCATTTCCTTATCAACCATATCTCCCAGCTCGTCCTGACGAACGTCCATTCCTTTTGGCCGCAGCTCCTGAGTATTATAATAATAATAATAATACATTTAAATTTTAACGCACTCTACATTAACAAAGGCAAAATGATTAGTAACTACACTAAGGGAACTCAGTGTTAATTTTTTGAGCAGTGTAGAATGACCCTATTCTACACTGCTCAAAAAGACCATAAAATAAAAGACCATAAAATATATATACTGTATTTGTTTTGTTTGCCTGGCCTATACCTCAATCCTCTTCAAAGCGTTTTTCGTATATTAGGAAAAAATGTCTTAATATAAACCATCTCTTTATCCCTTTCTTTAAGGAAGTAGAAAACAATTTTCCCATCCGTCCCATTATCCAATTGAAAATACAGTATAAAAAGGGAAGACGTATGGATGAGGAGTCAAACAAACTTATTTGCAGAATGAAAAGCTAAAGAAGGACACAAGTGAAAGGACTAGGCCCAAATGTTCGGGAGTCTTGGATTATTTGATATCCAAAAATCATAAAAAAAAAAATAGCAGTAGACACTGGAGACAGTATTCACGTAGAAGACATGATTGATGTGCTTCTTTTGTATTTAGTCTTTAAGTAAACCAAAGTTAAAATATTTCATGTATCAGTGTCCAACTCCAACAGACATCTAGTTAACCTGCATATATTTCTTAGCAAATCATTTTTAGCAACCTTATCAATTTTATTTTTTTTGGGTTTTGGATTAGTGACAGTTGTTCATATCACTCTCCCAGAAAAACAGAGGTAATAATAATTAAAATGCAGAATAAACAGTGGCTCTCTCTTTGTTTGTGGCTATCCTACACGTAGAGAACACAGCTCAGGGGCGTACGCACAACAGAATGCGCACGCAACTTTTGACGCAAATCGTAGGATTTATAAAAAGCATAATTGTTGGGAAAATGTGCGGTCCTCCACACCACCTCTAACCCATGCGTACCCACAGATACTGGAGAAACTACAACTCAGATGGCGAAGCGATGAACCGGAAGAATGTAGGGTGAATTTAACCATTCCACCAAAACCATTCTGTGAAATAAACCCAAATATAACCACTAAAAGTAATTTTACAACAAAAAAATAATCAAATGGATTTTTGATTGATTCTCCCAGGATAATAGTTGCAAAGCGAAATCTGTCATTGCATACTAATACTCAGAAGTTTCTGTAATTCTCAGACAATATTATATGTCAATGACATTCAGTCTCCTGGTACACTCCCGGTACACTGGACTCAGCGGATTCTTTAAATCCGCTGAGTCCAGTGTTTAGTTGAAGTTGGACAGATATCCGTCAGTCTGACCATCAGAAGCTTCACTGAGTGGAATTTGTAATACCCGCAGTCTGTCCATCAAACAACATCTCTGTTCTAATTTTACATTGTGAAAGTTATTTTTCAAGTCTTCCTGTTTGCCGTGACTGACGTCATCTATCAGTAGTTATTCATTTAAATGAGAGGTGTTCCACTGACTTTTTATTGGAAAACGTAAACAATCAAAATCAACTGCACATGAAGTCAATTTATTTTTTACTCACCTAATTCACTTTACCTGAACATTACCATAGTTACTTTACATGCATACTGAAGTTACTTTACATACATACTGAAGCCACTTTTTATTTTCATACTGGCCCATCCTGTCTGAGTGAAGCATTCATCGGATACTATCATCCTGTCATTTTTCTGCAGTCAGATCTTTGTTATTGTTGTTCCGTCAGTAGATATTAATATTAATTAGAGGCCTTCCAATGATTTTTTTTATGGGAACCGTGGGCATTGCATGAAGCCTTCACATGCTGAACCCCCTTGGGGTAGGTCTTGATTTATTAAAAGGAATTCAGCGTAAGACGTGCAAATCTTATGTTTGTCCGTACGCCACCTTCTGACGCAAATCCTACGCAGTTTTATAAATGAGGCCCCTGGCTCTGCGGTGGTGGCTTAAAAAATTGCCGGTATATATCTGCTAGAGATGTTACCTAAAATTTTGTAAGCAGGGTATGGTGACAGACCATGCCCATGGTGTAGCAGTAAAAGAGGACATGGTATTTTTACGCTAAATATTAACTCAACATTACGTTGTTGCTTTAACTTGCAGTGACTTCAAGCAACATATTCTGTGTTGAAGTTACTCACCTGGCCCAAGTGAAGGATCTTTTGAATCACTATGCGAATGGAGGCCGGGTCTGCCCTCTGCAGGGTGGCTTTGGACTTCAGATCATTGAAGAATTGCAAACTCTGAGTGGCACAGCCTCTGCAGTTCTCTGTCAGTCCTACATGAGACATGTCACATTTGAAAAATAAGTTTGAAATCAAAGAAAAAATATCAATAAATATAAATTCTCAGCAGATCATTTGTTTCCAACTTTCCCGGTCCCTTGCAACTTTCTCTATCACACCAACCAACTGCATGTCCTCTTTCACCACATCAACAAACCTACTCTGTTTTTTTTTTCCTACGTAGCAGCTCAATCTCCAGCATCCTTTTGAAAAAAAGTTCCACTATCCCTCCTTTGCACATGTTTCATGCTCCTCTGTCATAGATTACTCCTGATACTCTTCTCCATACACTCCACCCTGCCTGCACTCGTTTCTTCACCTCTTTTCTACAGTCTCCATTGCTCTGAACAGTTGACCCCAAGTACTTAAAACTCCTGCTTCTTCTTCACCTCTACTCCTTGCATCCTCAACGTTCCCCCTGACTTTATTTCATTCACACACATGTATTCTGTCTTGCTGCGACTTAGCTTCATTCCTCTTCTCTCCAGCGCGTATGTCTGCCTGCTCGCAATTCTAACTACAGTTCACATGATAGTTCATGGAGACTCCTGCCTGACCTTTTCCTTCAGCCTCACCATCATCTTAGCAAACAAAAAGGGTCTCAGACTTCCACCCTCAAACCATCAGTCACTGCTATTGCACACCTCAATGCTGTCTTACAGCCTTCCTACATTTCCTTGACCATACTTTAATCCAACTCCAGACTTCTTCATGTACTACCATAATTCCTCCCACGCACTCTGTTATACACTTTCTCTAAGACACAATGCATCTCCTTCTGGTCTTCTCTATACTTCTCCATCTGCACTGTTAAACCAAACAATGCATCTGTATTGATCTTTCTTGGCATGAAACCACACTGCTAGTACAAATTGTACAAATCTTTTCTGAATATAGCTCCACTACTTTTGCCAGATCTTCATTGTGTGGCTCATCAGCTTTGTAACTCTATAGTTGCAATAACTCTACACATCAACCTTTTTGTTAAAAAATCAGCACCAGTAAACTTTTCCTCCATGCTTCAGATTTCCTCTCACTCTCAAAGATGCTGGTGAACAAGAAACTCCCTTGGAGGTATGGAGTGAAATGTGGATGTACAACCCGGATAAGAAATACTTAAAACAACTATAAGTGTAATTGGTGCCAAGACAATAATACTGGTATAATCCTTACGGTCTGCATGGTCAGTGGGTGCCATATGTGCAGTTGCACTGCCGTTGATGATTGTATCTGCAGCCAGGTGGGAGAATTGGGTCAGAGCCCTTACCAGTCCTCCAGCTACTGGAGGAGAAGAAACAAAAAGAACAGATTGATGGACTAACAGAGGATTAACAAACCACATATTATCAGAAGGATAGCAGGATCATGTAAAATCAGAATCAGAGCTAATTTACCACCCATGTCACGCAAATACTCTGCATGGCCCTTTTTCACTTTGTCTACGGAGCCCAGTGCAGCCTCTGCCCGACTTATGAGGTAATCTGTATTAGAGAAAGGACAAAAGTAAAAGCATTATTTATGTCTGCAAAATAGAATGGTCAAGTAGCTTTTCACTCAGTTTAGCTCTCACTTACTGAATTCTAACTCGCATACCTATTTCATGTTGTTTATTTGATCTGATTATGTCTGTTGTGAGATCAATATAAAAGTGAGGGTCTGACCTGGAGAACTGGTGCAGCGCACATGGAGGGGATCATCCAACTTTGCAACAGCATCTTGGATGATACTCTCAGCTTCTGCTACAGTGCCCTGCAGCAGAGCAAACTGCTCGGCCGAAAGCTTCAGCTTCAGCTGCTCCTCCTGACTCGCCTATAAATTCAAATGCACATGAATACATCTGTCAATGGTAACTTTCGACAGGAACACCTTGCAACCCATTTTCACTTGAACCAAGTGCACACAGCTCCCAACAATACAATTTCTGCAACAACAAGAATTACTGTTACATAGACCAAATGAAGCATTGCAAAAGAACTAAATATCCTTCAGAATTTTTCATTCTTCAAATATTGTTGGAGAGCACGCACAATTTCTTTTCAACTAAAATATCTTGCTAACTCTTGCTTCACAGTGACTGTCTTTGTATGGTAATGGCCACGTTCCAAAAACACACCTTAAAAAAATAAAATAAATAGACCATTTGTGTTAGGTAATTTGTTTTCATAGAGTGCCTATGAAACTATATTAATTTTGATGTACGACTCACACCATACCGTTCATCAGTGTTCACAATAAAAGCGAACAATTTTCCTGCTCTTGTCATTATTTTCATGGCCTACCATTGTTGCCTTCATCTTACAAATTAAAATAAAAAATCAACTTCATCTATTTACCCCAATAAGCCATGAAATTACAGCTTCTGACAGATTATGTCAGAATCATTAATGGCAACTGTAAATGAGTTTCATAAATTTGGCAACCTGTGAACATTTTATGATCAAAGTTGATGTGCTGTAAGTAGAGAAAAAGGGGCAAAAATAAGGATCATAGCAACTTTGACAAGGGCAAAATTGTAATTGTAATGGTTTGGACTGGATCATAGCATCTACAAAACTGCCGGTCTTGTTTGATTGTTCTTGGTCTACAGTGGTTAGTACCTGCAACAACGGTCTAAAAAAAGAAAGCTTTTGGACAGGATGGTTGTCAGGCTCATTGATGCATGTGTGGACCGAAGGCTAGCCCGTGTTGTTTGGTCCCACAGATGAAATACTGAATCACAAATTGGTGAAGTTAATTAATAAGTTAACCCTGGCTCCGAGAAATGTATCAGAGCACAGAGTGCACCAGTACTGTTTTGGTGCCAAAAGGGGGGCCTGCAAAAAAGGAAGGTGGTTGTAATGTCACAGCTAATTGGTGTACATACTTCTAGACTCATATGACTCATATCTAGATGGTAGAACAAGAATTAAGTGCATAAGAATTAACACTGCATATTTTCAAAAATTCCTGAATTTAAAGAATTAATCTTAACAGCATGTCAGTGATTTGATAAAATTGTTTATATAATTTAACCAACTGCGAGCATTATCATAGGGATTTAAATATAACAATTCATGCAAACACAGCTATTACAGACATATGCAGAGTTATCGTATGAGTAGGAGTCATGTTTTAGATTTATGCATGATTGCAATGTGATAAAATTAAGGAAGATTAATCAATTGACAATTTTTTTTTCATTAAGGAGACACCTAAAATATTGCTGAATACAATTACATGTATTTAGTGGGGACTTGTCTATTGATAACAGGGCTGAGCTCATTCTGACTGACCTTCTCCTGCAGTTTACTCTGCAGCTCTCCCAGGTCCCTGCTGCTCTTCTCTCGTTCCTGCTGAAGTGATGACTGCTGCACTTGTGCAACTTGCCGCAGCGATGACAACTCTGCCTCCTTCTCACTCACAGATCGCATCAGACGCTCCTTCTCTGCCTGCAGAGCAGTCATTGAGCTGTTCACTTGCTCTGTAGTCTGTAAAAAAGTGAGTGTGTAATGAAGGAAGAAAGCGAAGGCAGATGGCCATGAGTGTCATAGAAATAGTCCATCTGCAAATGTATGATACGCTCATGTCTCTTAAAATTTCACTGAATATGTTCCAAATACCAAATGATGGTGAATAAACTTCTCTTCCAAGTTTGTTGATCATTTAACAATGCATGACTTACTTTGTTACTGTTCTGCAGAGTCGCCTTTATGCGCATCACCTCAGCCATCTTCTCCTCCAGCTCTCTCCTTAGTTTCTCCATTTCAAACTTCTGCTCTTCTAGCTAAAAATACAACGAAATTTTGTTACTTGTATACCTTACAGTGTAAGGTATACAAGTGCAATGTCAATCGTGTAAGGCTTACACGATTGACATTGCACTATTTATCTCCATGTTTTATGTTCATACTCCTGCCACCAACCTTCAGGTCAGATTCCTGTTTTATTCGATCTATCTCAAATGAAAGCTGTAGTTTCGTTCTTTCCACCTCTTCCTGGGTCTGTTGGGTTACTGACAGCATCTTCACAGTGTCTGCACTCTGTAAACATATTAAACACATTTAGTGTTAACGCACACAACCAGGTGCTGACAGATAATTCAAGACAAACATCTCTAGATTGGTCTGCTGTCTCATCTCCCACCTTCCGCAGTAGTTCAGCATGGCTGGCCACCAGCTCGGTGTGCTTCTCCTTCAGTTTATTGTATCGCTGCTCAGTGGCCTGTGATCTTTCTGCACAGCAAAGGGAGATGAAAACATTACTGTGCCAATGTTTTTTAAATTCATATGACAGAGTGTTGATTATATATCTTACTTTCTGCTTCGATGAAGGTAGTCTGTAAGCTCTCGTGCTCTGCGTTACGGCCACGCGTAGCCTCCAGCTCCATGCGCAACTGCTCATTTTCTACAAGGGCATGTTGTTTCTGTGCACGCTGTTCTTCTAATTCTGCTTCCAAACTGTTAATTTGGGACTTAAGCTGCGTTATGTAGCGCTGAGCCTTCAGGGAGGAATAAGAGAGATCTGCACTTTCAATAGCACAAGAAACTCAGCTGGGAGGGGAGTACTGATAACCAAAGATAAGCAAAAAGATTTGTACATGCTCACTATCAAAAGTCTGAAACTAGAAAGAGAAAGCGATTCAATTCTAGTTGTTCTTACCTCTGCTTTGACTCTCTCCAGCTCAGCTCTTAACAATTCCAGTTCTCTCTTCAGACTGTCAATCTGGAGATCCCTGCCAGACCGAAAAAACAGTCATGTTGTGTTGTCACGGCTATGAATCTCAAACCTCTCAAAGTACTATGTACTAACAGGTCACAGTGATAAACACCCAGACTCACCTATCATCGAAGCCTCCACTTGGAGGGCCAAATGCCTGATCAAAAATGTCCACTTGCTGAGAAAGAGGAAAAAAGTTGGTGAGAGTCTGTACCCTATACATACACACACATGCACCTGTGATGTTACGGGTTACCTGTGGCTGTGAGCTGGTTGTTGGGGTGCTGCTGATATCAATGAGTGGCTCAGGTTCATCATCGTCGTCCTCTTGTTGCTCTGGTTCATCCTCATCAGGAATGACAACCACAGGCTTCACGTGTTTGGCCAGTGCAGCTGCATGCAGAAAGTTTGGTGGGGACTGACAAGGACAGTTAATGTCAGTATGTACTATTAAATTATTATTATAATGAACAATTACAATGCTAAATACTATTATAATACTATTATCATGTAGAGTTGAAATGTGTAAAGTAATTCTAAGTTTTGGTCTTGAGATTCCTTCATGGGAATCTGAAAAAAGCTAACTGATAGTAATACGCCAAATGACCAAGTGGTAGCTAACAGTAGCAGCGTTCAGTTTGTGGTGAAGTCTAAGGTTGAGGCTGGGACTTTTTGTTGAGATCTCCCCATCTCTCCACACTGCATTCTTACATCAGGCAGTTTGGGGATCTGGATCAGCCTCTTGAAGTAAAGCATGTCTCTGGCTTTATTGAAGAAGGTCTTGAGACTGAAGGACAAAGGACAAGTTAAAAACTTGAAAACTAAATTCATATTCATGAAAAAAATACAGAATGTGTATTACAGACGGCAGCTATGTTTGACATATTTTCTAGCCTGAATGTAGAGGCTTTAATGTGTTTTTCCCCCTCTATTGGCATGGCTGGAGAAATGCCTCACCATATTAAAACAAACATGAAGCATCACATAAAAACAATTAAAGTATATTCTTGATGTGTGAATTTAATGGGCACCATATCTGAACTATATAAACTCCTCTCTTAACAGACATGAATAAAATTAAAGAAACCACACTGCAAAGGCTTGGCGATGGTAAGCAATGATTTGCATTGATTCAAGGTGCTGTGGTGACAGGGTGAGGTAGGAGTATGTTGCACACTTCTTTTGGTGAAAATATTCAGTCACCTTTAATGCCGTCAGTCACACATATTAAACAACACACCTGTGGAACTGGTCATGGAAACGATCACGGTGTCCTTGTAAGGTGTCAGCAGGAAGACCTAAATCCACAAAACCTTTTATTATTGGAAATAATTTGAAAAGAATTTAATTTAAAAATTACCACATGGTTATAACTGAAATTACTTATTTTATACTACTGGTATAGAAAATGTAACCTTCATCCAAGATTTCATAGGCTAAGGATTTGCTGAAAGGTAAGTTTGGTTGAATATCTCTTCTCACAGGCATGCAGCTTGAAAAGTAATTGCACGGTGAAGTGGTAGAGCTGACTGCAGTCCTGAATAACTTGGATGAGTGGAGACAGCCGACATTGGCCAGATGTGAGAGTGGATATGGCGATGGACGTGTTGAGTTGTCGGATCACTAGAAAAGAAAGTAAAGACAGAAGCATACATTACATGTTTAGTATCCCTTAAGTCAATACAGAGGTTCTTCATGTGATGCAAAGTAGGTATGTACTTTTTCCCTTTCTGTTAATCACACTGGTGAATACTGCCAATACAATGAGCTAATAATACAAAAGAAATCGTAAATAATACAAAAGCAACATAAAATATTGATCAGGAGATACTAATGTCAAAACAATGCTGCAACTAAGATGACATATGTAATCGCAACAACAGAGTACACTTTCTTTCACAAAACAGCTGAAATACATGTTGGTAGTGTGGAGACGTGACCTGGGCCTCCAGCCCATGGGCTAAGGAAGAACATTCCATTACAGTTACGGAGGAAATCAACTTAATTTACTCTGATTGCTGGCATTTCCTCATCACTTAAAAAACGAATTAGGGCAAAACAGAAGAACAAACGATTAAAATAGGACTAGTGGCTGAAATCACTTTTTTTTCCTCAAATCTTTAAAAGAAAATTTGGCTACAGTCTTGGTTAAACAGGCAAGAAGTAGGCAGTTTGATTTTGTACATAGATTGATGATGTCAGCAAGTTGCACCATTTTACTGTCACTCAGGTTTCTCTTCCTTGGAAGAGTAGGATGGGGGAAAGGTGATAGGGTTATTTTTTGTCACCTGTCTCTGCGAGCCTCAACTCTGTGTCCATGTAATCAAACACCTCCACTGTGAGCTGGAACCTGCAGCAGAGAATTGATACCTTTGTTATTCAAAGAAGAGGACCACTCAGAACCAATAACAAAATGACACTACGAAATGAAATAAGCAGCAGGCTGGTTGATTCTTTTTAATTTGGGTGGCAGCAACTATGACTGATGATTGGAATTTAATGTTAAACAGACAAAGGCTCTGTCGCCATTATTTAAAAACTCACATGTTATTAATGTCTGTTCCTGCAGTCTTCTCCAGAATTTCATCTTTGACCTCCAGGTTAGGAGGGATTTCTGAATGCTACAGAGATACATTTATGCAACTTTAATGCCTCTTCTGATTAAATGTGAATTCATATTTTTTTTCATATCATCCACTGTGTGTATCTTGTTCTTACTTTTATATGAAACTCCAGTTTTGTGCAAAGCAGTTTAGTATATATAGCCACCAGCTGTCCGTATCTGTCATGGAGGTTAGCCTTGAGATTAAATTTAAGACATGGATTAAGATTTCTGGTCTCTTACTGGATGGAGATTATTTCACATGAAATTCAATGAACCATAAAACTACATTGTTGTAATACATTCTTTCAAATTTCAAATGAGATATGGAAATAAAACATGTACTTACCCAGAGCTTCCCAATTTCAACTACAGAACTGTGATGCCTCATGCAGTCTTGTAGAACCTATGAAGGTGACCGCTTGAATGAATAACTCAGAGGAAAATACAATTACCCTGACCCTCACTTTTACTTGCTTTGAACATACATTTATATTTTTAAGCAGAATTACAACACATGAGGTATTTTCACAACAATTAGTTAAAGAATGATCTGGATAGAAAAGACCATCCAGGATTCTGTTTTCCCCCTGTCTAACATAGTGTGACAGTTTGTCTTTCAAAACGTCCGAAATTACACATCATGTATTTTCCAAGATCACATGATTTCATCACACTCACAAAGCTGTAATTCACCTCCCAAGCCTTATTTGAATTATTGGTGCTACAACTGTTTAGACTTCAATAACTAAACAATTCCCCTCCTTACATTTCCCTGTGATTGTGAAAAGAACGGTATTTGGTGCCTTACATTGCGGTGTCCGTCACGCAAAACTTTGTGTAGTACGTGGCAGAACTTCCAGCTGAGGATGGAGCTGCTGGCCAGAGGAAAGCCCAGAGCGTAGGACCAGAAGGTGTAGGCTCCCTTCTCTCTGTGAGTCCCCAGGATAATTCCTATTGTTGTGTTGTTAAGGAAGCACAAACTATGAAAGGATTACTGGCTAATCCAAGAATAAAATGTGACAGGGAGCTTTCCAGATCATAATCTGCAGTCTTGTTGTCTCGTTATCTTTGTAAATAACATTATTTTGCATTTTGTGTTTTTGTAGTGCCCTATTATTTAACACTTTCAACATTAAGAGTGCATTAGATTCCATCTCAATATTCTGGTCATACAGTAAACATCTTCAAAATTGCTGTTTCTTGCATGTTAACTGAGCTGACAGTCTAACTAAAGAGATTCTAATAGAATTAGAATTTAGAATTTCCTCTTATAGAAGAAATCCTTTATTATATTGATCACATGTGGCCATACACGTTATAACAGTGAAATAATTTCTCTGCATTTGACCCATCCCTGAGGGAGGCCTAGCTCCCCTTTGAAGCGCCCGGGGAGCTAGGGTTTCTGGGTCTTGCTCAGGGATCCTACGACATGCAGTCCCTGGTGGGACTCGAACGGCTACATTCCAATCTTCTGATTGGGATAGGGCCGCTCTACCCACTGAGCTATAGCCACACCCCATCTTATAATTTTCCAAATTATAAGATAAAGAAAATATCACACAACAATGACACACACAGAATAGAAAAACATAGCTAATCTTATCTTTACTATATTTATGTTTTTTCAAGGATACGTCGTGCATGTTTCTCCTTCACAGGCGTCTCAACAGAGTTGATGGCTTTGCTAATACTGCTCAGCTAAATGGAAAGGAGAAGGACAAAATTAGTCTCAAATATTTAATGGCTTACTTTTGTGTCCACACAACCATCAGTTGCAGGGGTTACAATAAATGTAATGATAAGAACAAAAGTCATAAGAAAGTAAATGATAACAGACAGAAACATTTCACAGAAAGAATGAGTCACCACTATTTACACACTTGTATTGCACAAATTAACACTCTCTGTATAATAAGTCTGGTTTTACCCAATCAAAAAGCACCAGGATTCAAGAGGGACTTGAAATGAGTTTTCTTCTGTGATATTTATCTTTAAACCTTGGTAAATTAAGGCAGGCCTGTTTTGAAATAGAAAACTTTTAATTGGTCTCCTGAGGGTCAACAAGACACTGACTTGAAACGTGGAGTAAGCTGCTCTCCAACCTGTCCAGCAGGTAGAACAAGTGTCGCAGGAAGGGAGAGACAGAGACAAGACATATAGTCCCGTACTCCACATAGTGGGTATGGTGTCACTCTGGACAGTGAACTTTTGTCATTCTATTGAGGGGCTTTTCTACAAAATATTAAATCCAACTCCAGGGTTGTTTTTATTTGGCCAAGTACTATTAACTGTATGTTATTCTTTCATTAATTTTTTTCTAGGTGCTACTCATTTTCCTCTTCAAGTCACCACGGACAGAATAAGCAATGCATTGAAATTACATTTCAGCAGACGTCCCTTATTATTGGTTATCCTTAAATGCACAAACACACACTTCTTATTTTGGTTCAGAAGTCTGAAAATAATGTTTTGAACATTATTTCCTTATTCACTCACGAGAATGCATTTCTTCACAGCACATTCCAAACAATGATGATCACTAAGATCAGCTGGGGTTAGGGTCGAGATTCCAAAGGGAAAACATTAACAAAGCTTGATGTAACAAAAATTTTGTAGTAATGCGAGACCAGTGACACAAGCAAACTTATTTCTTCAGGCAGATCCAGGCAGCAAGGTACTTACTCCAAACGCTCTATTCCACTTAGGCTAATTTCAAGCTGCAGGCAAAAGTGGCCCAAATCCGAATTTTTCCCCCCGTTTGTGACCCATATCTGATTTTTTTTATGACAGTCTGAACAAAAACAATCCGATTTTTCTTAAATCAGACCCAGTCCACTTTCATATGTGGTCCTACATCTATCTGATGTTTTTCAAAGCAACCTTAGTCTGAACAGTCATGTCGCATTTCATCCGACTTTCACATCATTGAAGTGAGACAAACGTCACAATTCTGCCCCGGAGGAGGCGGTATGCGGCAAGATCAAATGTAAACAACTTCAAAATTGATACACACACGATGACATGTGTAGCATCCATATTAACATCCGTAAACACAGCGTGCTCAGACCCACGCCGCATGCGCAGAAGAAGACGTTACACCTGATCAGTAAGAACAGTACCAAAAGGTCAGAGAAAGGGACCTAATGCAAACAGACTAAAATAGGAGTGATGCTATTATTCTGGTTAACATTCTGGGTACCGAGTTTTGGACATCCCGGAGCCGACTGATGTTTTATTTTTTCTTCAGACATGTAAGAAAGTTATGCTCTTACTCTTCCTTCCTGTCTTAAAATTCAATCGACTTATCTACTAAAATCCACGCTGAGCTCAACAGCAAAGCAGGAGAATCCTAGAAGAGATTTGAAGCTTTGACTCACAAATAATTATTACATAATGATCTAAGGTGTGACTAGGTGATGCAGTTATACCTGGAGTGCTGTAAAAGTCACACACAGCTAAATCATGCTTGGAAATCTAGTGCGCCACACCTCAACAAACAATAAAGTGCTATACTGAGATTGCTGAAATGCTACTCAACACAATAGTCGCTGTGTGCCACAGAGATGTTGCAATCAACCAAACCTACCAATCTTGGTCGAAAAAAAACCTGCTGTGAGAAAAGCTTGGCTCACTTAATTTTTTACACATAATTCATTACTTTTCTGTTACTGCTTCTCCTTTGCATGGGGAGGGGACGACCCAAGGAGAACATACAACCTCAAACAGAAAAACCCCATATGGCTACAATAAAATATTCAAATTGAAGCCCTGTTATCCATTGGAAAATTTACAAAACAATAGGAAAAACAAAACAACATAGTGCATATTTAATCCTCTGTTATGTTGCCAGTGGCACATTATGTGGCCCTTAATATGTATATGGTGCTTACAAACCAGCTTCTCCATCATAGTATTACGTAAGATATTAATCCAACAAGCAAGCATGAGGCATGAGGCCGGGGCAACTCAGTCTCAGCCTCTTGTACAACCCATAGTATCTTCTTGCATTAAAAAAGCTTCTTAAGGCTATACGTAGTATTTCTGTTATTTATTTATTTATTTTATGTTAATGTACTCGTTGTGTTTTGTTCATGAATCTAGGAATCCCCAGACAAAATTCATTATATTATGGTTATTATTAGGGTAAAAATGCATTTCCGTTGGTAACTTGTATAAAATCGCTTCCTCAAAGAACATTTCTGCCATGGCTGATTTTCTTTGTTGGTTGTTGTTTAACAATGATGACATGAAATTCCATGATGCCACACTGCTTCCCCATGCCCGAGTTTAAAGGTGTGTGACCATAGTATGTAGTAGAAATGAAGAAATGACAGCACGGTTTTTTAAATCATCCTCAAAACGCAGACTTAGACATCCATCCATGTCATCTGTGATCTGTCACATATCCCTAATCCTGCAATTCCCCATAAAAGCCCCTTTAATACATTATAAAACCTGGGACTCACCACCCCATCTGAAATACAAACCACCAATACATACTTGGCTGCAATACAAAGCACAGAGGGGCTTCTGTGGCATCTCAGAGAGAGGGGCTTACTGGTTCATGGGAGAGTCCCCGCCTGCCTCTGACGCAAATGAACAGCAAGTCCTTCGTTTACTCAGGACAAGTGCAGTGGGCAAGCATGGATGAATGTGTGACAATGAGGGGTTTGTTTGGGGAGGAAGGCCGACAGCTGGGGTATAAGATTGGGTTGGATGGGGGCCGCACTCTGGCACACAGAGGCTGGCACTGAGGCCTCAACAGATGGCCGCTGAGCAGCGAAGCTGCAGGGAAACTCTCGGAGCATTCAGAATGACTGTCAGTCAGAAAGCAGTGGGAGAGCGAAGAAAGGACAGAAAGTAGAAGGACAAGCAGTAGTGGCGAGTAAAAAAGACATTTTTGTGAAAAAAGCCCTGAGCCCCCATCCTGATTTCTTAAATTTTTTTGTGCATCATATTCTAAACTGTGTTGGATTCAAACTAAATTTGACATGAAACAACACAGACCTGAGTAAAGGCAAATTATAGTTTTACAATTGTATCTTATCAAGCAAAAAATATCATTCAATAGCTAAATCACCAGTGAGAAAAAAATACTGCCGCCTTGAACATATTCATTTTTACACCTTTGCGAAAACAACTGTGACAAACACTTCCAATAACTGTGGATTAGTCTGAAATTTGAGGAATTACTTTAACAAAGCAACAATGGTGGATTTCTGATCATTAACTGCATCTTTCCCAAGTCCTGTCACAGCATCTTAATAGGGTTCAGGTCCAGACTTTGACCAGGACACTCCCAAACTAAATTTGAGCCTTTTTGAGCAATTTAGAGGTGGGCTTCCTCTTCTGCTTTGGGATCATTGTCTTGCTAAAGGAACCAATTGTGTTTGCGCTTTAACTTACATACTGATGAAATTACATTGTCATTCAGAATTTTAAGGTTGAGAGCAGAACTTATGTTCTCCTAAATGATGTTGAATTATCCTGGCCGTCTGACCTCAGAGGTGATAGAGGCCTGCAGTTCCTTGGATGTTTTCTTTGGATTTTTGTGTCTTCCTGAATGAGCAATCATGCTCTTGGATGTGAGAAATCTTAATTGACACACTGGAAATCCGATTGGCTGTGTGATCTAGAGAGATTTCAGGAGACCAGTGGCAGATAGTCCACAAAATAAATTCCAAAGGTTTCTATATGCGAAAGACAGTGCCTTGTACAATTCAAGAAAGCACATTGTTTCAAACAAAAGATATGTTAAGATTTTGCATAGGTCCCTCATGTGAATGTAGTTGCTTGAACTGGCAACAACAATTCATATTATGGAATGGCCCAAGGATATATGGCTTTTGGAGAAATAATTCTCAGACTCCATCAAGTATTTAACAAACATATAATTCTAGATCTCCTGATTACAATATACTTTAGGGAGAAGAATTTCTAAGGAATAGACTGACTTTATGAAACATTTTATGGACTTTGATATGGTAACATTGGTCAGCATGTTTGGGTGAAGATTGATATTACTTATTTGGATACAGAGGACCGTGCCAACACTTTCAGATCCAATCAGGGATGTTATCAAACACTTTGAACTGAAGAAAATTTCATTCTGTCTGAGAAGACGGAATTTGGCAATCTTCTATTGGTCATTTCAGTTATATTAAAACTTTCGACACGAGTGAAGATAGCCCCTAACACCAATAAAAGGTGAATATTAGGAAACAGTGCTCCGAGGCATTCAATTTATGTTGCTTGTTTACATACTCTTTGGATAAATTCTTCATATGGAGGGCTATATATTATAATTTGTAATAAATTATTTCAACTATTATGAATGAGTGAAGAGGGTTAATGCATACAACTATAATGTCAAGTAAAGCGACATGTAATGAATGAGTAGTGAAACGCATATTTTTCCATGGGAGGAATGAGTTCACCAGAATATTGTTGGGGTTATATTGAATGGGGTCGCAGTTTGTTTTGATCAAGTTTGTTATGTATGGAAACGCATGATGGTAATTTTTTTCCCACATGATATTGTATCATCCTACCCTCCCCAATATTTTTATTTGGACTGCAGTGCCCGGGGATCGAAACACCGACCTTCATATAAAGTGGACAACGCTCTAACAACTGAGCCACTGTCGAAGTGGTTGCAATACCACTCTGTTAAGTTTATTGTGGGGTGTAATCCGGCCCTTTTGGGACACAATAACTGATTTCAGCGTCACCCATAACAATCTCGTATATAAACCCTCACATGCCATTGCCCATCGTTGCAATGGAAATCAAGGCTGCATTGGTATCAAACAACAGAAGAACTTAAATTACTAATGTTGCTGAAATAATTCACTGAATTTAACATTGTATTTATTTTTTGTGTCAGCATCAGTTTCTCTAACTACCGGCATATTTAAAATGTATTGTTTGTTTTAAAGCAATTGAGAAAACTCAATGCTTGTACAGCTCTGCTCCCATACATTATGCTACATCTCACTCTCAAACCTCACATCAGCCTATACACAGAACACACAAAAACCATCCCCTTAATGCCATGGTCAAAGCAAGGCAAGTCAAATAAAAATTCAAGCTTTTTATCCCAACAGAAATATTTGGTCTGGAGACTAACCACTGTTTCTGCACGAAGATTTGGAGCTACATCTGTCCAAGCATCAGAAAATCCTCTGACCATCAGAGATGAGTGAGTGGAAGGGAAAGCCTCTACTAATCCCTGGGACCTGCATAAAGTCTACTGCCAGCTAAGATTACTGTGCCCATTAAGTCTGTCCACAAGCCAACACACTACATGCTAGAAGAACATCGCTAATCTTTATGCATCTCTGCTTACCTTCTCATCTTTGCTTTTTAGCAATGTCTCCATATGCTTGGACATCCTGATGTGGCAGTGTGTAAAGTAAATTATTTAAAAACATCCACACTACACCTGAACTCCTTCTTACTGGACAAAATGCCCTGAAGCAACAGCAAATATTGCAAGCCCTTATCAGCTTAATTCAACAGACTAATGCTTGGGATCTGGCTAACAAAGTATAACACATTCCAAAGGTACTGCAAAGTGAAGGGTTATATATCCTTGACACCATTTTCCTTTTAAATTACTAAAGATGTCAATTTAACTTTCCTTCTCAAATCAAAAAGTTTCAAGGTTATTTAAGTATTTTATCAAATTATTGTGTTGCACCTCTCCTCTCCTTCAGCTCATTATTTCTGTTTCTGATTAAAACAGCAGAGTCTCTACTACATCAACACAGGCAATAGTCCTTCAACACAAGCCAGATTGGATTTCTCGTCTTGTGGTTCTTCTAGCTCATCATCCATGCCAACAGCAAAGAAACAAATCTTCTCTTGGTAAAACACACTGCAGGGATTCCTCAATGCACATTTAGTAGCTGCCCCTCTTCACTGCTTCAGAAGTTAATGCAATGTCGCCACAATTACAAAGCTGTGCCAGTGTTTTTAAATTTGACACGACTGTGACGACAAATCCGCAGAACGCTCTAGAATCGGGGAGACATGCACC
Source organism: Lophius americanus (assembly GCA_037951165.1). Taxonomy (NCBI): domain Eukaryota; kingdom Metazoa; phylum Chordata; class Actinopteri; order Lophiiformes; family Lophiidae; genus Lophius; species Lophius americanus. The sequence continues at coordinate 675,647 of JBBDHG010000024.1, read as the reverse complement.
TGAGGGGAGGCAGGGAGAGAGAGGAGTAAGGAGAAAGACAGCGAGAGAAAGGTAGATTTGACAAGCTAACCTTAAGTTAGATAGATTTTACAGTTGCCAATTAATCAGATCCAAATAAATCAGTTTGCTATGTTCACAAGTCAAATCTGTTTGGTATGTTGACAAATAACTTATTTTTAGCTTTAGTTCATGCACAAAACACTTTGCTTGCTACAAGACTTTGCACTTTACCTGACAATTAATTAAATTAGACCCCAGTGAAAAATATCAACGTTACTTCAATAAACGTCAGTAAAATAATTGCTGTTTGTATAAACTACGTATTATAAATTCCTGATTACATTTTCAGATGAGTTTGTTGAAATAGTTTTCAAAGAAGAGAAAAACGCCTGATAATGAAAATGATCCGGTATATTACCTTTGCTAGACAGGGCTCAAAATACTTAGCTATTGCCTTGAACAAGAAACACCTTCAGGTTCCTCATAACGCTAATGTTAGTGGTGGATACTAGAATATTTTAATGTTCTTACTGGTTGCATGATCAAATATTTGGGATGTGAGAGAATTATCTAATGTTATTCATTCTCAAATTAAACAATTACAAGTAGACAGTCAGGAGTGGTGGATGCAAGTGGAGAAGGAGAGCAGAGTGAAGCAAGAGAAGGGGCAGAGAGAGATGATGGTAGAGGAGAGTGTAGAGAAAACAACTAAGCACAGGCTATAAGGCTGGGATCCTAAATGAGTAGACATTCCAAGGGTCCACCCATGGCTCTACCACACTAATCAAGTATAAATAGTTGTAAACGGTGGCGCTTCGGGTTGTATTGGCCCGCCCGGGCTGCAGAAAAAAGTCCTAGAGGAAACATTATGCTGTCTTAATTCAAATGAACATATTGAAAATCAGTTTGGGGAAAAACATACATAGTTGTACAAGACCTCCACAGCCTAAATACAACAAAAGCACAAACAAATACAAACAATTATAATCAAGATCAAGTTCATAAAATTAAAGGATGTACCTTGATATTTGGCTACAATGAAGACCGTTGGACATACAAATATGGCCACGGCTATCGTTCAAACGCATAAAATTGACGCAAAAGACAAGACATTTTATAATAAAAGCCTGCTCACACTCATAGTTCTCATAGACTGGCTGCAGTCTGGAAGACAATTGTGCTTAATGATGTATGCACTACATCATTGTCTACACTAATAAACCATAACCTTAAGACCACTGACAGTTTAAGTCAAATAAAATAATTATCTTTTCACAATAGCCCCTTTTGGTGGATGGGAAATGTTAGGCAGCAAGTGAATATTTTGTCCGTTGTAAAGCGGATATGTTGGGAGCAGTCACCTGGAAGGAGTGGAGTGACTGACACGGGCCAAATGTAATGGCTGGACCACTGAGTCAGTACATCTCCAAAACTGCAGGTTTCATGTCCCATTATCAGATTATGTCTAACTTTTACATCTTAATTAATAAATATTGCATCAAGTAAAATTTTTAATAAATGGTGACTTGGAAATACAAACATGCTACGAGGGTCACGATAACATGCGAACATGAGAAATAACATAACTTCACATGTGCATTTTGTGTAATAATAAATGCTAATTGCTTACTAATCTTAAAATGATAGGGTAATGCACATTTAATACATTTTAAACAAAAAATTATTGATGAAAAAAAGAAGTCCTATGTAAGAAACATTTTGAAAAAACGTCAAAGGTTAATTAATAGCGTCTCAACACAGTTTTCCGACATAAGATCAAGCCATGTAAACATCTCTAAGTACCGAAAACATTACTTTTGTGGGAAACAATCATAACCAAAGTGTTTTTAATTTTGTCTCTAGTCCCACATAGGTGTGTTTACCCTCTGGGACTCCCATCCCCCTTCACTCCCTCATAGGTTCTCACTCAGGCAACAGGAGGAAGGAAAAGCAAACACTACAGACACACACAAACACACAGGATCCTGTGTGAGACATTTCACCTTGGTATGGAGGTCAAAATAAAGCAGAAAATGCAGTCTAGAGTGTGGTAAGGTGTAGTGGGGGAGTTTAAGTCAGCGTACTGAATGAATCAGCAATGCTAAGGAACTCTACGATGAGAGAAAAAACATTTAAAACAGAAGTATAAGGGCTCCCTTCTACACACGGCAGACTTTCAAACACGACACGTGAAAATCTAAAGCCGAGTTGTGTTTTTCAGTTGGTGCATTCTGCAAATAGTTGCGATATCGACGAAAACTGATGTTTTTTACTGAATGTGTTGTAAATGGTAAGAACAGAAATTTGATATTACCTTGTTCTATGTACTATGCAGGTGAGAACTCTGACTTCTATGGATGATATGATGGTTTTGTTTGTATGGGTCAATTCTGGTCAATTTGTTGGTTATAATTTTGCAACCCATCTCAGACAAATAAGCTAGAGCTATAATGTTATCCCTGTTGAGCTTTGGAAGCTGGAACTGTGCTCTTGTGAAAATTTTGGGGTGTCAATCACACTGGGTCGGCCAACTATATGTGCAACGAGTCAGTACAAGTAGACCCTGGTGGGACTCAAACGGCTACCTTTCAATCTTTCCAGTTCGGAGACGGCCGCTCTACCATATTAAGAAAAATGCAATATATTTTCTGGGAAAGCTATTGAATTTTAGCCAACCAGAAGCTAAGTTTCTTCTTTGCACGGCCCTCTTCATTTGCATTTTTATCAGTGGATTCTTCCATCTGAGCAGGGGTGGCTTGTGCACTGGGGCTGCACATAGGAACTGACAGAAATACTAACAAGTAACCTGAATAAAACTAATTTAACTTAATTCCGAGTACTGCTATGGTGCGAGTTGTAAACAACTTCTGGACATTTTGCTTTTATCCCATGATGTGTCATGTAAGCTATTTTTGTAAAAATAAAACTAATAAGACAATAGAAGCTAGTTTTGAGATCAAAACAGTGACTACTACTCAGGACTACAAACAGACAGAATGAGGGAGAACTGGATTAAAGAAAAATTATATTTAACTTTGATTTCAATACAGTATGTTTATTCTTACTATTGAAATGTGCAATGTGCAAGGCCCAACAGTACAGCTGGGCCAGGTTTTGAACACCTCAGCTCAACTGTTTTCCTTCAAAAGCAAATAAAATATTATCATCAGAGGAGAACCCAAAGCTCGAAAAACCTAGCCCATATTAGATAACAAAATATTGAAAATACTTTAAGTCTCAACTACAAAGCAGCTTTTTCACAGTTTGTTTAATTACTCCAACTTGTTAGAGTCCTATCTCCAAGTCAAACTGGGGTGTGTGTTTCACTTGAAACATCAGCTCCATAAACTGCCTAATCACCTTTAACAGGCTTATACTATGTCTACATAAATTATTTGTTTCATTTACATTGGTCAGCCACGAAATTAAAAATACTAAACGGTGAGTTCAGAATAACAACGGTTATCTCATCACAATTGTGCCTGGCAGTGGGTGGGATATTGTGTATTAGGCAGCAAAATAACACGGTGTCCTTAATTGGATGTATAATGATGATGGAAGCAGGAAAAAAATTGGCTAGCATAATGATCTTAGCGACTTTGACCAGGGTCAAGCTCTGGGTCAGACCATATTCAAAAACTGCAGGTCTTGCTGAGTTTCTCAAGTTTGCAGTAGTTAGTAACTACTAAGGTGATCTAAAGAAGGACAACCAGTGAATTGGTAATAGGGTCATCGGCACACAGACTCACTCATGTTGTCTGATCCCACAGAAAAAAGCTACAGATGAACACAGTCTGCACTGTGCTGACTGACAGAAGAGCTGTTTGTTGGCATAATGGGGACCTACCTAATATTAAGGTGGATGTCCTGTTATGGTTGAAGTTGATGTTACTCTGTAACATGCTCTGCTGCTGTAACATTGCAATTTCCCCATTGTGGGACTAATAAAGGCTATCTATCTATCTATCTATCTACCTAGTTATGATGAAAGACATGCTTTACTTGCCAAATGATTGCACTGATGTAAAAAAATAGAAACCCCAAACAACCTGTTGAATTAAACAACCCTCTTTCCTTCAGAGGTAACAGAATACTCTTATCATGGTTCAAACTGTGTTTCCTTATTCCTATGGGTAATATCCAACAACAGCAGAGAAGGAAATGTCTGAGGGAGGAAAGCTGGCCAAACAGGAAGGACTGGATGAGCTTGACACCAATGGGCAGATTTCAGGGAGAAATCAATGGTGGGACTCTACAGAGATCGAGAGTGTATACACTAAGATTATGGTTAAACGGTTTAGAACTTTGGAACCTAAGATTTCAGTAGACCCTGGTTTCTGAGACATGAGAAAACATTCCTCGATGTGACATTTGTTTTCTAAAGGAAAAAAACTCTTCATAATGAAAGTAAAAGTTGCAGTTGAGCTTCGTGAATAAATGGTACTAGCTTGTGCCAACAAATTGCATATTTCGCGCGCTAATGCCTTCAACATATTGGACAGGTCACTTAGTTCCATGGATATGTGGCCTATGCAGTGCGGTTCTTTCTCACAGTGAAGCCACAGCTGGCCTGAATTAAAGATATACCCATAACACAAAAACCCCGAGCCCGACTGTCTTCTCTTTTTACCTGCTGCTTGTCGAAATGCTCCTTCTCCGCTCCGAGGTTGGCCTCAGTCCGCTTGCTTTTCACCCTCGTGGGCACCTGTCTGATGCTGTTCATCCTCCAGTGAGGACTAGGACCCAATCAGTCTACCGCCAAACCGTTAAAAATTACCAAGACGTCCGGACGAGAGCTACAAGCTGTGTTTTCGCCTTCTCTCTAGACTCAATGCTCCCTGTGCAGGAGCTGAAGACATGTCCGTTCCTCGGCGTAGTGATGATGAGTCTGGTGATGAGTCTCTGCGGGAGCAGGAAGAGCTGACGTCACAGGCTCGTGTTACGTGATGGATCCTCCCTCAAGGAACATATCTCGTCACGCCGTCTGTTTCTGTCACGCATGTCCAGTTTCACACCTCAACGCAGGTAGTGTTCCGTGTCATTTTCTTTAATTTTATTTCTTTAATTATTGATTAAAAAATACTATTTGTTTAATATTTAAAAAAAAAAAAATTATTTGCATTTATTTGGAAATCAGTTTTATTAATACAATTGGACAAGTAAACACGATATTGAAAGAACAGTCCTTTATTTTATCTTATTTTTGAGTTAGCTCTCAGCCTCTCTCAGTGACGTCATTCCAATGAAGTCAAACATCTCGAGGATGAGATCTGAGAGTTGTATGTTCTGTATTTTACCTCTAGCCTCCTTTGTTATATTCCTTTCTATGCAAAATATTTTATATTTCTTCCTTTTTTAATACATTAAAACCGTTTTGATAAGAAGTATTGAGTAAATTAATTATGACCTTCCTCTTGGGTGTTTTGGTTATGTTTACCATGTATGGAGGTGTTGCATACTTTGGCCACGTTGGTTGATCAACATGAGGTATGCAGTATGTACTACGGTGGCCGACAGGTGCAAACGCACTGCAAGCATCAATTTGACAATATGCGCATGCTACAAATAAAGAAAACATCTTAATCAATTTCTCACCACACGCACGCTGCAAACGCCACAACAGAACACATTAACAAAAACAATCTGCAAAAGCTACAAAACAACGGGAGTGTTTACGAAGGACACTCAAAAGTGACTCATTCCCGGACGCACTTTTTTTATCGCTTCATTTAGTGAATAAAAAAGATATAATGCACAACCATTTCATTCCATTTTCATTAGCCGTGGTAGCTCCGCTTAACTTCCGGGTCTTGCAGTCTAAGAGTAAGAGACTAAGAGTACAACTTTAATCAACGTAGCGAAAACAACAAATACATTTAATACTGACCCTCACATGCAAAGTACCCAAAGCTACAGTAAACAAAGTGTATTTTACTTGCTGAAAACTCTTAACCAGCAATTTTAATAGCTTTTGTGTCTGACATTTTGACTATTGTGTACACGTTTCCATGGCGACAACTGAAGTCAGTATGTGCGATGGTGGTTAAGAATTTTCTCAACAAATATAATACACCTTGTTTGCTGTAAAATTAGCTAATGTGCACGTTAGGGTCATTATTACGTTAATTTGTGGTTTTCGCAAGGTTTATTAAAATGTTATTCTTAGTCACATGACTGCATGACCCGGAAGTTAAGCGAAGCTACCACTGTTAATCAAGATATCATGGCACGTTTGTGTATTGTATCTGTTTAATTCACCAAATAACGCAGTAAACAAGCACCTCCGGGGATGCAACCCTTCCGATGTCTTGTGTCTGACATCACAATATGTGTGGAGGGAGGAGGTGATTGAATCGCTAGTCTTAAAGAATTGTGTGGTGGGTTTTGCAGCGTGCATGTGTCGTGAAATTGATAAAGATGTTTTCTTCATTTTCTGGGCGCATTTGTGTGGTAAACTTGGTGGAGATTTTTTTGGTATTGGCAGCATGCGCATGTTTTCAAATTGATGTTTGTAGTGCGTTTGCCCCTGTCGGAGACTGTTAAACAGAAGTCACAATGGATTAAAATTCTCTTCAGTTGTTTCTCAAGCACAGGGTTGTATCCGTCTGCATTCTGACCTGATTATGCAATTGAATGAATTATAAGGGCAGATGTTAGCTCTGCAGGTCAAACTGGCTCTATCACATTTTTCCACACCGCCCATATATCTTCACTTAACTGGTAAGGCCCAAATTACATTCGCAGATAATTAAGAAGTGAGTCACATGACTGCATGACACTGACCTGTGAACAGACTGGGACTTGTCATGTAAAAATAGTTAATTTCAGTCAAGAGTAAGTGTATTCAAAAATCAAATAAAAATTATTTTCACCGATGCATTTTGTCTCTCTGGCTGAACCCCTATGAATGTTTTTTAACTGTTTTGCAAACCACTGAATTGTTTTGATATGAAGTGCATGAAAATACCGCTTCTTTATGAAGTGCTAAGGGTTGATCACTAAAGCTTGTCCTCTTCAGTCTCCTCCTTCAACACAAATGATGTTTTTCAGAGCCTGCCTGAGTCTCACGGATATGTGAACTATGTGACTGATTAGAGCTTCCATGTCCACTAAGGGGCTCCGAAGAGCTCTTGATTTTTTTTTTCTCATTTGTATGTAGCCAGGAAATACAGATTTTATAAAAAAAAAAGTGGTATATTGAAGTAATTCAAAAATAATTAAGTAAATGTCTAAATTAATGTAGTGGATTAAATCTTTTTCGATTTTTTTCTGAGTAATTTTTTCATCCACATTTGTAAATAGTTTTCAGAAATGATTATTGCTTCTTTTTTTTATACGTTCATGCAATTTCTATATAAATAGATGTGGTTGTATTAAGTTATTTTACTCTTTTGTAGGTCACTGTTGTGTTGCACATTTCCACCTGGCACACTTTTTGAACAAAAGCTATTTGAAGGCAATTAAAATAGTTAACTTGTTTACTGTAAAAGCATTGACTACTGATTTGTTTTGTTACGTTCCATTACGCCAAATTCAATATGCCACTTAGTGTTGTAGCCCTTTGAATATTAATGTACAAATGAACACAAGACCACTCTATCATTCAAAACCATGGGCCATGGGTCAAAAGATGCCAGACGGACATTGGTGTGATGACAGCAACACAGATCCAACTAATAAAGTGATTATGGGTGTGTTAAATTTGCAAAGTGCAAAAGATTAAGTATTGAAAAGTGGCACTAGCATTGACGGTGGAGGCGTTCAAATAAAATTCCTGTCAATGATCAAAAATTCCAGCTATAGAGTGTCGTATTGGTAAGAAAGATTTTTACATAAAAGATCATTTGCTACAACAGAACAAGAAATGCTTTGTTTTTTATCATGCTAGGCATTGAATTTCCATAACTCTACAAACAGCACTGTTAGTAGACCACTCACACACAAGCACACACACAGGCCAACACTCACACACACGCCTCACTTGCTCTTTACATTATGGGACTGTGTAATATTCAACATGTTTACATTTTCACTTTGCACATTTAAATTACTAAATTTTGCCATTTGTGTATTTCGAAGAGTATATAAATTGTTATTCCTTAAATTGCTCTGTGTGCTCTTTGCTGCTGTAACCCTGCAATTCCCCGGCGTGGGACAAAAAAAGACTTTTGTGTTATCTTAATGAAACTTGATGAAAGTTGATCTGCACACAAAAGATCAGCTCATCGGAAGTTCTTCCTCTAAGGCATTGGAATGACTCAATTAAGGAGAATGTTAAGTATTAGTGTATCTGACAAAAGCTTCACGTTGCAAATTTTAGCACACTGGCCATTGCTCTCTGAAAGTAAAGTTTGTAAAGTTTTGGAGTTTCTTTCTCTGAAAGCATTTCCCAAAATATTTCTGTTACATATCATTATAATTTGGACAGAGGACATCAGATTTCTCAAATTATTCAATCATTGAACCGGTAGATATTGTAGCATTTAATCTTACTTAATACCAATAACATTAAATCAATTAACTAATTTACCAAATATCTAGTTTTCTTAAAATTAGAAGATGTTTAACTGACATACTGTCAAGAAGTGTACTGTCAAAAACAGTTTCAAGTCTTTAAAATTTAGCATTTCTTCATATCAGTTTTCTAACAACTAGAGTAGAACTTCCTCAGAAGGGGATGGCTTTAAAAAGAACATCAAGTGCTCTCAGTTCAACACATAATAAAAAAGGTGTCAGTTTTGCTAAACGGGAATGTGTTGCTCTGTATTCTTTCTTCTGGTAGGAAGGTATATGAATTCACCGGTAAGGATCCCCAACATGGATGATCACACACCTCATTTATTGAACATGATTGCAATAAGTGTTTTTCATACAAGACATAACTAACATTTTGCATTTAAATGTAATGTGAACTGATATGGATCAATCATTCAAACAATGGTATTTTATGAGAAACTTAATAGCTTTTTGCAAGAGACCATACACATTTTTCGTGTTAACTTGAAAAGCAGAACTCATAGGTTTCCTGTTCATGCAAAAAAAACCCACAAACACTCTTTTTCTAATTTACCCTATGAAGAATGCAAACAGTTTTCACAGTGGTATTTCTCCTATCTGCAGAGAGCAAGACAGCACATACGTCAACATGAAATGCAATTTCAATGGGACTCTGCTGATCAGTGTGCTCCCTCCAATTTTGACCTCACAGATTGTTTTGGGAATTCTTGGAAATGGATTTGCTCTCTGGATCTTTTGCTTCCATTTGAGACCCTGGAAGAGCAGCACAGTGTTACTCTTCAACCTGGCAGTAGCTGATTTTCTGCTCATCCTGGCTTTGCCCTTCCGCGCAATCTACTACATCTCTGACATAAAGTGGATGTTTGGAGGAGCTCTCTGCAACACTTGTCTATTCATGTTGGCGATGAACCGCACTGGAAGTACCTTATTCTTGATGGCTATTGCTGCAGACAGGTACATGCGTGTGGTGCATCCTCTTCATCCCATCAACTGTTTGAGTGTACAAAAAGCTATGTGTGGAGCGCTTGCAGTGTGGCTGGTCACTATTGCATTAACTGGTCATGTCTTCACTTTGGAACACATCAACACAACTTACTGCGAGAGCTTCATGATTGATGCAGATCCACATCAAAATCTGGACTGGCATAAGTTTGAGTTTCTCTTGGCCTTCTATATTCCTCTGATTACAATTCTATACTGCACAGTCCAAGTTATTTGTCAACTGAGAAGGAGAAAATTGTCTCAAAATTCAAAAATTAAGAAGGCTCTTTGCTTCCTCACGATAGTGGCGATGCTCTTCATTATTTGCTTCCTTCCAAGCAACATAACGCAGGTGCTGATTTGGATCAAGACCAATGAAGTAGCCAAAGTCCTGCCTGCTTCTGGGGTCTGCCCTGCCCTGGAAGACTTGACCAATGCCTTTTACATCAGTGTCAGCCTGACCTATCTCAACAGCGTGTTGGATCCTGTGGTCTACTACTTCTCCAGCCCTGTCTTCCAACACATTTGCAGTAAAATTCTGAATCTAACCAGTCTGGACAATGCTGAAAGTCCTTCGAAGAAAACACCCGAAACAGGCTCTCAGTTGGTCAGCCAGCTTGTGATCATGAAAACAGCAGCTAACGCTTAGATGAGGAATTACCAGGGTTTTGGTGTAATATGATGATTTTTGCCTCTCATACAGCAGTTACTGCATATTGTGACTGCTCTTTTCCAAATATTTATTTTCCATTATGAAAGCGGTGTTAGTTTTACTTTTCTCTACAATGCCCGAATTTGTAACTTTGACAGACACCAAATTACTCTACAGCCTCTCCAAACCCTCTATCATTGATATACTACTGTGACTAATTTGTTTTATGTTAATGGCTAAAGAAAATGCTCTGATTAATGTTTTTTTCCCTGTCTATGGAAGTGTTTTTATCTGGAAGGTTAAAGTTGGCCAATATATATAAAGCTGTTTTGGCTTGACGAATAAAAAGAGGAATGTGGGCGGCCCCCTTGTGTGGTGGTCCCGTTCATGTGCGTCATAAAGTCTCTGGACTTATTATTTTACATTTCCACAAATATATACAGTTTATAAATAAACCCTCGGTTACACAAGTGTTTTTTCCCCCCCATACTTAGTTT